>CP106728.1:124849385-125438132 GCA_025506655.1 Gossypium rotundifolium
AAGGGTTTAGGGTCTAGGGTTTAGGTTTTAGGGTTTAGGGTGTAGGGTGTAGGGTTTTAGGGTATTAGCTATAAGACCCAAAATCAATAAACCGAAATCTCTCATAAGGGCGATTTAGGGTTTAAGAATAGTGAATGTGTTTGGGTTTATTGTATAGTGCTTAATATATATGTTAGTGTTTAGCGGTATTGTAACACCCCAAACCCGGTCTATCGTTGAGACTAGATTTGGTTTGTTACATGAATCGAGTTATCTTTAAATTTGCAATAAGTTGAAAATTTCAATATAAATTTCAGATTTTAAAATAAATAGAAGAGTATTTGAATTTGATAAATATTTGAAAACATTAGTTGAAAATCATTGTATTATCAAAACCCTTTGAATAGTTTGTTAAAGAGTTAACTTTAATAAAATATTTATAAAAGAATTCCATATACTTGAAAACCCAAATTTATTTTAATAAAACATCATAAAATCACAACCCATAATTTAAAAAGTCCAAAGTTTAGTTTAAATCCCAAACACATAAAATCCATAAGTTATTTATAGAGGCCCTTATTACAATAATCCTTAATAGTAAAAATATACTTATTAAAAGTTCGAGTTTAAATAACCCTCTTTCGCGATATGGCCTCCACGAAGTCATCCTCGGCCCAAGTCCACATCAATTTCCATTACGAGATGGAAAGAATTTAAAGGGGTGAGTTACTTAGAACTCGATGTGTAACTCACTTACCACCATTATTGGGCGGATCATCAAGACATTATCTTTGGCTTGAGCCCAATTTAGAATTCAACAATATATCATGAATTAAAACAATTAATAATGCATGTAAAATGTAATTCCCAACCCATACCTAATATCCATCCGCTAACACCCCGTACCAACCATCACACTGTGGGGATCCAATCAACCCACCCCGCCATCACACCAATCGTAGGCATTAAGCCTTTTTATAATTGTGGCATAGCCACCGAACTAGAGGCAATAAGTCGATATTGTGGCGAAACCACCGAACTAGAGGCAATAAGCTAGTTATTGTGGCGAAACCACTAGAACTAGATGTTTGGCAATGGCCATTCTTCTCTTCATATATCCCACCCATGCAATTATACATGTACTATAAAATATAAAATTTATTAACAATACATAACATGGTGGGTTTATCAATAACATTTCATTTGGCCCAAAATTATAATATAGCAATTTGTCTATTTAGCAGTTTAGTGGGCTTTGGCCCATTTACCGAACTAGAGTGTTTGGCTAAATTTTAACGAACTAGAGTATTTTGGCCCAATTTATCGAACTAGAGTATTTTGGCCCAATTTATCGAACTAGAGTATTTTGGCCCAATTTAACGAACTAGAGTATTTTGGCCCAATTTAACGAACTAGAGTATTTTGGCCCAATTTTAACGAAACATCCAATTTACATATTAACGAAAATTTTCTCGAGGGCGTTTTCGTAATTTTTACGATTTAGACGTTTTTACGTATTTTCGTCAAAATATCAATATTTACGTTTTTACCGATCTAATCGTTTTTACGATTTACTTCATCTGAAATTGACATCCAACCGAGAAAATAATGGGTGTGAAGTTACACACTCGTTATCGAAAGTACTAATCCTTCTCGCTCTCGGCACCTAAAACATATTTTGAATCGTTAGACAACTAATTCGTAAGAATAATCTTAATCGATAATAGATCCAAAATCTTACCCTCTTGATTTTGAATCACTTGATTTTCGGCTTTTCCTCGTTTATTGATTCACTAGCGAGAATCCACCAAAGTATAACTTTTCGGAAGTTCGTACTACCTCGAATAATGGACTTCCTTGAAGATGGCCCATAACCCGGTGGAAAATCACGAATGCCAAAACGCTCTTCGTTTGAATGGGGATTCTGGATCCGCCCTCTTAACGTGACTAACCACCGCCTTTTCTTCCCTATTTTGATCTTCAAGATCCAAAGGAATTTAGTTAGATCTAAAATAATATCAAATAATACTAGAGGTTTTAAAGAGATTTGATTTCTTTACCAAAATAAAAGCGTTTCCAACGTTTCTACAATTCTCCGATCACTTGAGTTCCGATCTCCGTTATTGCACTAAATAATAACGAAAGAGACGTTATTAGAATGAACGTTATATCAATCCAAAAGTCCTTCAATTCACCCTTACTATTCGCCATAGTACCTTAATAAATCGAAAATGGAAAAGAACCCTTACCTATTTTCCACGATCGAAAGGAAAGGATTGAGAATGGTGTCTAATTGATGAAGGATTGGCTATGTATGATCAAGGAAAAGAAAAAAAATATTTGGTTTATAGGCACAATAGCATTGACCAAGAGAGTGAAGATGGAGAGAATTTGATTGAAAAGAAATAATATAAGAACGAAAGGATGATGGTGATGTTGTTGCTTGATTTCAAAGAGAAGAAGAAAAGAAAAAATGAACTTTAGGAGCTAGTATATTCGCCATGGCAAAAGAAAAGAAAAGATGATTCTTTTGGTATGGATGATTTCGGCACAAGAAGAAAAGGCACAAAGAATTGGCTAACGAGATAAGCAAAAGGAATAACCAAATGGTCACAAAATTTGAGCTTTAATAATGCCCTATTCGGCCAAGATGAAAGTTTGAGAGGAGAAAACAAAGAAAAATCTGCACAAGTGCAAAGAATGACCAAAGAGAAAAGAATGAGATTTTAGCCAAACTAACAAAAATTTGGCTCCTTCCCTAAACCAAGTTGCCGTCAAGCACATGGTCAATTGGCCATGATTTCTTTCCAAAATTTCTCCTTGATATATGCCTTATGTCCCCCATCTTTCCTTAAATCTTTGATTCCATGCCATAAGTTAGTTGTTTCCTTAATCCATTGATACACTAACCAAAAATAACATGGTCAACACCTTCCTTATATGTTCCTTGCCGACACTTCTCGGTCATGAGCGAAAATTAAAAACAAAAATTCATTTAGGTGCTATACAAGGATTGAACCTCTTCCTCTTACTAGAACCCATCGCCAACTCCACCATGCCATATGCTCATTTTATGACACTCTTTAGCACATAATTTAGCTTAAGTCTTAATCACCTTTATTTCACTTCAATAAATTCTCAATTAATAAATTTTATTCCTTCTCCAAATTATGCTTTACCCTCTCTAGGACTTCAATGAGCACTAAAATAAAAATAAGAGATTTTTCCAAAAAAATCTAAACACCAATTCATGCAATTTAAATACTCGGATTTTTAGGGTGTTACAACTCTACCCTCCTTAAAGAAAATTTAGTCCTCGAAATTTACAGTTGAAAAAGGTGAGGGTATTGTTGCGAATTGCATCCTCTGGCTCCCACGTAGCTTCTTCCACTCGTGGTTCGCCATAGAACTTTAACCAACAGCACGGTTTTCTTCCTTAATACCTTGACATCTCGTTCTAGGATTTCCACCGGTTCTTCTTCAAAGGACAAATCAATTCACTCAATTCTTCTACCGGTATAATGTGCAAAGGATCCGATCTATAACGCCTCAACATGGAAACATGAAAGACATTATGAATTTGATCTAACTCGGGAGGTAACTCAATCGATATGCCATTGGACCAACACGCTTGACACGATAAGGTCCAATATATCTAGGACTTAGCTTGCCCTTCCTTCCGAATCAAGATCTTTTTCCAAGGAGATACCTTCAAGAAAACCCGATCTCCCACACTATACTCGATGTCCTTCGCTTCCGGATCTGCGTCGACTTACATCTATCGAGGCTTCTTTCAACCGTGCTCGAATAACTTTTACCTTATCCTCTGTCTCAGATATCATCTCAGGACCTAACATCTGTCTTTCGCCCAACTCAGTCCAACAAATAGGAGAGCGACACTTACGACCATACAATGCCTCGTAAGGTGCCATCTGAATGCTAGGCGATAGGCATTGTTATCATAAATTACGCGGTGGTAGATAATCCTCCCAACTACCCTCGAAGTCGATTACACATCCTCTTAACATATCTTCCAATATCGAATTACTCTTTCCGATGACCATCGATGAGGATGAAAAGCCGTCTTGAAATTCAACTTTGTCCCCAAGGCTTCATGCGAGCTTTCGAATCGTGATGTAAACCTAGGGTCCCTATCCGATATAATAGATATCTGGTACCCCATGCAACCTCACAATTTCGGATCGTATAGTTTCGCCAACTTCGCAATGAATAATCCGTGCAATTGGCAAGAAATGAGCGGTCTTCGTCAACGATCAACAATTACCCAAACGGAATTTTTCTTAGTAGGTGTTAGCGGTAACCCACTAACAAAATCCATAGTTATCCGCTCCTATTTCCAAAGAGGAATCTTTATCGGTTGTAACAACCTGACGGTAATTGATGTTACGCCTTTACTTGTTGACAAGTCAAACATTTTCCCACAAACTCGTAATCTCACGCTTTAACCACGGCCACCAATCATGCTCACGGAGATCTCGATACATCTTATTTCCTCCGGGATGCATAGCATAAGAACTACTATCGCCTCCCAAAGAATCGGTTGCCTCAAATCTAGATCCTTAGGCATGCATACTCTCCTCGAAAGCACAACACACCTCCGTGTTTATTCCAAAATCCTCAATTTCACCATTTTCAACTTGTCGCGATAAAGGTCCCAACTTCTCATCTGATGTCTGTTTTTCCTTGATTTGTTCCAGCCACAGAGGTTTCACCTGAAGTTCTGCTAACAAACTGCCATCCTCATACAGACTCAAATGGGCAAACAAAGCTCTTAATTCAGATACCGCCTTACGACTTAACGCGTCAGCTACCACGTTAGCCTTTCGAGGATGGTATTCGATGGAGAAATCGTAATCCTTTAACAATTCTACCCATCTTCTTTGTCTTAAATTCAATTCCTTCTGGGTAAGGAGGTATTTAAGACTTTTGTGATCCGTGTAGATTATGGACTTCTCACCATAGAGATAGTGCCTCCAAATCTTTAGAGCAAAGACAACGGCTAACTCCAAATCATGAGTAGGGTAGTTTACTTGTGGTCTCAATTGACGAGAAGCATAGGCCACCACCTTTCCATTTTGCATCAACACACAACCCGTGTGAGGCGCATCACAATAAGCAGTGAATTCTTTTCCGACCTCGGGTTGAATTAAAGCGGAGCTTCACGGGGATCTTCTTCAATTCCTCAAAACTCTCTTGCTGCTTTTCGGTCCGGATATACGGAGCTCCCTTTATAGCAGTTTAGTTAGGGTGCGACAATCAACGAAAACCCTCTACAAAGCGTCTATAGTATCCGCCAAACCTAAGAAACTCGAATTTCACTCTCGATGTTGGTGGTTTCCAATCGAATAGCCTCAATTTTCCGAGGATCCACCCTTATTCCTTGGTGATACTACATGACCAAGGAAAGTCACCTCCTTTAGCCAAAATTCGCATTTACCAAATTTGGCATACAATTGCTTATCACGAAGTAGTTGTAATACTATCTGCAAATCTTGGTCATGTTCCTCCTCATTTCTCGAATAAACCAATATATCATCTATGAACACTACCACAAACCGGTCTAAATATGGTTGAAAGACTCGGTTCATCATGTCCATAAATGCACGGTGGTGCATTGGTTAATCAAAACGGCATCACTACAAACTCATAGTGTCCGTAAGCGTGTCCGAAATGCCGTCTTATAAATGTCCACTTCTTTCACCTAAGTTGGTGATAACCCGACCTTAAATCAATTTTGGAGAAAAGCTGAAGCTCCTTTTAATTGATCAAGCAGTCGTCAATTCTCGGCAGAGGATCTGGATTCTTGATCGTCAATTTATTCAACTGTCGTAGTCAATGCACATACGCATCGATCCATCCTTCTTCTTGACGAACAAGACCGGTGCTCCCACGGAGACACACTTGGTCGAATGAATCCCGATCTAGCAATTCTTGAATTTGAGCTTTGAGCTCGACCAACTCCTTGATGCCATTCTATAGGGAGCAATGGACCTTTGGAGCCGTCGAACAAAAGCTCAATGCCAAATTCTACTTCCGATCCGGAGGTATGCGGGAAGTTCTTGGAAATACATCGGAAATTCCTTCATCGTCCTCACATCATTCACGGATAATTCCTTGGCATCCAAAGCACGAGATAAAGGCTAGGAATGCTCCATATCCTTTCGCACCAACTTCCGACTTTTAATGCAGATACCACATTTGCGAGATAGTTCTTTCGTTCACCAATCATTATGACTTCCTTATCATCCGAGGTCCTTCATGACATTCATTTTCAGCACAATCCAATTCGCCCGATGTTTGACCAGCCAATCCATGCCCGAATGAGATCGAACTCGTAGAAAGGTAGTTCCATCAAATTTGCTAAGAATACTTCCTCTTGGATTTTTAAGGCACGTCTTTAAATATTTTATTAACCATCACCGATTGTCCTAAAGGATGATTCTTCATCATCTCATTTTCGATAATTTGATTCTAAATTGATTTCGGATATGGCACTAGATACATATGAATGAGTAGAGCCAATATCTATTAAGGCAATAACAGTACATCAAAAATGAAGAACGTCTGGGTTATCACATCGGTGCATTACACGTCCTCATGGCGTCTAATTTGCATAGACCGATCCGGTATCTTGCATCTGCATTTCCTCTATTACCATTGCCTCGACCGGTGCACCTTGACCACGACCAGCCCATTACCACCACGACTGGTCCACGTCCTCTCGGTGGTCTGATTACCCCGGCCGGTTTGTGCATCATTATTACGGACTTCTTGAGTCGTATCCATTCATCGAGGACAACTTTTGTCTTGATGTTCCATTGAACCGCATTTGTAGCATCGCCGTTTTCCTCAACATTCCCAAAATGTCTCTTCCCACTCGGTGCAATCTCGACTTGATTATTTGCTCTGGGGTTCGCCTTGAAGCGATTCATCATTTCGGGTTTCTTCTAAAATCTCTTAGAAGAACAGATCATTGTGTCTCTCTCTTGTTTGAGATCTTTCTGGTTACGTAGTTCGAGTTCTTAGCCTCTTGGCTATTTTGGCCTTCTCCACGAGTGGAAAAATTTCTAACTTCTTGCGGAGCAATCGGAACCCTCGACTCATCATTAAGTCCATCCTCAAAGCGTACAACGTTCATGATCTCATTGCTACAATTGTCCGGCATAACGGCTCGGGCGTAAAACTTCGACTTCATATCTTGCCACGGTCTTACTTCCTTGGACAAGATTGAAATTCCTTCCTTGACGTCTACATAGCTCGTTCCGGCGTATTTTCCTTGGGCGGCTTTAAAGAATTCCCGATTAATCGATGCGGCTTGATTGCCTTCTCGAGCGGTGAGCCACCAGTCGCCTCATCTCTCAATAAGGATCTGCTCCTCTCGGTTTTTGCTCACCGTGCATTCCATATCATCCATAATCCATTCCACGACTTGAGCGATGTTCGCCACATTCGGAGCTACACCAGAGACACCTCTGAAAACTTCTGCATTATTTGCCTTAAGTCGCTCTGAAATTGACCCACGAGTTGTTGGCCCAATTCTAGTTCCAGCGACCCTTTCCAAGACTCGTAGCATTGCTTGAGTCAATGCATGATCTTCTTCCATGTGATCGCGTGATCCGGTCTCACTTTCAATTGATGCAGGTGCGTCCACTTCTGGCATATGATTTGGTGCTTCAGCCATAGCACCTCGGCCTCTACCACGGCCACGTCTACCGCGTCCACGACCACGTCCTCTAGTGCTCATGATAGCTTGTTCGTTTATCTGATTACAAGTTTTATGAATCAGAAATTTTATTTCGGTGTTTATTAACGATATTTTATGAGATTTGAGATATAAAGTTGTTTTTCGCAACATATCCTATAGTCTCAATCTCTCGATTTTTCACGTCTAAAACTAGAAGTTCTAGAGTGTTCCTATGATCATAGTAATCATTAAGTAGCAAATACTTACTTGACTTGTCATGGGATGCTTGTGGTGCCATCTTGATTTTTGAATGATTTCATACGAAATTATTTTTGAACCCAAACCACAGTAGAGTTTTTGAAGCTGGCTCGATACCACTAAGCTGTAACACCCCAAACCCGGTCTATGCGTTGAGACTAGATTTGGTTTGTTACATGAATCGAGTTATCTTTAAATTTGCAATAAGTTGAAAATTTCAATATAAATTTCAGATTTTAAAATAAATAGAAGAGTATTTGAATTTGATAAATATTTAAAAACATTAGTTGAAAATCATTGTATTATCAAAACCCTTTGAATAGTTTGTTAAAGAGTTAACTTTAATAAAATATTTATAAAAGAATTCCATATACTTGAAAACCCAAATTTATTTTAATAAAACATCATAAAATCACAACCCATAATTTAAAAAGTCCAAAGTTTAGTTTAAATCCCAAACACACATAAAATCCATAAGTTATTTATAGAGGCCCTTATTACAATAATCCTTAATAGTAAAAATATACTTATTAAAAGTTCGAGTTTAAATAACCCTCTTTCGCAAGATGGCCTCCACGAAGTCATCCTCGGCCCAAGTCCACATCAATTTCCATTACGAGATGGAAAGAATTTAAAGGGTGAGTTACTTAGAACTCGGTGTGTAACTCACTTACCACCATTATTGGGCGAGATCATCAAGACATTATCTTTGGGCTTGAGCCCAATTCGAAATTCAACAATATATCATGAATTAAAACAATTAATAATGCATGTAAAATGTAATTCCCAACCCATACCTAATATCCATCCGCTAACATCCCGTACCAACCATCACACCTGGGGATCCAGTCAACCCACCCCGCCATCACACCAATCGTAGGCATTAAGCCTTTTTATAATTGTGGCATAGCCACCGAACTAGAGCAATAAGTCGATATTGTGGCGAAACCACCGAACTAGAGACAATAAGCGATATTGTGGCGAGCCACCGAACTAGAGGCAATAAGCCGTTATTGTGGCAGAGCCACCGAACTAGATGTTTGGCAACTGGCCATTCTTCTCTTCATATATCCCACCCATGCAATTATACATGTACTATAAAATATAAAATTTATTAACAATACATAACATGGTGGGTTTATCAATAACATTTCATTTGGCCCAAAATTATAATATAGCAATTTGTCTATTTAGCAGTTTAGTGGGCTTTGGCCCATTTACCGAACTAGAGTGTTTGGCTAAATTTTAACGAACTAGAGTATTTTGGCCCAATTTATCGAACTAGAGTATTTTGGCCCAATTTATCGAACTAGAGTATTTTGGCCCAATTTAACGAACTAGAGTATTTTGGCCCAATTTAACGAACTAGAGTATTTTGGCCCAATTTTAACGAAACATCCAATTTACATATTAACGAAAATTTTCTCGAGGCGTTTTAAGTAATTTTTACGATTTAGATGTTTTCGTATTTTCGTCAAAATATCAATATTTACGTTTTACCGATCTAATCGTTTTTATGATTTACTTCATACCAAATTGACATCCAACCGAGAAAATAATGAGTGTGAAGTTACACACCTCGTTCTGAAAGTACTAATCCTTCTCGCTCTCGGCACCTAAAACATATTTTGAATCGTTAGACAACTAATTACGTAAGAATAATCTTAATCGATAATAGATCCAAAATCTTACCTCTTGATTTTGAATCACTTGATTTTCGACTTTTCCTCGTTTATTGATTCACTAGCACAGAGAATCCACCAACGATAACGACTCGAAGTTCGTACTACCTCGAATAATGGACTTCCTTCGGAAGATGGCCCGCAACCCGGTGGAAAATCCCGACCGCAAAATCGCTCTTCGTTTGAATGGGGATTTGGATCCGCCCTCTTAACGTGACTAACCACCCTTTTCTTCCCTATTTTGATCTTCAAGATCCAAAGGAATTTAGTTAGATCTAAAATAATATCAAATAATACTAGAGGTTTTAAAGAGATTTGATTTCCTTACCAAAATAAAACGTTTCCAACGTTTCTACAATTCTCCGATCACTTGAGTTCCGATCTCGTTATTGCACTAAATAATAACAAAGAGGCGTTATTAGAATGAGCGTTATATCAATCGAAAAAGTCCTTCAATTCACCCTTACTATTCGACCATAGTACCTTAATAAATCGAAAATGGAAAAGAACCCTTACCTATTTTCCACGATCGAAAGGAAAGGATTGAGAATGGTGTCTAATTGATGAAGGATTCGGCTATGTATGATCAAGGAAAGAAAAAAAATATTTGGTTTATAGGCACAATAGCATTCGCCAAGAGAGTGAAGATGGAAGAATTTGATTGAAAAGAAATAATATAAGAACGAAAGGATGATGGTGATGTTGTTGCTTGATTTCAAAGAGAAGAAGAAAAGAAAAAATGAACTTTAGGAGCTAGTATATTCGCCATGGCAAAAGAAAAGAGAAAAGATGATTCTTTTTGGTATGGATGATTTCGGCACAAGAAGAAAAGGCACAAAGAATTGGCTAACGAGATAAGCAAAAGGAATAACCAAATGGTCACAAAATTTGAGCTTTACTAATGCCCTATTCGCCAAGATGAAAGTTTGAGAGGAGAAAACAAAGAAAAATCTGCACAAGTGCAAAGAATGGCCAAAGAGAAAAGAATGAGATTTTAGCCAAACTAACAAAAATTTGGCTCCTTCCTAAACCAAGTTGCCGTCCAGCACATGGTCAATTGGCCATGATTTCTTTCCAAAATTTCTCCTTGATATGTGCCTTATGTCCCCTATCTTTCCTTAAATCTTTGATTCCATGCCATAAGTTAGTTGTTTCCTTAATCCATTGATACACTAACCAAAATAACATGGTCAACACTTTCCTTATATGTTCCTTGCAGACACTTCTTAGTCATGAGCGTAAAATTAAAACAAAAATTCATTTAGGTGCTATACAAGGATTCGAGCCTCTTCCCTCTTACTAGAACCCATGCGCCAACTCCACCATGCCATATGCTCATTTTATGACACTCTTTAGCACATAATTTAGCTTAAGTCTTAATCACCTTTGTTTCACTTCAATAAATTCTCAATTAATAAATTTTATTCCTTCTCCAAATTATGCTTTACCCTCTCTAGGACTTCAATGAGCACTAAAATAAAAATAAGAGATTTTTCCAAAAAAAAAATCTAAACACCAATTCATGCAATTTAAATACTCGGATTTTTAGGGTGTTACAGGTATTGGGTTGATGGGTTGGGGTTTTAGGTTTAAGGTTTATAGATTATAGTGTATGGGTTTAGGGGAAATGGTTGATGTGTTAGGTTTTTGATTTTAGAGGGTTTATGGTTCAAGTTTAGGAGTTTAGGATTTAGGGTTTAGGGTTTAGGGCCCAAAATCCCGAAATCGAAATCTCTCACGAGGGATTTATGGTTAATATTAAAATATATGTTTTGTACTACACTAACATTGGCGACTTGAATTCCGAATTTGTAAACTCTATTTTGATCCAAATTAAAAACCCTACCAATATTTGTAAACTGTAAAAGAAAGTATAGAAATGATTTGAAAAACTTCAAATAAGCTTAAATTAATATGTTAAAATGAAGTGTTTAAATAAATATTTAAATTAAACGATGGTTGTATTTAAATGTAATATTTCTTACTCAAAATATAGGTTGAAATAAGATAGAGGATATTACATGTATATATAATAAGATAAATATAGTTTTGTTAAAAAGTTTAAAAATTATAAAAATCTTGAAAAATTTGAAATTTTTTAAAAGTTTAATATTTGAAAATTAAAAATAAAAAAATGATAATATAAGTAAAAATATGTGAAAATAAAAATAAGTGAAAATAAAAAATGAAAATTGAGAATAGTGGCGTTTTAGAAAAAAGCGCAAATATGTTTATGTATTTTTATTTAAAAGCGGCGTAGTTTTCAATATTTTAGTGGCGCTTATCTTGAAAAGCGCCGCAATAAGTTAGTATATAGCGGTAAGCGCAAAGTGCATAAGTATGTGTATGTAATATTAATTAAAACGACGTAGTTTTCCATTTTTTAGTGGCGTTTATTTATAAAACGCCGCAATAAGTTGGGATATAGCGGCGCTTTTAAAAAACGCCGCAAATATATGTATGTAATTTTAATTAAAACGATGTAGTTTCCCATTTTTTAGTGGCGTTTATTTTGAAAACGCCATGATAAGTGGGATATAGCGCTTTCCAAAAGCGTCATAAGCATATGTATGTAATTTTAATCAAAAACGATGTAGTTTCCCATTTTTAGTGGCGTTTATTTTTAAAAGCGCATAAAGCTTGTATTTTTTTTGTGTAAACGTCGTGTTTTGCTCTCATCCATTTCCCCAACCCTTAAACCCGATTGATTTGAATTTCCTTCCCCATCATTTCTCTGCCGAAAAAATTTCCCCTTCTGTGAAATCCCTAAAGTCTAAAGGTTTTGTTTCTTTGATTTCTCCTTGATTTCTCCCTAAAGTCTTTGAAATCCTCGCCGCTTTTAGTCATTAGTCCTCCACGGCTCCACCTCTCTTCGTCCGCCACCAACGCCCTTCGCCTTCAAGCTTTACCTCTCTTTCTCCTTGCCTCCTCAACTTAACCACGGTGAATACATAGCGTTAGTGTGAGACAATCTGAGCGAAGCCATCATCGCCAGTAAATCGTCGGAAGGTAAATCGTTTCCATAATTCAACTCGCTAACATCATCGAGATATTTTGTCGAAGTTTATTGTTTCCATAATTCATAGGAAGTTTTTGTTATAATTAGCTAAATGTATATTCTCCAGATTTTTTGTATCTTGGTTGATTGTTTGATGTTGATAAAGCTTATTTTCTCTTTTCAATGATGGGAACCCATATCACCTCAACAATGACATGGGAGTTCGATTGTGGAAGTTTATAGGATCGTTGAGGAGGTATGAACATTCAAGTATCTTTTTAATAGATTCCCAATCTCTTTAAATGAAGCGATTGATTATTTGATGAATGATATTTATCGAGATTCCTCCTCTAGTTTGCTATTTTTCGATTCTCACGAACATTGTGTGGTTCATTATTTGTTAAAATAATCTCAAGGAAACTATTCTCCATAACCCTTTTGCTTACGAGAAGTGAGAACGACTTTTGTTGTTCATATTCCTTTATTTTCCTCTCTTTAACATGTTTTGGTTTTAATCATTCAAAACCTATTTTTCATTGAAAACAATGGAAAGCCTTTTCACTGTCTAGAAAAAGTTATTAGAACAAATAACTTGGTACAAGTCTACACATGTCCCAAACTTTTACACTTGCAATCATCCTTTTGTTTGTTTGTAAATATACATTTTAATCACCGATTCTGGATAGTTCTTGCGTATCTTCCTTTTATTGTCATCTACTTGCAGGTCATTCATCCCTTATGCATTTTCTTCTTCTACTATTTGCTAATTAGAGAAAGAAAAAAGAATCTATGAATAAAATTCTGAAACTTATAGACATTTGCTATAGGTGGTTTTATTGTGTGGTGTCAAATTTGGAATTCACTATCCATTTAGAGTCATATCACGTCCTCGGACAACAGTGTATAGTGTTATGATTTTGCCTTATAAGATGGCTTTTAATCCTCTTGGAATATATAAGGTTTGCTTAGTACCAGCCTACTTGGACAAAATCAGCAGATATTTGCAAATAAAATCAATTTGCTGGAGTAACATTGGCTAGGTTCTAAGCAATTAAGTTTTACTGCTAAAGCATTACCTTTGCTTTCTAGATCGAGTTGTTGCAATGCTTTACGCGGTATATTTATGACCGATCATCGCCACTTATTCAAGGCTTTGAGTCCAAATAACATATCATCCTCTTTATTAAAGACTTGGTAAATCGATCGTAAAAGCTAGAACAATATTAATGATAGCAGGTTTGTTTAATGTAGCATTGTAATGATCCCAAATATGTTGATGTAAATTCAATTATTTACCTAATTTTACATTTTATTTAAATGCTTAAGTTATCAATTTAAATGCTTAAGTTACTTAAATTGATCCTTTTTTCTATGTATATATTATGATATATATGTTTGCATGTAAGTTATTGTTTCTAATTGTTTATGCTTAAGTTATTCCTTTAATATCGTTTTAATATATATTTGTATGAAGTAAATTGATCTCATGTTGTTTCTATGTCGATTCTTGCTTCCTCTAGGTCCTGAAGCATTGGATTGAATTTGGCGGTAATAACTTAATGGTTCAACATCATTATTATTATTATTTATATGTTGTTGGTGCTGGAGGTTGTTAAACAGTTTTGTGAATATATATCCCTTTTACTGCGCAAATTGATCAAATTAAATGTGTATTTTCATTAACTTCAAATTGAGGCATAACGCATATTACATATAATAGGGTGATAAAAACAAACAAATTTCACCTAAACATCTACCTATTACCACTACTTACATTGAAACTAAACTAAACTAAACTTGCACACTTGGTTAAGTTGAATTATCACTCAAATGTCAACAAAAATACATCAAGTACATTAACAACTTGGTTCTAATTTAACTAAGTTAATGGTATGGAATGATATAAAGATTAACATAAACACAATATAAAATTTAATTGTTAAAAATGTTATAAATTTGTTATATATTAAATTTAATTCTTGTTATATATAATAATAATAAAGATAATAATAAAGATAAAGATAATAATAAAGATAATAATAATAATAATAATAATAATAAAGAAAATAATAAAGATAATAATAAAGATAATAATAAAGATAAAGATAATAATAAAGATAATAATAATAATGATAATAATAATAAACATAAAGATAAAGATAATAATAAATATAAAGATAATAATAAAGATAATAATAATAATAATAATAATAATAAAGATAATAATAAAGATTATAATAAAGATAATAATAAAGATAAAGATAATAATAAAGATAATAATAAAGATAATAATAAAGATAAAGATAATAATAAAGATAATACTAATAATAATAATAATAATAATAATAATAATAATATTAATAATAAAGATAATAATAAAGATAATAATAAAGATAAAGATAATAATAAAGATAATAATAATAATTATAATAATAATAATCATAATAATAATAATAATAATAAAGATAATAATAAAGATAATAATAAAGATAAAGATAATAATAAAGATAATAATAATAATGATAATAATAATAAACATAAAGATAAAGATAATAATAATGATAATAATAATTAATCGATGTCCAGTAAATTAAATATAACATGACATAGCTACTTAAATTACAAATCTTGAATTAAACAACCAATAAGTCAATACAAAAACTAATTAAACGTAATTACATAAAGTTTTTCTTAAAATTCAAAACCCTAAAACTTAAACCCCTAAAATCCTTAAACCCTAAACCCTAAACCCTTAAACCCTAAACCCTAAACCCTAAACCCTAAACCCTAAACCATAAAACCCTAAACCCTAAACCCTAAAACCCTAAACCTTAAACCCTAAACCTTAAACCCTAATCCCTAAACCCTAAACCCTTAACCCTTAACCCTTAAACCCTAAACCCTAAACCCCTAACCCTTAACCCCTAACCTTTAAACCATAAACCCTAAACCCTTAACCTTTAAACCCTAAACCCTTAACCCTAAAACCCCTAACCCTTAAACCTTTAACCCCAAACCTTTAACCCCTAACCCCTAACCCCTAACCCTTAAACCCTAAACCCTAAACCCTTAACACTTAACCCTTAACATTAAACTTCTAAACCCTAAACCCTTAAGTCTTAACCTTTAACACTAAACCCTAACCTTAAACCCTTAACCCCTAACCCTTAACCCCTAACACTTAAATCTTTAACACTAAACCCCAAACCCCTAACCCTTAACCTTTAACCACTAACCTATAACATTTAACCACTAAAATTTTAAGTTAATATCAAACTTACATAAAACTTAAGAAAAAGATTCAAAGGATATAGGTTTGAAACTTTGACGGGTTGCCTTATATCTCATTTGTCGAGATATAACGGATCCTCCCTAGGTGTAACAATGCCACGTCGATGGATCTTAAAGAATACTTAACTTACCTAATTTTAATATCAAAATGCATAAAATACATAAGTTGACGATTAAATTTAATAACACATAATTTTCCTTAATATCAAACTTCATAACTTACATAAAACTTAAGAAAAAGATTCAAAGTATATAGGTTTGAAACTTTGACGGGTTGCCTTATATCTCATTGTCGATATAACGGATCCTCCCTAGGTGTAACAATGCCACGTCGATGGATCTTAAAGAATATAACTTACCTAATTTTAATATCAAATTGCATAAAATACATAAGTTGACGATTAAATTTAATAACACATAATTTTCCTTAATATCAAACTTCATAACTTACATAAAACTTAAGAAAAAGATTCAAAGTATATAGGTTTGAAACTTTGACGGGTTACCTTATATCTCACTTGTCGGATATAACAGATCCTCCCTAGGTGTAACAATGCCACGTCGATGGATCTTAAAGAATACTAACTTACCTAATTTTAATATCAAATTGCATAAAATACATAAGTTGACGATTAAATTTAATAACACATAATTTTCCTTAATATCAAACTTCATAACTTACATAAAACTTAAGAAAAAGATTCAAAGTATATAATTTGAAACTTTGACGGGTTGCCTTATATCTCACTTGTCGAGATATAACGGATCCTCCTAGGTGTAACAATGCCACGTCGATGGATCTTAAAGAATATAACTTACTTAATTTTAATATCAAATTGCATAAATTACTTATATAAATTATTAATTAACAAGTTAGTAGTATAATTTATTGTCAACTTTAGACTTCAACAACTATGAAATGGATAGGAGTTGGATGAAATTGTCAAGGGTAAGCAACGGCTATCGAAATGGAGTAGAAACTTTTACGAATTTCACATTTCAAAATGCAAGCCAAGAGAATATGATTCTTTGCCGTGTAAGAAGTGTTGCAATATTAAGCGGCATTATCGTGAAGTGGTCTCTGAACATCTAGTTGTTGATGGTTTTGTCCGGGGTACAAAATATGGTTTTTCATGGCGAGTCTACATCTAGGGAGCATCTTCATCGATGAATCTGGGTATTCTCATCTTGCTTTCAACGAGAATGTTAGTAGCGATAACATGGAAAATGAAACACCCTTTTTGACCCGACGAGCTGGACCGGATCTGGTATGTTCCTAAAGTAAACCGATCTCAAAAACATTCGATACTTAGAGAAAATTGTAGATTTTAGAAAAACTATTATTTGAGTTGGGCTTAGGTGAAAACCCATTTATTTAATCTTGTAAATCCAATTCGATGTAACATGTCCAAAATAGTTCTTAGCAAAATATTAAAAGTAATGTAAAAACAAAGAATAATCCAATTGGGCCTTATGGCCTTATTACATCAAGTAAACCCAAAAATAAAATTAAAAAGTATTAAAATTAAATAAAGTCCAAATTACGAATAAATTCTTCAAGTGATGCATGGCCTCCTCATGGTCTCTAGGCGGTCAAATCCTTGATCATCACACGAAAAATAATTCCCACAATGGGGTGAGTCAGCAGACTCAATGTGCACACAATACTATCATTCAATAAATCGGGCATTCATGTTCAAATCATCAAGTCCATATAATAACGAAATTGTGATGCAACCCAAACCCAAAACCTATAAGCCATCCGCTACTCTCCACCTGTACCAACCTTGCACATCGTGGGGACTACTAAGTCGACCCTCCATCCGCTACTCTCCACGTTGTGTCATTAGACACTATTGTAACCGAAGTTACGAGAATTTATGATGTGACCGTAGTCGACATATTTAGTTGGTGAGACCAAGTCAACACTGCTTCTCCCCTTTAACATAAATCCGAATGCCCCAAAACATGTATATATATATAGCATAATTTAATTTCATGTTCATATTCATATATTCGCATGTTATTAAAATAATATTTTTTCACAATCCTATCGAGTAGGAAACGTGCCTTGGTACTTTTTGTCACATGTGTGGTACATAGCCACATTCATATTATTATTCATATCGTATATTAAAATATTTAACCATAATATATCGAAGAATAGTAAGGGTACACACCTTTTTAAACAATAGGTTCCTTGATTTCTAGAATCCGATCTAATTTTAGATCTATTAATCCTATATTCGCCCATCCATTAACACACATTAATAAACCCCTTTTAAACAAAACCAAATCCTAGTAGGATTTGTAAGGAAAAACTCACCTTTGCCGATTTGGTGATTATACAAATCCAAAGTTTGGTTTTCCTCTACACGATATTCTACCAACCTTGTAGTTCAATATGGTTAGTTTTTGACTTTTCAAAATTAAGGAATGGATTTAGATACTCACACAACCCTTAGCAGAATATTTTGAGGCTTACCTTAGAGATTCCAAATCCGAAAGTTCCTTTTGTCTTGAATACCTCGAAATCCCTAAAGATCATAGGTTAGATTTGATCTAACTTTAATAAGTGGTAGATGGCCTTTAGTGAATGTGTCTTACCTTAATTTTCCTCGGATCTGAAATCCGAAACTCCTCCTCTAACATTGACCATAGACAAAAGAGATTATTGTAACATCCCAAAAATGGGGTTATTTGGAATTTAATTATTTTTCTTATGTAAGAACTGCTAAGATATTATTTATGGAATAATAATGATCAATTTAAGGCTTTGTGTTGGCTCGATTTGGTAGGAAATTTTAGTTTTAATTTTTAAGGTAGGGAGCCTTAGCAAGAGGTGTTATAAGAATAAATGGGGATAATTTGGACATAAAATAAGCCTGAACAAAGTGGCAAAAGTGAGGCCACTTAGGAACTTGTGTGGCGCGCCACCAAGGGAGCAAGGAGAGCCTTGGTTGAGTCACAAGAATCCTTCTTTTGCATTATGTGGAATGACAACAAGGAGAGAGAGTCCTTTCTCTTTAAACTCTAATTATTATTTAGATAATAGGATAATGTGAGCTTTTAATTGGATTTTAATTGCTTAAATCTAAGGAAAATGGGAGATAAATGAGGATATTACATGGATTATTAAATAGATATTATTGAAGTTTTATGTTGAGGATAATCAAGGATATTATTTGATTAAAAGGATTATTTGGCTATTATTGGGAATTATTAGGTGATTATTATTGTTTGAATTAAATCAATTTAGTGGTTATGAGAAAAACAAGGAGTTGGCTAAGCCTTGAACTCCTTGGACAGAAGCTTAGGGAGGGAGTCTTGAATGCTTATAAAAGCCTTCAAGCTATCACTTGTTTTCTTTTTTCCATCTTTGCTTGTGGTGAAACTCTCAACCTCCATCTTTTATTCTTTCTCTTTGAAGACTAAAAGCCATCAATTTTTTTTCAATCTTTGGTAGAATCCTCCACATCTCCATAGCCCATCTATTTCTTTTCTTCATAGATCAAAACCCTATTGTCCTACCTCCAAATAGCGGGATATACCCTCTTGAAGTGCGAAACCTCACATTCCTCCTTGGTTGCACTTTGGCGAATAGTGCAATGGCATTGATACTCGGGACTTCTTTGTAATTCAATCGATTATCAAGGTAAGGGATGGCGAACCCTCCTTCATATTTTCTTTTTCTTGGCGACTTATGGGATTGAATGGGCGAAGTTTGACAACTAGTAGCAAGAGTTCTAACGGTGTTGAAATCGATGATAGGCACTTCGGGATCTCAAAGCAGAGATCGGACTGGCATTCTCGACATTCGGTTTTGGGTAGGTGGTGGTAAGTGTCTACTTATAAAAGATTACTCCTCTAATGATTAAGAAAAGCGAAAGCTATGGTTGCTAATATTGACCAAGCTGTAGTTTATGAACCAGTTTGCGATTCGGTGCGAAGCTAGGATTCAGCGATTAGGTAAGGATGCGGGTACAAAATATGACCCCTTTAAATTATTTGGTTTGGCGAATGGCCATATTACTAACCTTGATAGTTGGTAGAATATAGGGGCAAGGACTTAGAGTGTGGTAGATTGATTATCTTGAGGATTTAAGACTATTGTAGTAACAGTGTGTACATACACACTATATAATATATTAACTATGCTTAACTTTGTGAATGCTCATTTTATTAATGTAGCATTGGAATTAATACCAAATCGGTATAAGTGGTGATTCGTAAGTACACTGTTAATGTGATTTATTATTATTAATGCTTTTGGTAAGCATGATGTATTGACACATGAAATTTAAGAATGTGATGGCATGAAACATATGTATGTTTATACATTGTGGGATTGATGAGTGGAGGCGGTGATATTGTGCCGACGGGCACCGATGTTTTGGTAACACACCGTAGCTACGGTCACGGAGGTTTGGTACCTCAGGAGGTTTGGTACCTCAATAGCGACTTATCCACGTGGTTAACACCACAGTGGGTTGGCCCCACTTGAGATATGGGATCGTCGCGGTGATTTGGTATCACACGATGGGTTGGCCCCATCACCGATTTGTGTTCTGGGACACGGTGTTTTGGTAACACATTGTGACTACATGTCACCGATGGTTTAGCACCACCGGTGGTTTGGTACCACAGCAGGGTAGATAAAGATGGCGTTTGGATGGCTAGGTTGGGTATTTAACATTACGCACATTAATTGTTATATCTGTGTATGAAAATGTTTTAAAAGCGGAAAGGGTTACATCTTGAGTCTTGGTGACTCACCTTCTCCTTTATATTTTTCGGTGACACTTAGATCGCGGATGTGGGCCAAGGTTGACTCGAGGTGGCCATGCGATGGATTAAATTAAAATGAACTTTAATTTCGGTTTGATAAATTTTATTTTGGGTTTATTTCATTTGGTTGTAATAAGGCCTCCTGAAACTTTATTTAGTTATTTCCACATGTTGGATATTATTTTAAACTATATTATTATTATGGTTGAATTTAGATCACACATTTTTTTATTTAACACGAAAAATGTTTTAAAATGCCATTAGAGCACGATTGAAATTTGTTTAATATCTTGACCCGATAAAATTTCCAAATTAAATCTAAGTATGTTTTCGATAAGATAGCAAAAAATGAGTAGTTTTCAACAAAACTTAAGTGGATTTGAAAATGGGTTTCAAAAGTTCCTCTTAATAACGACCCATATTAGGTCCTAACTTTTGGGTAGGGTTTGAAATTTTACAAATTAGTATCGAGCCAGTTCAAAACTTCATTTGTGGGGCCCAAGGCCCAAAAATGTTTTAGTAGGCCTTATTAATTGTTTTTGGGTTTTTAAGCAGCATGGCCCGAGTCTCCGGCACCGATCCGCCCAGGTAAGTACATCTAAACCTCTGTGTGAATTATATTCTGTAGAAGGGTAGGAAGCATGGAACGTAGATAGACTTATAGGAATTTGAACCCAGGATTAGATTACTCAAACACACAAGCTAAACATAAGACTTAAAGAACTAAACCAATCTATGACTTAGTCACCGAGCTAGGGTGTGGTAACCCCAGACGCATGTCTAGGATTGGGCAGGAAGAGCACAGTATTTAAGCGGTCAGAGTGACTCACCACCTCTTGGCAGTATCCTACCAGTGCGTAGCTTGGGTTCACCCTAACTCGGAGGGCTCGATGGTGTGGTAACCTCATGCGCATGTCTAGAAAGGTTCGGTGGGAGCTTGGTATTTAAGCGGTCAGTGTGACTCACCTCCTCTCCACCGAAACACGCACAGTGCGTAGCTTGGGTTCACTCGACCAAGAAGGCTCGGTCATAGGCTAAAGCATAATGACTAAAACCCGAAAGGGAATTAGCCTGATTTTGAAAAAAAAAAAACAACAAAACTTGGTCTTAAAACTTTTCAAATCACCCTTTCAAAAGTAAGAACAACTCTTTTACAATGTTTTCCTCGAAAAGTTCTATTTGTGGAAAATTACGAAAATGCCATTAGGGGTAAAATTACTAAAATACCACTTGGTTCATAAAACGTCAACTCAATGATTATGTCCAAAATTCCAACTATTTCTCAAATATTCAACCCACTTTGGAAATCATCAATGAACCACTTTGGTTTTGGAAAATCACAAAACATACTCGATGTGTAAAATTACCAAAACGCCTCGAAAGTACAAAATTTTTGCAATATCACCGTTTAAGAAAGGAAAATCCTCAAAAGGACCCTCGAGTTTTACAATGATTAAAACACCCTTGATTTAAAAAAAATTAATTACAAAATTACCTCGATGGACAAAATTACCAAAATACCCACGGTTTCAAAGTGATGACGTATCTTTAAAATTTTACAACTTTTGAGAAAAACCCTCGGTTTTGGGAATTTCAAACAACCTACTTTACTAAAGTTTTAAAATTTCTTTTATTACGAAAATACCACAGCAGGAAAATGACGGAAATACCCACAGGTTAGAAATGGGCGAAATGTCCGAAGTGCGAATAGGTATGGAAAGTATTAAGGAATGGATGCATGAACTCATTCATGTGAACTAGGATGAAAGATGAAACCTTGTTTGCATGAAAGAATCTCTAAATTAAAATTTAGTCATAAAATTTCTTGCGGGTAATAAAGTGGAACAAACGCTAATACATAAAACTTCTCTAATCAGTTAAAAGCGCGGTAGATAGAATGAGTTCCAGAGGACGCGAGGACGCCGTGGGCCAGTAGGGGTAGGATAATGGTGTGCAGACACAGCCAGTCGGGACAAGGTTACGAAAATGATGTACCACCGCCACCACCACCTCCAACTTTTGGAGCGAGAGGAGGCGAGATCGAGACGGGAGGAGGCGGTGTCCATGGCGGTGTTGCGAGTCCTCGAATTGGTGGGCTGAGGTGGTGGAAATTTAGGAGCTCGAAATCTGTTCCCGGCGGATTGATCCAACGAATTTGAGGTGTTCGGGTGTGTCGAGTGGCACCAGTGTAGCAGTATTGGTGGAATCTCTGAAAGGATAATGGATGATCTTGACTGACCGGGAGGAAAAATTTGAAAGGCGGTGTCGCTTCTAAAGGATGAAGCGTGCAGTGGTGGTGACAGTTCGGGATGGAGCCACGGTGATGATGACCTTCGATGGGATTACTTTAAAAGCTTTTAAGAAGTATGTGGGCACCGACTACACTAACGCATGCAGGAAGGCTTTTCGGGTCTAGTACAAGGAACTAAGTCCGTGGCCGAGTATGGCGGAGTTTTAAGGCTGGTAGGTATGCAAGAGGCATCGTGGCTCTTGAACACGAAATATTTGTGTCCGCTTTGAGGACGGACTCGAGATGATTTGAGATTCTTGATTGCCCATGACAAGTCGTGAGTTTTCATCTCTTGTGGAAAAGGCTAAGGTAGCCAGGGGATCAAGGAGGCGTGTGAGGCGAATTATAGTAGAAATAATCAAAAGAGAGATTTGGGTCAATTTGGATCCGGTGGTAATGAAGCGAAGAAGGCCGGTGAGTGGGCCAAATCAAGCGACAAGGCCGTAGCTACTAATCGGTAGGCTCGGTCTGATATTGTGGGAAGTCCCATTGGGGAGGTTGCTCGGCCGTGATAGAGGATGTTTTGAGTGTGGGTCTTTTGAACATCGGGTCGAGATTGTCCCGAGCGAGCTCGAAATCAGCCAGAGGGGCCGTACTCGGGGACCGAAATGTGGGGCTGCGGAGGGGTCGTGGTAATGGCGGAGAAGCAATGGTCCTAGCCGAGGTCGAGGAACTTCGAGGCGGAAGGTTCAGCAAACCTGAGAGGCTAAGCGGCTGGCTTAGTCTATCTGTAAGGCGTCGCGAGGGCCTTGACGACCGGATGTCATAACCGAATGCGTTTTTGATTTTGGTCTCCTTATTATGCATTAATTGATGTGGGGTCTACACATTCATACGTAGCAAGTAGTGTGGTAGAGACTTTGAACCTAGACTCAGAGGCTAGCTGCTAGGGAGATGGTATAGTGAGTCTGTTAGGTCACTCTGTAGTGGTAGACAAACTTTTAGGGACGTACCCTAGAACTCCAAGGGTCGTGATTCGGAAATCGATCGATGGAACTACCATTCGGGAGTTCGATTTGATCCTTGGAATGGATTGGTGGCTAAGTGTCGGTAATTTGGATTCTTGTGACTAAGCGCATGGTTCTTAAGACGGTGAGAATGATGAAGTGGTTATGATAGGTGATAGAAGGAATTACCTATCCAATGTGGTGTCTGCCTTGAAGGCGGAAAAAGATGGTCAAGAAGGGTTGTAAGGCGTGTTTGGTTGAATCGTGCTTTGGAAGCTAAGGAGTCGATGGTTGGAAGAATGCGAATGGTTGGGGAATTTCTTGATGTATTCCCGGAAGAACTTGGGTCTACCCCTGCATCGGAAGTCGAATTCGGTATAGACTTGCTACCCGAGCGGCACCTATGTCATAGCACCTTACGAATGGCACAAAGGAATTGGTGGAGTGAAGGCTCAGTTAGGAGCTCTGGATAAAGGGTTTATTCGACCTAGTATATCTCAGTGGGGCGCTTTGTATTGTTTGTCAAGAAGAAGGGCGGTTCTATGAGGATGTGCATCGACTACCGCCGATTAAACAAGTTAACGATCAAAAACAAGTACCCATTGCCTCGGATCGATGACTTGTTTGACGATTGAAGAAGCGTCGGTGTTTTCGAAGATAGACCTTAGGTGGGGTTACCATCAACTTAAGGTGAAGGGGTCGATGTTCACAAGACGGCTTTTCGAACTCGGTATGGGCATTACGAGTTCTGGTGATGCCATTCGGTTGACCAATGCCGTGGCGTTCATGGACTTAATGAATAGGGTATTTCAAAGATACCTAGATCAATTCGTCGTAGTGTTCATAGGCGACATATTGGTCTACTCAAAGACGGAGGAGGAGCACGACAAGCATTTACGGATAGTCCTACAAGTGTTGAGGAAAACGGTTGTATGCCAAATTGATAAGTCGAATTTTGGTGAGGAGGTGGCTTTCTTGGGTCACGTAGTGTCGGCGGAAGGATTAGAGTGGATCCCATAAGATTGAAGCGGTATTGGAGTGGAAACCGCCTAAGTCGATGGCGAGATACGGAGTTTTACAGGGTTAGCGAGGTATTACCGGAGATTTGTGGAAGGTTCTCTCGATCGCATGGCCTTGATTGACTAAGTTACTAAGGAAAGGTGTTCCATTTGTATGGTCGGAGAAGCAGCGAAAGTTTTGATAAGTGAGGAAGATTACGTGAAGCTCGGTTTTAGTACAACCCGAGGCGGGGAAATTATTCACGATCTATTGTGATGCATCTCACACTTGTTTTGGGGTGTGTGTTGATGCAGGATGGAAAGGTAGTAGCCTATGCATCCCGGCAATGAGACCGCATGAGGTTAACTATCAACTCACGACACAGGAGTTAGCGCGATCGTCTTCACCATACAAAGTATGGAGACATTATCTTTATGGGGAGAAATCGGTAATTTACACGGACCACAAAAGTTTGAGGTATCTTCGGACACCGAAGGATCTGAATCTGAGACAGCGCCGATGGATTGAGCTGTTAAAGGACTACGACTGTTCCATCGAATATCATCCGGGTAAGGCTAACGTGGTGGCTGACGCGTTGAGCCGGAAGGTCGTGGCGGACTTAAGAGCAATGTTTGCTCAGTTGAGCCTATATGACGATGGAAGCCTTTTGGCAGAACTTCAAGTTAAGCCAACATGGGTCGAGGAGATTAAGAACAAACAGTTAGTGGATGAAGGCTTAAATGCGAAGAGAATGCAAGTTCAGGATGGTGGTTTAGAAGGGTATAGTTTGACTGGTGATGGTGTGTTATGTTTTCAAGGACGGCCCTGTATGCCAAAGGACATGGAGTTGAGGCGGAAGATTCTCCATGATGCTCATAGTAGCCCATGCTATGCATCACGGAGGTAGCAAGATGTATGGAGACCTACGGAAGCTTGATTACGGTGGCGGGATGAGCGTGAGATAGCAGAATTAGTAGGGAAGTGTTTGGCGTGTCGGCGAGTTAAGGTGAACACGATTACCATCGGGCTACTTCAGCGGTAAAGATTCCTCAATGGAAATGGGAAAGGATCACTATGGATTTCGTCAGTGGTCTACCCCTTACGCCCAGCAAGAAAGATGCAGTTTGGGTAATCGTAGACCGTCTGACTAAATCAGCTCACTTTATACCGGTGAGAATGGACTACTCACTCCAGAAGCTAGCAAAGTTGTATGTGGCCGAGATAGTCAGATTGCATGGTGTACCCGTATCAGTTATCTCGGATAGGGACCCAAGGTTCACTTCGAGGTTTTGAAGCGTTACATCAAGCGTTGGAGTGCAGCGGTTGGATTTCATCTGACTTTCCATCCTCGAGACAGACGAGGCGATCGAAAAAGGTCATCTGAGATCTTAGAAGATATCTTTGAGGGTTGTGTCTTGGAATTCGAGGTAGTTGGGAGAATTCTTACCTCTAGCAGGATTCGCCTACAACAATAGCTACCAAGCGAGTATTGAGATGGCACCATCTGAAACCTTGTATGGGCGGAAATGCGAACTCGGCGTGTTGGGCGGAGTTGAGTGAGCGACAAGTGTTGGGCCCAAATTAGTAGCGAGGCCGAAGACAAAGTCAAAGTGATTCGGTCTCGTCTCAAGGAAGCATCGGATAGGCAAAAGTCTTATCTTAGATCTCAAGCATGAGAAATGGAGTATCTTTGTGGGAGATAAGGTCTTCTGAAGGTGTCGCCTTGGAAGAAGGTACTAAGATTTGGCGAAAAGGAAGCTAAGCCCAAGATTCATTGGCCCATATCTGATCTTTGAAGCGAATAGGACCGGTAGCTTATCGGTTAGAGTTCAGCGAAATTAAGTCGAGATACATAGCGTCTTTCACGTATCAATCTTTGAGGCAGTATCGGTCGGATCCATCACATGTGGTGCTGTGTGAAAATCGAAGTTAACGGACTTATCTTTTGAGGAAGAACACATTCGGATCTTGGATAGAGATATAAAGGTTCTACGTGGGAAGTCGATGCCCTTAGTGAAAGTGCTATGGCGGAATCATGGTCTTTGAGGAAGCTACGTGGGAACACGAGGATGTGATCGGTGGCAATACCCTCATCTGTTTTAGTTATGTAATTTGGAATGAAATTTATTTTAAGGGGTAGAAGCGTAACATCCCAAAAATGGGGTTATTTGGAATTTAATTATTTTCTTATGTAAGAAGCGCTAAGATATTATTTATGGAATAATAATGATCAATTTAAGGCTTTGTGTTGGCTCGATTTGGTAGGAAATTTTAGTTTTAATTTTTAAGGTAGGGAGCCTTAGCAAGAGGGTGTTATAAGAATAAATGGGGATAATTTGGACATAAAATAAGCCTAGACAAAGTGGCAAAAGTGAGGCCACTTAGGAACTTGTGTGGCGCCACCAAGGGAGCAAGGAGAGCCTTGGTTGAGTCACGAGAATCCTTCTTTTGCATTATGGTGGGGCGGCAACAAGGGAGAGAGTCATTTCTCTCTTTAAACTCTAATTATTATTTAGATAATAGGATAATGTGAGCTTTTTAATTGGATTTTAATTGCTTAAATCTAAGGAAAATGGGAGATAAATGAGGATATTACATGGATTATTAAATAGATATTATTGAAGTTTTATGTTGAGGATAATCAAGGATATTATTTGATTAAAAGGATTATTTGGCTATTATTGGGAATTATTAGGTGATTATTATTGTTTGAATTAAATCAATTTAGTGGTTATGAGAAAAACAAGGAGTGAAACACCCACCTTTTACCCGAGAATGGACCGGATCGGTATGTTCCTAAAGTAAACGGTTTCAAACATTTTTGTTACTTAGAGAAAATTTGTAAATTTTAGAAAAACTATTGTTTTGAGTTGGGCTTAGGTTGTAAACCCATTTATTTAATCTTGTAAATCCAATTTGAGGTAATGTGTCCAAAATAGATCTTAGCAAAATATTAAAAGTAATGTAAAAACAAAGAATAATCCATTTGGGCCTTATGGCCTTATTACATCAAATAAACCCAAAATAAAATTAAAGAGGTATTAAAATCAAATAATGTCCAAATTTCGAATAAATTCTTCAAGTGATGCATGGCCTCCTCATGGTCTCTAGGCCGGGTCAAATCACTTGCTCATCGCTTTGAAAAAATAATTCCCACAATGGGGTGAGTCAACAGACTCAATGTGCACACAATACTATCAATCAATAATTCGAGGCATTCACGTTTAAATCATCAAGTCCATATAATAATAGAATTCATGATGCAACCCAACCCAAACCTATAAGCCATCCGCTACTCTCCACCCATACCAACACGCACACCAGTAGGGACTACTAAGTCGACCCTCCATCCGCTACTCTCCACGTTGTGTCATTAGACACTATTATAACCGGTTACCAAAATTTACGCAATGTGACCGTGAGTCGACATATTTAGTTGGTGAGGCCAAGTCAACACCTAAATTTACAATGTGACCGTAGTCAACATATTTAGTTGGTGAGGCGAAGTCAACACCTGTTCTCCCCTTTCACATAAATCCGAATGCCCCAAAAACATATATATTGCATAACTTAATTTCATGTTCATATTCATATATTAGCATGTTATTAAAATAACATTTTCACAATCCTATCGAAGTAGGAAAGCGTGCACAGGTACTTTTGCCACATTTGTGGTACATAGCCACATTTACATTCTTATTCATAATCATATATTAAAATATTTAGCCATAAAATATTGAAGGATAGTAAGGGTACACACCTTTTTAAGCTTAATAGGTTCCTTGATATCTCGAGAATCGATCTAATTTTTAGATCTATTAATCCTATATTCGCCCACCAATTAAAACACATTAATAAACCCCTTTTTAGACAAAACCAAATCCTAGTAGGATTTGTATTATTTACTGTATTTAATTGGATGATTGTAAATCAAATCCGAAATTACTAGTATCCTTTTCCTTGAAATCGGCTAATACTAAATCATGTAACCATGTGAGTTTTCGCTTTTGAAATAATGAAAAATAATTCCAAATACCAAAATTAAGCCTTGGCAGAATATCACTTACCATACAAATTCCAAATCAAGAGAATTCCTTGCCTATATATGCATCGAAATTTTCATGTTAGATCTAATCTAACATATACATCATAACCTTTAATCGAATAAATTATCTTACCTTGGATCCTTAGATTTCCGAAAGATTCCTCCTTGTATTGACGGTTGTAAAAGATCCTTAATGCCTTGACCGATTGCTTCCTTGCCTAGAGTTTCAGGGTTTCGGCTATGGAGATTTAATCAGGGATCAAAAGAAAAAGGTTTTGGCTTGACAGATGAAGAAAGAGAAGAAGAAAAGATAGAAAGAAAATTCGGCGGAGGGAGAGAGCAAAGGATTTTTGGTTACTTGGAAAGATGAGAAAAAAGACCTTGGGTTCTCCTTTTATAGCCAAATTTGCTAGGCCAAGAGTCCTTGACTTGGCCACCACTCTCCTTAAGATAATATTATCTCTTATTATTCACATATTTATGTGAATAAAACTCCTTTATTTATCTCTTATTATTCACATATTTATGTGGATAAAACTCCTTTATTTATCTCTTATTATTCACATATTTATGTGAATAAAACTCCTTTATTTATCTCTTATTATTCACATATTTATGTGAATAAAACTCTTCCTTTTCTAGAAACCCATGCCGTCCACCTCGTATTCGGAAGCAAAATAAGGCCTTCATTATTTGCTTCTGGATGTCTCAAACTCAGAGCCCAAAAGCCTCTTGTATTTGGGCCATTTCTAAAACCTTTGGTGGCATCTTGAGCCATATTTCAAGTCCGTTGTTGGGTCAAATTTCATGCTTTATATTTTAGGGTCACTTGGCCTAAGTTCCCTTTAGGCTCTTAAATTCAACATTTCGGGGTCAATTTTAAGTTTCCTAAAATTTTCGCGCGGCTCTGTATTTTCCAGGTTTCCAAAATGTTTAAGTTTCCCAAAATGTCTAGGTTTCCAAAATGTTCAAGTTTCCAAAATGTTCAAGTTTCCAAAATGTTCAAGTTTCCTAAATGTTCAAGTTTCCAAAATGTTCAGGTTTCCCAAAATGTCTAAGTTTCCAAAAATGTCTAAGTTTCCAAAAATGTCTAAGTTTCCAAAAATGTCCATTTCCATTTCCATTTCCATTTCCATTTCCATTTTCATTTCCATTTCCATTTTCATTTTCATTTCCATTTCCATGCATTTCTAGGTTTCAAAAGTTTCACAAATTTATTCATAGTACTTGAAACTTGTCATTTCATACAATTAAACTGAAATGCATAGGCCTATTCGAGATGTTACAAGGAGTTGGCTAAGCCTTGAACTCCTTGGACCAGTAACTTAGGGAGGAGTGCGAATGCTTATAAAAGCCTTCAAGCTATCACTTGTTTTCTTTTTTCCATCTTTGCTTGTGGTAGAAACTCTCAACCCTCCCATCTTTTATTCTTTCTCTTTGAAGACTAAAAGCCATCAATTTTTTTTTCAATCTTTGGCGAATCCTCCACATCTCCATAGCCCATCTATTTCTTTTCTTCATAGATCAAAACCCTATTGTCCTACCTCCAAATAGCGGATATACCCTCTTGAAGTCGAAACCTCACATTCCTCCTTGGTTGCACTTTGGCGAATAGTCGATAGCATTGATACTCAGGGACTTCTTTGTAATTCAATCGATTATCAAGGTAAGGGATGGCGAACCCTCCTTTTGTATTTTCTTTTCTTGGCGACTTATGGGATTGAATGGAAGCCAAGTTTGACAACTAGTAGCAAGAGTTCTAACGGTGTTGAAATCGATGATAGGCACTTCGGATCTCAAAACAGAGAGATCGGACTGGCATTCTCGACATTCGGTTTTGGGTAGGTGGTGGTAAGTGTCTACTTATAAAATATTACTCCTCTAATGATTAAGAAAAGCGAAAGCTATGGTTGCTAATATTGACCAAGCGTAGTTTATGAACCAGATTTGCGATTCGGTGTGCGAAGCTAGGATTCAAGCGATTAGGTAAGGATCGGGTACAAAATATGACCCTTTAAATTATTTGGTTTGGTAGAATGGCCATATTACTAACCTTGATAGTTGGCGAATATAGGGGCAAGGACTTAGAGTGTGGCCGATTGATTATCTTGGGATTTAAGACTATCGTGGTAACAGTGTGTACATACACACTATATAATATATTAACTATGCTTAACTTTGTGAATGCTCATTTTTATTAATGTAGCATTGGAATTAATACCAAATCGGTATAAGTGGTGATTCGGTAAGTACACATTAATGTGATTTATTATTATTAATGCTTTTGGTAAGCATGATGTATTGACACATGAAATTTAAGAATGTGATGGCATGAAACATATGTATGTTTATCATTGTGGGATTGATGAGTGGAGGGGCGGTGATATTGTGCCGCGGGCACCAGTGTGTTTTGGTAACACACCGTAGCTACGGTCACCGGAGGTTTGGTACCTCGGAGGTTTGGTACCTCAATAGCGACTTATCCACGTGGTTAACACCACCGTGGGTTGGCCCCACTTGAGATATGGGATCGTCCGCGGTGATTTGGTATCACACGATGGGTTGGCCCCATCACCCAATTTGTGTTTACTGGACACGGTGTTTTGGTAACACATTGTGACTACATGTCACCAAGTGGTTTAGCACCACCGGTGGTTTGGTACCACAACGGGTGAGCGAGTGGCGTTTGGATGGCTAGGTTGGGTATTTAACATTCGCACATTAATTGTTATATACGTGTATGAAAATGTTTTAAAAGCGGGGAAGGGTTACATCTTGAGTCTTGGTGACTCACCTTCTCCTTTATATTTTCGGTGACACTTAGATCGCGGATGTGGGCCGGGTTGACTCGAGGTGGCCATGCGTTGGATTAAATTAAAATGAACTTTAATTTCGGTTTGATAAATTTTATTTTGGGTTTATTTCATTTGGTTGTAATAAGGCCTCTGAAACTTTATTTCCGTTATTTCCACATGTTGGATATTGTTTTAAACTATATTATTATTATGGTTGAATTTAGATCACACATTTTTTTATTTAACACGAAAAATGTTTTAAAATGCCATCAGACACGATTGAAATTTGTTTAATATCTTGACCCAATAAAATTTCCAAATTAAATCTAAGTATGTTTTCGATGAAGATAGCAAAAAATGAGTAGTTTTCAACAAAACTTAAGTGGATTTGAAAATGGGTTTCAAAAGTTCCTCTTCAGAACGACCCATATTCGGTCCTAACTTTTGGGCGGGTTTGAATATTACAATTATTTTCTTAAGCCTTGTTTAAATTGATTTAAAGAACAAGAATCAATTGTTCTTACCTTAGATCCTTGATCTTTATGTTCAACGATGGTGAAACCCGAGATCCCTTGTATATTCGCCATGATCAAAGAGAATAGGAATTAAGCCTTTTACTTTCGGCAACTAGAAAGAAAGAAAATTGAATGGCTTAACTTACCTTGAAACCTTCAATCACTTGTTTCCTTGTCTTGGTTTCTTGAGATCCGGCTATGGAGATCTAGCAGAGATTGGAAGAGAAGAGTTTTGACTAGGCAATGGCAAAAGGAAGGAAAAGAAAAGATGGAGTCCTTTCTTGGGGAAATTTGACAAAGAGAGGGAAAGAGAGAGCAAAATTTGACAAGTGGAGTGAATGAGAAAAAGTCTCTCTTTCCTCTTTTAAGCGAATCTAGACCAAGAGTCCAAAACTTGGCCCTACTCTCCCAAGTGATAATTTAATCTTCATTAATTATCACTTTATTAAATTAAAATAACCTTTAATCCATCCTTTAATTCCTTATTTATCTTTAGTAAAATAAATCCTCTATTTATCACTTTAATTTGACAAGTTTTAATAAAATAAAACTCTTCCCTTTCAATCAAACATGTCTTGTCCATCCCTAGCCTTGGGAAACAAAATTAAACCTTCAATAATTGCTTTCCATGTGACTCGAACTCAGGCCATTATCCATAAGCCTTAAGTGACACTTGAGCCACTTTTCCAAGCTCGATTGTATGTCAAAATTCACCAACTTTTTTCTTTTAAGGCCCTCTTGCCCTTATCTCCTATTTTGGGCTTTAAATTTTGTCATTAGGCCTTATTTCTAAGTTTCCTAAAATTTTCAGCGACTCTATAACTTGCCATTTTCCTTACATCTTGAGTTTCCAAAATGTTTAGGTTTCCAAAATGTTCGGGTTTCCAAAATGTTCGAGTTTCGAAATGTTCGGGTTTCCAAAATGTTTAGGTTTCCAAAATGTTCGAGTTTCCAAAATGTTCGGGTTTCCAAAATGTTCGTGTTTCCCAAAATGTCTAAGTTTCCAAAAATGTCCATTTCCATTTCCATTTTCATTTTCATTTTCATTTCCATGCATTTCTAGGTTTCCAAAAGTTTCACAAATTTATTCATAGTACTTGAATCTTGTCATTTCATACAATTAAACTGGAAATGCATAGGCCCTATTCGAGGATATTCTGAGAAAACATGTTGCGGGATGCTTTTAATATCTTGTGATGATGGTTTTGGGTCATTTCCACGACTTGGGTGCAGCAGATGATCACAATTTTGGAGAAATACTTTCACCGAAGGAAAGAAGTGTCTCCGGATGAACATCCAAATGAAGAAGCTGCGAGGTTCTATCGTTACTTGGTGAAATGAATGAAGAAGCGTATGAAGGATCAAAATTTTCCAAGCTGTCATTACAGTATTCGTCTTTTCACTTGAAATGTTTGGGTGGGTGGACCGAAACCCGTTCTAATCTTGTTAGAGTTCTTTGCAAGAAATGTTCCCATTTGCAAAAATCCTCGATCTTCCAAGACATGAAGAAATTGATAAAGGATTTGGGCCTTGGATACAATAAAATTCACGATTGCCCAAATGATTGCATGTTGTATTAGAGCGACCGCATAAACCAACAGATCTTTGTCATGTATGCGGCCAATCCCGTTGGATTCATAGAAATACGAGACTTGAACGAGGACGAACATGGTACCAGATCAAAAGCGACCGATTAAGATTTTGCAATATTTTCCCTAATCTGAGGCTTCAACGGCTTTTCATGTCGTCCAAGATAGCGAATCAATGGCGTGGCACCGTGATGGACGAACCGATGATGGGTTGTTAAGGCATCCTCTGATTCTTTAGCTTGGAAATGTTTTGACTCTAAATTTCCAAGCTTTGCAAGCGATCCTCGCGATGTGAGGCTTGGGCTAGCATCCGATGGATTTAACCTTACAAACTTATGAGCACAACGTCTGATGCTTGGCTTTGTGGTGCTTGTTCCTAATTTGCCTCCATGGGTTTGTATGAAACAATCTTCTTTTATCTTGTCTATGATTATACACGGAGAGAAAGGGTAGGGAATGATATTGGCGTCTATTTGCGACCACTTGTTGACGAGTTAAAACAACTATGGGTTGGTGTTCGGACATTCGATGCAATGAGAAAAGAGAACTTTAATTTCGTGCGGCATTAATGTGGACTATTAACGACTTTCCGAACTTATGCTAATTTATCCGGTTGGAGTACCAAGGGACGTTATGCTTGTCCGTGTTGTCTTTGCGGAACATGTTTGCAATGGTTATATAATGGGAAGAAGTTTTCTTACATGGGGCATCGTCGGTGGTTCTTAGGAAAATCATACATTTAGATTTCGAGTGCTCAATTTGATGGTCTTGAAGAGTTTAGATCGACTCGCTCGCAGAAATTGGATCCAGAAATATTGTTAATGTTGAAAGATATGAATTTCATTTATGGGAAGATGAATCAACCGGCAAACCCGCATAGAAAAAGAGGATCTAGGGATGAATCGATGATGAATCGATGAAGAGGATGATCCTAATGAGGTGACTTGTGGAAAAAAAAGTATTTTTTCGAGTTGCCTTATTAGAACATCGACTTTTACGCCATAACCTTGATGTCATGCATATAGAGAAAATGTGCGAGAACATCATTGGGACTATTTTGAATGTCGATGGAAAATCGAAAGATAATCTTGAGTAGACTTGATTTAGTCCACATGGGAATTGGCGTGAGCTTCATCCCAAAACACTTCGAATATGAAATATCGATTGCCACTGCTATTTTTCAATGTCGAAGACGGAGAAAGAAGTATTCATGCGGTGTTGAAGGATATAAAGGTCCGGATGCGTATGCATCAAATATATCGCGATGTGTGAGTCTTAAAGATCGAAGATTATATGGCTTAAAATCGCATGACTATCACATATTGATGCAAGACTTACTTGCCGATTACTTTGCGGTGTTGTATGTCGAAAAAGGTGGCTGCTCTGTAATTGAACTGTCAAATATAATGAAAGTCATTTGTGGTAAAGTTTTGAATGTTGAAGACCTTGAGAGACGCAAGATCGAGCCGCATTAACTTTATGCAATCGGGAGAAGATATTCCGCCTTCCTTCTTCACTATCATGGTGCACTTGTTAATTCATCTCCGCGTGAAGCAATTCTTGGTGGACCGTTTTCTATCGATGGATGTATCCCATTGAAAGGTCTTACTTTATTTGCAAAATATTCCTTCATTCAGCTAAATGCCTTTATTTCCAACTTTTGATAATGTTGTATATCGTGTTTAGGTTCCTTTCCAAATTGAAGTCATACTACTGCAATAAGCGTTATCCAAAAAGGATCAATTGCCGAGGATACTTGGCGGAGGAATGTATGACTTTCTGCTTGAGGTATTTGGAAGATGTTGAAACAAGAATGAAACGACCAGCGAAATCTTTGGGCTCACGAGATCATAATTTGGCTAAAACTTATTTATTTCAAAGTTTGGAGAACCGTCGGTGAGTCGAAATTACGAATTAGGCGATAGATCGTGGGTCCAAGCACATCGATCGTTCTTTTCATCACGATTCAATGGCTCAATTTGAAATACGTTCTACAATTTGATAAATACTCATCAATTATGATTTGTTTGTCTTCTAACAAAGTCAAACCTTTTTTTCCGTAGTCGGTACAAACAAATATTGAGAGCTCGTTCACGATCTCAAGATTAAATCGACAAGAAATTAATAAGTTGTTCGCAGAATCATTCCATGAATGGTTAAGCCAAATGGTATGCAATTTAAATTTTCATTGACAAGTAACAATATTTTCTAATAATATTCATAATTACTCGATTTACTTTTCATTGAATAGGTTTGGAGTCGGAATGAAGTAAATGATGACGTTAAATGGCTTTCACAAGGTCCAAATGAATAGTTAAAAGATATAGTGGCTTCCTCATCAACGGATCTGTTTTCATACAAGGTATCGCGAGAGATTGAGGAGAACTCAAAATGCGAATTGTTGTTAATTCTTGATTACAAGTTATGCTAGTGCTAGGGGATGATAATCCGATTCGAGGGGAATTTGGAATATTTCGGACTTATTATCGACATCATTGAGTTAGATTATTACGGTAAATGCAAAGTTGTCTTATTTGAGGTGATTGGGCTGATGTGAATACGGCTCGCGAATTAAAAGCGATCAATATGGTTTTACAATGGTAAATTTCTCTCGATTAATTCACAGGAGAACAAGCGATGGATGAGCCGTATGTGTTTTCTTCTCAAGTTAAACAAGTTTTTACTCGGAAGATCCAAGCGATAAGGGTTGGTACGTTGTACTTGAAACACCCTAGAGACTTCTTCGACGTTGGCGGTGGAAGTAGAGATGACATAGTCGAAAGATCGAAACTTTGCCTTTTCGAACAAGACTTAGCGAAAATATCCTAGTACTAGTCAACAATTTCAATGGGTTCGTCGGGGATGTGGGCGAAGATATTTACTGAAATATGATGTAGTAAGATTTAACGATTTATTATTTATATGTAATAATATAATTTTATGTTGGTCATGTTATATAATTTTCATGTGTCTGCAGGAAAAATGCCTAGAAGGCGATTAGAGGTTTAAATATTGTCATGAAACTCCAAATCCGGAAGAACCTAATAGTAGTGAGCAATAAGCGGTTGTTGGATCTTCTACTCTGGGACATAGATGGCGAGCACGGAGAATTTCAAAGTAATGTTAAGTTTATTTTACATGCATGTTGAATTTTATTATTGATTCATTTTTAATTTTAATATAATAATATATTATTTTTCAATTTGAAGGTGGTGGGACGGCATAAAGGTGGGGACATACATTACTTCAAGATTTATACGACTTAGAGCCTAACGATCGTGTTAAAGTAAGGAGAAACAATGATGGCCAACTGTTGGATCTGAAGCTCATTGTTAGGAGGCTATTTGGGCATTTTAGCACGAAATTCAATATGTTGCCCATTAACTACGAATCATGGCATCACATGCACGATGCCAACAAAAATCGAGCCCTCGAAAATATTAAGGTAATAAAAGCGTGAATGTAATTTATAATACTTTAATTTAATTTTCATTTATATTAATTTTTATACTTTTTTTTCTTGAGGTAGATTTAATTTAGAGGTCTCGATGACTATGTTAAGAAGACATTGGGTAAAAATGGAGAGACAATAAAAGCACCCTCAAAAACAATATTTCAAGAAAGAGATAAGCCTCGACGAAAAAATTAAGAAATGTTCCACAAGAATGTTGAGGTACCAATGGGAAGATCAAGTTAGATTTTGGAATTCACAAAAGGAGAGGTATTACGTTACATCTAAAATCGTATAAATTATTTGGTTTATAGTATTTACTATATATATAATTCAAATTGCATTATGTAGGACCGTGGCGAGTTGGGATAAGCGTGACGAAACAAAAATTCACGCACACGCGGGTTCTAGAAGTTTTGCTTGTGTAGTAGACGCCGAGGTAATATAATTTATTAATTACATCAAATATTAATTACTTTATACTATTAAATTATATTTTTACGCTAAAATGTAGGAAACTTTGATTGGTCAAAAAGTTGGGCGTTGACTTTTGACATTACGTATAGAAAGAAGGATGGATCTCCGATGACATCCGAAGGCTGCGAGAAAGAAGCGGAGTATGAAGCGGTGCTTGATGATAGTTCTGTTAATCTTGAGGAGATTGATAATAGAATTATTACGGATGTTTTGGGTCTGAAAGGTCTGTTGCTTCAACCGATAGTTCATTAATCTTTCTTGTATTATTAATAGAATTATCACCGATGTTTTTGGTCTTGAAAGGTATGGTGGGTTGAATTAAAGGATCTGGAGTTACCCAGGCCCAATATTTTGGATCCGCCTCGCCAGTACATGCCTTCCGGGGCAATCTCGTCTTTGAAGTTCAAAGGCTACAAAACCAGATAGCTCGGATGCAAGAAACACGGTTGAGCGAGGCGACAAATTGCCGATGTTCAAAGAAAATATGAAGAACTCGACAACGACTTAGGCGGATCACAAGCGACACAAACAAGGGGCGGCGGCGGCGAGAGAGAAGCGATCGCGGTGCGAGGGAGGCGGAGGCGAGATCGATGCTAGCGAGCAAAAGCAGAAAATCTGAAGAGCTCCAAGCACCGACTTGACATATGATGCGAGATGTTTGATGATCATGAAACCGCCATCTTAGACATTTAGTTTTTCGTTGTAAGAAGTTTTGACATTATTACATTTAAACAATATTTTAGTTATCATTCATTTAATTTATTAAATTTCAAGTATCATTTAGAATTAATGTAATTAGTGTGATTTTATGTTAAATTCTGTTGTTTTCGTTGAAATTATATCTTTGTTATTGGTTGGTTTTTAGTGCGGGAGGGTATAATATTGAAAAAATTTTATTTTTTAAATCAGTACAATTAAGCGTTTGTAGAAAAGCGCTAAATCTCAAAAAATTTTTGCGGCGTTTTAGGGAAAAGCGCTAAAAGGCTCTGACTTTTAGCGGCGTTTTTGGAAAGCGCCGCTAAAACTCTGACTTTTAGCGGCGTTTTTGGGAAAGCGCCGCTAAAGGCCCTGACTTTTAGCGGCATTTTTGGGAAAAGCGCGCTTAAAGGCCTGACTTTTATGGCGTTTTTAAGTAAGCACCGCTTAAGGCCACGACTTTTAGCGGCATTTTTTGGAAAGCGCCGCTAAAGGCCCCGACTTTTAGCGTTTTTTGGGAAAGCGCGCTAATGGCTCTGACTTTAGCGGTGCTTTTATAACAAGCGCCGCTAAAGATCGAGATCTTTAATGGCGTTTTTTATATACGCCATAAAATTTTCAATGATAGTATTAGTGGCGTTTTTGTGGCGCTTGAAAAGCATAAATACTTTTTGGCGCTTATAAGCGCCGCTAAATGTCCAAAAAATACCGCTAAAAGTCATTTTTCTTGTGGTGCGATAATTACGGCATATGTAGCAATACTTCTGAATTGAAATGAATGTGTAAGAAATAGTTACTCATTTTGGTATCGATACCAATTCTCAAGTATCGATACTCGGGTAAAAATATAGATACTTTTGAATTGTATCAAAAAATTATGGGGTTTTGGATTTTGAAGAACATCACAATGTGAAAAATGTACCGATTTTCTTTTAGGTTCCTTGACATTGTTATTAGTTTATTGGTTTGCTTGGTAGAAATCATTTATATTGCTATGGACTGCAAATATGGATATTTTGATGTTTCCTATTGAAGTTTTGGATGCATGTTGAAGTGGTATGTGATTAAGTATGTGCAATGCCCTGTGTTGCTGGAATTTTTGTAGAATTTTACAGAGTATCGATAATCACGGCATATGTATCAGTACTTCTGAGTTGAAACAGTACTTCTGAGTTGAAACGAATGTGTAGGAGACAATAGCTCATTTTTTTATCGATAGCAGTTCTCGAGTATCAATACTTAGGGTAAAAACGTAGATACTTCTAAATTATATCGATAAATTATTGTGTTTTGGATTTTGAAGAAAAGCATAATGTTAAAACGGTATCGATTTTTCAAATGGTATCGATACCCATTTTAAGAAATATCGATACCCAATTAGATGTTCTCATTTAATGGATTATATGATGTCAATTATTAGTTTTTTCTCAATCATTCACTAAGCTTGTTTAAGCTCATGCACTCTTTTCTGAACCTTTGCAGATAGTTAGTGTTTTCAGTGTGGGCGGTGCAAAATTCCAAGGAAGTGATCCAAGTTAGAATTAGTGTTTGAGAAGGTGATATTATTGCTATTATTTTTTAACTGTACGTATAAGATAATGTGGTAGAATTGTTGGTTGATTATTATCATGATGTTTTAAATGATTTTTTTTTTATTTTTAGTACTCTTAGGTTTGTGGATGTTGTTATTAGTTTATTGGTTTGCTGCTTGAATTTTTTGATATTGCTATGGATTGCAAATATGGACATTTCGATGTTGAATATTGAAGTTATGAATTCATGTTGAAGTGATGCGTGATTGAGTCATTGAATGTCTGTTTTGCTTGAATTTTTGCAGAATTATACAAAGGTATCGATAATCACAGCATATGTATTAATACTTTTGAATTGAAACTAATGTGTAAGAAACAGTTGCTCATTTTGGTATCGATACCAATTCTCAAGTATCGATACCCAAGGTAAAAATATAGATACTTTTGAATTGTATCGATAAAATGTGGGGTTTTTAATTTAGAAGAAAATCATAATATTAAAAAAGATACTGATTTTTCAAACGGTATCGATACCCATTTTGAAAAATATTGATTCCTATATAGATGTTCTCATTTAATGTATGATATCATGTTCATTGTTAGTTTTTTCCCGATCATTCACTGAGCTTGTTTAAGCTCACACACTCTTTTCTGAACCCTTGCAAATACTTAGTGTTTCGATGTGGGCTGTGCGGAGTTCCAAGGAAGTGATAAAAGTTAGGCTTAGTGTTTCAGTAGGTGATATTATTGCTATTATTTTTTAACTGTGGGAATAAGACAATGTTGTAGAATTATTGGTTGATTCTTATGATGATTTTAAATGATTATTTTGATTTTAATACTCTTAGGTTCCTAGACATTGTTATTAGTTTATTTCTTTGCTTGGTTGAAATTATTTATATTACTATGGACTAAAAATATGGACATTTTAATTTTAAATATTGAAGTTATGGATGCTTGTTGATGTTGTAACACCCCTAACCCATATCCGTCGCCGGAATAGGATTACTAAGCATTACCGGAATTATTTGTTAAACAATCATACATTTCATATTTATTTCTCAAATCCAAACAAACTCATTCAAATACAGTCATATAGTCCCTAACACAAGCCATCGGGGCTTAAAACAAACATTAGAAGTGGTTCAAAACAAAATCGAATACTTAATAAATTTTTAGAAAAGCATAGAAAATATTCAAAGTGCAGGGGACACACACCGGTGTCACAGGCCGTGTGGACATTCGAAATGGGATCACATGGTCGTGTCCCAACCCGTGTTCGACCCCGTGTAACTCACTGACTTAGGCCACACAGCCAACCACACTCACGTGTAACTAGCCTGTGTACCATTTGAAATGGCCACACACGCCAATGTGCCAGGCCGTGTGAAAACTAGAGGGTATACTGACTTGTACCACACGGCCAAGCCACACGCCCGTATGCTAGGCCATGTGAAGCTACTGACTTGGTCTTTAAATAAATATCAGGGGACACATGGCTGTGTCACCTGGCCATGTATCACACACAGCTGAGACACACGCCCCTGTCTCTACCCTTGTGGATTTTTCAAGCCATTTTTCTCACCCAAATTTTCATCAACCTAAACACATCAAATAGCATATGACCACATCATCAAACGAACTAATCTCAACCAAGTCCAAATCATGCAATACCAATACGAACTACCATAATGCTCATAAGCATCACCATTTGCCATTTCAATACATACAATATCACCTTCAAGAATTCACCTAAATGGTCACTTTCTTATATGCATTATCTTGCCTAATGTTTTGCATGCTAATACATTCTCTATTTCAACTATTTGGTACCAAAACACAAACTCACAAGAAAGGAAATCATATAGCAACTATACACCACATTTCACAAGATATATACATATATACATTTCAAAATATATGACTACTTACAAGCCAATTCAAATGGCCAAAATTCATCAAGACATAAAGGATACCTTAGCCAAAAGACTTATACATGCCATATAACCAAAATACACAGTTCAAAAGTACCAAAACAATGGCTGGATAATGTGATGAAATCTCCGACAACTTTCAATCGGAGAAAGCTTCAAAATCACTATAAAACACGAAAAAGTAAACAAAGTAAGCTATTAAGCATAGTAAGCTCATATGGCTAATAAGTACAACTTACCATTTAATCATAATTTAAGAAATTAAACATGGCATAATGCAACTCAATTTAATCTACAAACCTAACACATATTCATCCATAAGGTTAGACATAAAATTCGCAATTTTCATAGATCCAATGCTTATATGATTCACATACATACATGTAATGATACGTATCAATCTCATATTCTTTCATACCATCAATATACCCATTGAAGCATTTGGAATACTATCGGATACTTGGGAATGAAGCATTTGGAATACTATCGGATACTTGGGAAACTCGCACATTAAGTGCCAATACATGGTAACACCATCTCTATCTCATATCTCGTATAAATGCTCACTATCGAGCTATCACTGGGTCTGCTCACACAAGCTGACGGTCAAGAAGTAACTACACAGTGCTGCTCACACAAGCTGACGAGTAATCGCAACACATGCCAGAAAACTCAACCACTAGTAGAACGTATAGCACCAGCACCCAAAACAAGGTAACCCCTAATGACATGTCATTTGTATCCTATCTATTCCTAAGGTTCAACTGGGATTTATACATTGTCGATAACTCATCGAGAATTTTCGTGGTATCGTATCATCTCAATTATAACAATTAAGCATTCAAACACATATAATTTAATGCTTATTAAACATACGAACTTCCCTCAAATTAATATAGAGAAAATCAAGCGATCAATCCACTACTTTGTTTTCCCCCGATCTAATTCCAAATGTAACACCCCTTACCCGTATCCGATGCTGAAATCGAGTATGAGGCATTACCGTACTTAACATGCTCAAACATACAACATCGAGACATACCATTTCATTTCGACTTAAAACTTCTCATTCGAGATCATAACATCCCTATTATAGGTCCACGAGACCCTAAACATACATACAGAATGGTTCGGGACTAAACCGAAAACTTTTGAACACTTAGAAATTTTTTTGCTTAAAATAGGGCCACACGCCCATGTGGTTAGGGACACGCCTGTGTGGGCAGGCCATGTGGTCACACACACCCATGTCCTTAGTCCATGTGGATTTTATTTTTCATTTCGAACCTATAGGGGTTTTCACACAGTCGGACACACGCCCGTGTCCATGGCCCCTGTCCCTCACACGGCCATGACACACCTGTGTCTTATCCTGTGTGCAAAAACCTTGACATTCTATTTCTAACGTCATCATCCCTATAGGGTCACAAGGCCAAGGCACACGCTTGTGTCCTTAGACCGTGTGGTGAATTAAATTCCTAAATTCAAGTGCAGACTTCACACGACCTAGGCACACGCCCATGTTCTAAAGCCATGTCTTCTACAAGGTTGAGACACACGGCTCGTGCCTCAGCCCGTGTGTTTACTACAGGGCATTCTGACTTGCCAACTTAGCATGCAGGGGGACACACGGCTTATCAACATGCCCATGGGGCTGACTGTGTGTCATATACAACCTAGACACACACACGTATATCTACTCGTGTGGACAATTATAAGGCTAACTACTAAGCCAATTGCCACCCTGAAAAGCAACCACACTACATTCATCATGCACATACTTTACTCATTACTCAATCATTTGGACAATCTTATAATTCATGAATTTCATCATCATTGAATGCATATAAAACTTAACAAGTATTGGCCAATTCCAATGGCCATTTACAAAATGAATGAGTAGCACTAATAACCAACACATTGGCTAAAAAATATGACATATCACAAAATAACCAAGTTCCTATACATGCCATACCTAAAATTAATCAACTTTACCATACCAAAAGAATAGTTGATAGTGTGAATCGAACTCTGATTTCCTTCGATCCCCGAGCTAGCTTGGTGTTACTATAAGGAATAGGGAAAATAGAAGGGTAAGCATAAAGCTTAGTAAGTTTGCATGAAATAAATAGCAACATAAAGGTTCATGATAACATCCGTTCATAACATTAAATAATACACAAGTTCTCAAGCACATTTATATAACTTACTCATGCTTACTCTTACCAAATCACATATCACAATTTTGCATTCATTTCTTGTAAGTTACTCACGGATACCTGTATCACTTCATCACATAACTTTAGCACTTTTATTCTCTTGAATATAAACTTAGCTCTTTTCTATCTTTATCATAAACTTAGTTCTTTATCCGTTGAACTACTTGGAATATCGAAGGATACTCAATCTCATCATACATGTAACACGATGCCAATGTCATATCCCAGATATGGCCTTATATGGGATCACATCTCGATGCCGATGCCATATCCCAGGTATGGTCTTATACGAGATCGTATATCAATGTCGATGCCATGTCCCAAATATGGTCTTACACGATATCTTTCTTCAGTGCCGAAGCCATGTCCCAGACATGGTCTTATACGGGACCTTCATTTGCCTCATGTTGTGAAAATAGTATCCTTGTTATTCCTAATGTTCAACCAGGACTTCAACTTTACATAATTTCATTATACTTTCATCGAGGCATCTTTAATCAATTTCATAGAGATAATAAAAATTTCTCATGATATCAAGAAATTAAGAATATAATAGCATTATGTAGCTTTAATTTCACACAAACTTACCTCGATACTAAAATATGTATAGTTATTTGATTTAGTCCACAGTTTTGTCCTTTCCTCAATTTTAGTCCGGATTTCATGTTTCTTCATCTAAAATAGCAATTTCACTTATTTAATGATCACATTGATTAAAATAACTCATGAATCATACTTTGGCAAAATTATAATTTTGCCCCTAATCTTTTACAAAATTATAATTTTGCCCCTAGGCTTGTAAATCGATTCTAATCAAATTTCCTCCTTTAACAAGCCTAGCTGAACATTTATTACTCTTATAGCAACTCACAATACCAATTATTTCACATATTTACCACCTATTTATAACCTTTACAAAAAGGTCCTTTTAGGTGTTTTCATGGAAACCCCTTTCACAAAAGTTGTTTATTTAATAACTAAGATTCATTTTCTTCCATAAAATTTTAGAAATCAACATGAATACTCACATGGAAAAACCCTAGACTCTTAACCATTTTGCAAAATAGTCCCCTCATTAGCTAGATCATGCTACAATGTCTCAAAAGTACAAAAATTATCAAAAATGACCATCAAAACACTTACTTGCAAGGAGAAAACCTTGGTTGAAATTTTTGAGTTCTCAAACCTCTTATTTTGTTAAAAATTTCGGTGGTAGAAGAAAATGAACAAAGATGATATCACTTTTTCTTTATTTTATTTATTTCATCAAATTAATCCACCAATTTTGACCAATTTTGACATTTCTTGTCCCTCATGGTCGGCCAACCCTTTTCTAAGGGTCTAATTGCACACTAAGGACCTCTAATTAATATTCCATAGCTATTAGACACCTTTAGCTTGTAGAACAACACTTTCACACTTTATGCGATTTAGTTCTTTTTCGCAATTAACATGCAATCGCTAAAATTAATGCACCAAAATTTTTATACACTCATAAAATCATGCCATAACACATTAAATAATATTAAAACTAATTCTCCAACCTCAGATTAGTGGTTCTAAAACCACTATTCTGATTAGCCCCAAAATCAGGCTGTTACAATTCTCCCCCTTAGGGATTTTCATCCCCAAAAATCTTACCGGTAAAAAGGTTGGGATATTTCTTTCTCATAGCCTCCCGGGCTCCTATATAGCCTCTTCTACCCCATGTCTTTGCCATAGTACTTTCATAAGGGCTATACTTTTGTTTCTCAGTTGTTTGACTTCTCGTGCCAAAATCTTAACCGGCTCTTTGCCATAAGTCATGTCCAGTTGAATTTCTACCTCTGATGGTACAATCACATATAAGGGTAGCGACATAACATAGACACGTGGAAAACATCATGAATCTTTTCCAACTCAGATGGAAAAGCCAAATAATAAGCTACCGGCCCTATCCTCTCGATAATATCATACGATCCGATAAAGCGCAGACTCAATTTGCCTTTCCTACCAAATCTGAGAACTTTCTTCCATGGTGACACTTTTAAAAATACCTTATCACCAACTTAAAACTCAATCTCTTTGCGTTTCAAATCCGCGTAAGACTTTGGTCTATCAGAAGCAGCTTTTAAACAATCACGTATCACTTTCACTTTCTCTTCGATTTCTCTGACCAAATCGATCCCGTGAATCTAATTCTCTCCGAGTTCAGTCCAATATAAAGGCGTTCGGCACTTACGCCCATACAATGCCTCGTAAGGCGCCATTTACAAGCTTGACTAAAAACTATTATTGTAGGCAAATTCTACTAATGGTAAGTGCTTTTCCCAGCTACCTTGAAACTCTAAAATACAACATCAGAGCATGTCCTTAAAACCTGGATTACTCTTTTCGACTGACCGTCGGTCTACGGATGGAAAGATGTACTAAAACTCAACTTTGTGCCTAAAGCTTCTTGTAACTTTTTCCAAAATCGTGATGTAAACCTCAGATCTCTATCTAATATGATCGACAATGATACTCCATGAAGTCTCACAATTTTGACGCATATAAATCTGCCAACTTATCAAGTGAATAGTCAATGTGTATCGGTATAAAATAGGCTGACTTCGTGAGTCTATCAACCACAACCCATACGACATCCTTCTTTTTCGGCGTCAAAGGCAAACCTGTCACAAAATCCATGGCAATACGGTCCCATTTCCACTCGGGAACCATAATAGGCTGAAGTAGACCCAAAGGTACTTGGTGTTTAGCTTTTACTTACTGACAAATCAAGCACTTAGATACAAACTCAGAAATATATTTCTTCATACTTGGCCACCAATACCCTTTCTTCAAGTCATTATACATTTTTGTGCTGCCTAGATGTACAGATAAACATCCACTATGTGCTTCATATAAAATTTTTGAATGAGTTCATCATCTCTCGATACACAGACTCTATCTCGGAACATCAAATATCCCTCCAAAGTAATATAGAAGTTTGACTCAACACCTAATTCACATTGAACTCTTTTGGCTTGCAAATCACTATCGCCTTTCTAAGCTTCACAAATCTCTTGGAGGAACATCAGTTTAGCTCTCAACTCAGCTAGTATAGAACCATCATCCGATAAAGCCAACCATGTATTCATGGCTCTTAATGCAAATAAGGATTTCATGCTCAAGGCGTTAGTGACCACGTTTGCCTTTTTTGGATAGTAGTCAATCACTAACTCATAGTCTTTTATCAACTCCTCTTGAGTCATCAAGTACTTTAGGCTTTTATGATCAGTAAATATCAGACATTTTTCACCATACAAATGGTGTCTCCATATCTTCAGTGCAAATATAATGTGACTAACTCTAAATTGTGGGTCGGGTAATTCTTCTCGTGTGGCTTTAACTGTCTAGAGGCATAAGCTATCACTTTGCCTTCTTGTATGAGTACACAACCCAATCCATTTAAAGATGCATCACTATAAACCACAAATTCTTTTCCTGGTTCGGGTTATACTAGAATTGGAGCCTCAGTCAACAATGCCTTTAGTTTTCGAAACTCTGTTGGCACTTTTCTGTCCATTCAAACTTTACATCTTTTTGTGATAACCTCATCATCGAAGTAGCTATCATGGAAAATCCCTTGACAAACCGTCGATAATAGCCAGCTAGGCCTAGAAAACTCCTAATCTCAAATATGTTCCTTGGCGGCTTCCAATCCACAATTGCTGAGATCTTACTCGGGTCAACTCTAATTCCATCTCCCGAGACAATGTTCCCCAAAAATCCAACTTCTTTAAGCCAAAATTTGCTCTTACTAAACTTGGCATATAATTGATTATCTCATAAGATTTGCAAAACTGTCCTCAAGTGCTCCGTGTGCTCATTCTCATCACGAGAATAGATCAATATATCATTTATAAAAACCATAACAAATTTATCCAAGTATGGCCGAAAGATGCGGTTCATCAATTCCAAAAACACAGTAGGGGCATTTGTTAAACTGAAAGGCATGACTAAAAATTCATAGTGACCATACCTTGTCCGAAATGTAGTTTTCAGCACATCAGAGTCTTTGACTCTCAACTAATAATATCCAGACCTCAACTCTATCTTGGAAAACACCATGGCTCCCTTCAACTGGTCAAACAAATCATCAATCCTTGGCAAGGGGTATTTGTTCTTTATGGTTACCTTATTAAGCTACCGGTAATCTATACATAATCTCATGGAACCATCTTTATTTTTCACAAATAATACAGGAGCACCCCACGGAGAATAACTTGATCTTGCTAATCCTTTATCTGTCAACTCTATAACTGTGCCTTCAATTCTTTCAGCTTGGTTGGAGCCATCCTGTACGGAGCATTTGAAATAGGGGCAGTACTAGGGGATAATTCAATGCCAAATTCAATCTCTCTAATCGGAGGCAACCCTAGCAATTCTTTTGAAAATACATCTAAATACTCACATACTTTGGGCACTGATTCAATTCTTAACTCAATCTCTTTGGCATTCATCACAAAGGCAAGATAAGCTTCATATCCTTTTCTTACATATTTTTGAGCAGACATATGAGAAATCACTACAGGCAATCTATCTTGATCATCTGATACAACACGGAGAATATCCCCATTTTCACTTTTTAACTCATTAAATTTCCTTCCATAATTTACTATCACATCATGAGTAGTTAACCAATCCATACCAAGAATTACGTCGAATTCATCAAATGGCAATAGTATGAGATTTGCCAGAAAATAATGACCTTTAATCATTAAAGGGCAAGCTTTGCATACTTTATCAACTAACACACATTTGCCTAGGGGGTTTGACTCCTTTATTACAAATTCTGTAGACTCTACAGACATGTTCATACTAGAGACTAATTTTATGCAAACATATGAGTGGTAGATCACGAGTCAATTAAAGCAACAACATGAGTATCATAGAGAGAAAATGTACCCCTGGTCACATCTGAGGATGATGCCTCTTCTCGAGCACAAATAGCATAAGTCCTTGCAAGTACTCTACCCTCAGATCTTGCAGTCTGTTTTCTATGTAACACCCCTAACCTAAACCATCACTAGTTTAGGGTTAAAAGGCATTACCGAACAAATCAGAACTTTTACGAACATTTCACATTCTAAGATATCATCATTGTTAAAACATATCAAAACATATACATAAAGTTCCTTATATAGGTTTACGAGACCTCAAACATGCATTAGGAAAGGGTCGAGACTAAATCGAACACATATAAAATTTTCTAAAACTTAACATTTTTCAAAGTTACAGAGGTCACACGTCCATGTGGGCAGGTCGTGTGCCTCACTCGGCCTCAAGCACACTGTGTGTCCAAGCTGTGTCAAACCAGGGCATACATACTAACTTGTCCACACAACTGAAGACACGCCCGTGTGCTTCACCCGTGGTCGAAACTGACTTGCATCACACGGCCAATCACACGCCCGTGTGTCCAGCCCATGGTCAACACTGACTTGTTTCACACGGCCAGTCACACGCTCGTGTGTCCAGCCAGTGTACGAGCCTTACTTGAATCAAATTATAAACTTTAGGGACAAGATCAAGCCACTTGCCTATGTACTCAACCGTGTGAGCAAATATAGGCCATTTGCAAGGTCAATTTGCCACCCATTTTGGGTCAATCCTACAAACACAAACAAACACATTTCATACCTTTAAAATGCAACCAAATTATACCAATAATATCCAACTTATCTAACCATTCAAATGCATAACAAACATAACAAATTATGTACCATTTATCTCATTCTAATAACAAGCATTTCTAAGTATAATCCATCCAAAAACTTACCAATTCATTATGTCAATCTTTCATCAATAATATACCAACTTTGCATCATAAATCATAGGCTAAAATTTACCATATTCACATCCCATTGACAAGCCATATCACATAGCTTATATATATATGTCTAAAACATTATTCAAAACAACTAGCCTATACATGCCATACTTAACTATGTACACATTCAAAAGGTACCAAAATAGAGTTTGATAGTGTGGTGATGATCCTCGACAATTCTCGAGCCTTCAGTAGCTTTACGATCTATAAAACAATGCAAACACACACAGAGTAAGCTTTCAAAAGCTTAGTAAGCCATATACAAATAAACTTAACATATAAACATTTATAATCATTTTAATTACAAGAACTTTAACATATCTCAATAGCATATTCATATTTCTTCTTTAGCTCAAGTGTATCTAACCATTTGCTTGACATCAATTCACATCCCCATGTATCTCATTAGATTATAGAACCTTCATACATATATCACATTTTGTCTCAACAAGTCTATGCACATATCTCATTTTTGCAAATTCACATATATTTACCTTTCATACTCAAACATAGTATACATTTCAAACATACTATACATTTCAAACATACCTGATTAAGTTACACATTTGACATAGTCTTTCATTTCTTGGAATTGCCCGTTGAACCGTTTGAAATTAAATAGGATACTCAGATAACTCGGAATACTTGTACAATGCCAATGTCCCAAACGTGGTCTTACATGTAATCAAACATCGATGCCACTATCCTAAATAAGGTCTTACATGAAATCATATACAATGACGATGTCCTAAACATGGTCTTACACATAATTCTCAAATCGACGCTAATGTCCCAGACGTGGTCTTACACGATATCACATATCGAAACCCTATGTCATGACATATGAATCCTATCTATTCCTAAGGTTCGTACGGGACTTTTCGGACGTTGACACATTGTCGATACTTCCTCAGATTTTACATATATATCTTCAAAGCCATTCATCACAATTCAATATTATATGAACATGGATAAATCAACTTAAACTCATTTTTTTGTATATAGACTTGCCTCGTATTCAGAATAAACGAACTAATTCAACTATTTGTTCACTTTCGACTTCCCCGATCTAAATCTATTTTCTTTGATTCTTGATCCATACATATTCAAAATTAACTCTTTTATTCACCAAATCATTCAATTCAATCCAAAAACACACATTTAGGGCAATTTATAAATTAGCCCTCATATTTTCACATTTTGACAATTAAGTCCCTATTTCACAAAATCACAAAATACACATAATTTCTTTACACCCATGCTTAACTGAATAATCATCATGATCATTCAAGTCCATAAATTTCATTTATTTCACATTTTAGTCCCTCAAAATGTTATTTTCTCAATTTAGCCCAAATTACTCAAATTCACCAAAAATCCAAAGACAAAATATGTTAATCTAACACATATATTCCATATTTCATCAACTAACATCATAAAACTTAAACATTCATCAATGGCACATCTTTTAATCTTCATCAAATTCTAAAATTAAAGCATAGGCTTGATAGTACTCAAAGCAATGATCACAAAAATGTAGAAATTATCAAAAACCGAACAAATTACATACCTTGATCAAGCTTAGTAATGGTCGAACCCTATTTTGCTTCTTTTGCTTCTTTTTCTTTTTTAATTCGGTAATATAGATGCATGAAATGGCCATTTTTTATGATTTGTTTTATTATATTATCATTAATAATATTATTACAATAATATCCTTTTAAAATAACCTATAAAACATGTATTTTGAATGACCTTTACCGTCCATCTACCATACTAATGGCATAACTCCATTTTAAGGACTTCACATAATAAAAACAATAACAATTCAGCATTTGCACATTAAAATCCAACCTTTGCATTTTATGCGATTGAGTCCTTTTATCAAATTAAGCACACAAACAATAAAATTAATTCACAAAACTTTCACATATGCTTAAACATACTAAAATGTAACACCCCAAACTCGGCACAAAAGTTAGGCCTAAATCTGGTGTCACATTGAAGTGTTTTTCGAAAATCATGTTTTCATTGAAAACCCTCCTTAATTTTTAAAACTAACGTCTCCATTTGTGTTCATTCAATTTCAAAACATGGTTCATTGAAAAGATAATCACTTTTAAAAACGTTATTAACTTCATCTTAGAAATCTCTATTAGTTACGGAAGCTAATTTAAGGTAAAGAAGTTTAAACGTATGCCTTATTACAGAAATTAAAACCCAAAATAGAATTTAAAACATATATAAAGTCCAAAGCATAACAGCCACAGTCGTGTGGTCATCTCCGAGTCCCTCGTAGCACCGATCCTCCTATCACTGAGGATTACCTACACAGTTAAAAATGGGGTGAGTTTACAAAAACTCAGTGTGTAATCCCCTTACTAGAGTAACAGTCAGTATACAGAGACAAAAATCGAATCAATCTGGGCCAAAGCCCTTTAACAGTAACAGTATAGTCCAGTTCAGAGCATACATGGGCCAAAGCCCACTACAATATCATTTGGGTCACAACCTATAACAGAATTAAATGAGCCTAGCCCAAACGAATAATAGAACAATGGCCTAAACCCAGTACAGTGACAGATCTCACAAACAGATATGCAATAATATGAGGATGCATCCCACCCCGATCCAGCCAACACACCACCCATACCAACCCTACACTCTTGTGGGGATTAAATCGACCCACCCAGCCAACACACTAAGCTTAGCACCGGTTGCGGCACTAAGTTAACAAAATGGCTTAGTACCGTAGATAGAAAAGCTCAAAGCCATAAATATCACAGTAACACTGCCAGTTAACAGAACGGCTAAAAGCTATAAACAGAATAGTTATAAACCATAATCAGAATGGCACAAAGCCATTATCAGGATGGCCCAAAGCTATCGGTAACTGTAATAAGTTTGGCACATAGCCATCAGCGACGATAATATAATCGACACATAGCCACGGCTAATTATGATCGACACATAGTCATCAATATATATGTTAGGCACATAGCCACACGTAAATACGATTGGCATAGAGCCATAATTAGATTACACGACTTTAAGTCGTCCATCGGTCCACAGCCGTCTCATGCAACACGTGTGACCTTAATAGATCAATACTGGATCCACAATCGTCTCATGCGACCCGTGCGACCCTATCAGAACTTCCTCCGTATCAATGTCTCAACCCCATGCAATATGTCTATATGTCATGCTCAATCATTACACGTGTATTGTAGCATCCTAAATTAATGGGCCTATGCGCCTAGTGTGTGTATATATTTAAGGTGTTAAATTAACTATTAGGGGTCCAAGTTGGGCTCAGAATGTGGTCAAGGCCTTGGTGAATTCTTGCTTGGGCACTATAAGGTTTAAAAGGTGGTATTTGTGTTTAAAATATCAAAATGGGCTTGGGGCCCAGTGGTCAGTGATGCCACTTAGGGAGCAAGGAGGTGACGCCATACAAAGGGAGTAAGGGGCCCAAATTTAAGTTTAATGGAGCCCAATCTCTTTTAATTTAAGTTAGCTAATTTTTGGCATTAGGGTTAGGTGGAGTGGACGGCTACAAGGCTCAAATGTAGGAGGATATATGTATAGGATAATGTAGATATTATAGTTAATAATATGAAAGATACAAGGGGAAAAAGATAGGAGCTATCTACAAGGCTAGGTGTTGGCCGAAATTCCATCACCTAGAGGAGTGAAGAAATAGGCTTCTTTAATGGCAGGGGGTGCTGAAATTTCCATGCTATTTGATTAATTGATTGGTTATTAGGAAGGGTGTTTTCGGTTTTAAATAGTAGGTGCCGAAATCTTCTATAAATAGAGGGGATATCTCTTCAATTCCGGCATTTAGAACCCTATTCTTTTCTTCTTTTCTTGTGCTGAAATTCTTAGTATTCCTCTAAAATTCTTTTCTTTTGATTTCTTCAAAAGCCGAAACCTCCCAATCTTCTCAACATCTTTCCTTTCAAAAGTCAAAATCCTGAATTCTTTTCTTATCTCTATAGTCGCTTCTACCGATTCCCTCAACTAAAAGCTGAAACTACTTAGATCTCTTCTTATTTTCTTCTCTTCTTGATCTCCTCGAAAGCCAAGAATTCCTAAGAGTTGCCGAATTTCCTATAAAGGTAAGTGTTGGCCAGTGCTATTATTCTTGTGATTTTTTAGCTTTTAAGCCAAAGCCGAATGGCTAGATGGTTTTTAGGACCATCCTTAGATTGACGTTCTCTTTCTGATCTCGTGTTCTCTTTCTTTGGGCGGCATTTTGGGATTTGTAGGGAATCAAATCGCCTAGGATTCTAAGTCAGAAGTTGGTAAGCATTCGAATCACATTTTCGGGATTTAAGGTAAGATGGTTCTCTTCTTAACTTCATGATGTGGAGCAACGACCATGTGTTGTGATAGTGGTTGTGATAGTGGTTCGACAAGGACTTATGACGATTTAAATATGGATCGGTGAAGGAGAGAATCCCTAAGTTTAAGAAACGAGCGGTATCTACCGTTTGAGATTGGCCACCTGGTTGTGGACCGGCTTCTAAAAAACACCTTAAGCAAATAGTGGTGGTGTTGGCTACGGATAGCGTCGACTTAGAGGGTCTCGTTCTAACGATAATAAGTTGTGTAGATCTCTAACACACATTTTCTAATTGTTCTTTATGTGTTATGGGCTTGAAAGCCAAAAAGTGGCGGTGTAGACAGCCGAATAAAGCCCTAAAAGGGTTAGGTAAGGATGCCAGGTATGCAATCATAGAAATCACTATGTATGATGAAATATATGAAAGTCTGTATGATGTTTTCCTTATGTAGGTATGCATGGGGGGAAATATGATAAAGAGGGGAAGTGCATGATGGGTCACATGATGACCGGTGGTAGAAATCCCACGACTATAAACATGGGTCACATGGTGACCGGTGGTAGAAATCCCATAAATAAAATGTTAGGTCACACAGTGATCGGTGGCAATGCCACGTTTAATGATTTCTAAATAATAGAAATAGGCAATTCGACTGTCGTTATAGTGTGTAGCGGATGAAGGGTTGATTGTAGAAATCCCCAAGGAGTGACGGTTGGTACAGGTTGGTGTGTAGAGGATGGAATTCTAGGATGGGTTGGGCCATTCATTATGTATTGTTTATCATGTAATATGATTGTTACCTCTATGTACGGGCCTAGGCCCATAATGTGTTTGTGGGCCTCAGGTCAGTGTGTTCGAAATTTATACACTGAGTCTTAGTGACTCACGCTTTCATTTTCTCTACTCTTTCAGATGAGCAGTAGATCATGGACATGGGAGCCGAGACGGACTCGAGGGGCCATCAAGACTATTACTATTTCCATAGACTATTTTTTGTTTTAGTTTTCAATTATGTTTAATTTTTGGGAACATCTTTGTGTAATAAGGCCTCCATAACTTAGATTTCGATTTATTATCTTGTTATGTTGAGCTTTTACAAACTTATATTTTTTTTAAAGTCTTAAATATAAAATGAATGATAAATGTGCTTTTCAAAGCCAATCCACGCAAGTATTAAAGTTATTTTGCAAAACCTCACATTTAACGTACTATTCGGCTAAAATAAGCTAAGTTTTTCCAAAACCCTTCAGAGTAAAGTTTTTAAGATTTAAAAAGTTTTTAAGATTTAACCTATAGCATACCAGATCTGGTAATGACGTATGGGTCAGGTTTGGGGTGTTACATTTTGGTATCAGAGCCCAATTTAAAACTCGGGCTGTGAAATGGGTCTAGTGATGTTTTAACATGGATTTGAAAAAAATTCTAGAAGATATGACCTTCGAGTCTATTGGCACCCAATCTACAGGTAAGTACCCTAACTCTTATTGTGATATACTTATTGGGTTGATGGGCTTTATGGACGTAGACTAAGATAATAATAATGATGGACTCTAGGCCTAGTTAAACAACTCTTCAATTTCATAAGATTTAAATCCAACCAAACAAACCTGTGAATAAGTCGCGAGATTAGGGTGTGGCAACAAGCATACGCATGTCTAGGATTGGATTCAAGGAGAGCTTGGTATTTAAGCAGTCCTAGTGACTCACCTCCTCTTCGCTAGAATCCTACTTGGTGCGTAGTGACTGTTCACCTTAGCCATGGGGACTTGTTGACGGGCCAAAATTTATAATTAAAATCAGAGAAGGACCAGCCACCCTATTTTGTAAAATTACTAAAAAACCTCTAGTTTTGAAAATTTTCGAAATACCCTTGATTTGAAAAATTACTAAAATACCCCTAATGTGTAAAATGACCAAAATGCCCCTAATTTGTAAAATTATCGAAATACCCCCGACCCCAAATTACAAAAATACCCTTATCTTAAAAATACCAAGAAACCCTATTTTGAAAAAAATTTATTACCAAAATACCCCTATAGGATAAAATTACGAAAATACCCCTATGTAGTGAAATGACGAAATACCCCTAAGTGAGGAATGTGAGTTCATGAATGTTTGCTTGTGTGGTTGATGAATGTATGTGATGCTCTGATTGATGTGAAATGAATGAGAATTCTAGAATTAGGAATACAGGCTTAAGAATGAACTTGTTGATAGAATACGAATTCGAAAGAACCACTATTAAAACTACTTTCCATAAGACTGTCCGTCATTAATCAATAGAAGAAAACTAATAAATCATAACATTTTTAATCAGATAAATCACGAACAATAGAATGAGCACTAGAGGACGTGGTGTGCGTGGCCGAGTAGAGGCAGGATTACCGTGTTAGAACCCGTAGGGTCTGGTCATGAGTTTGAGAATGAGGTACCAGTGCCATCAGCTGTGGAGGCAAAATTTCAAGATCAGAAGGTCGGAGATGATGTTGTATCTTAGGCTATGTTAAGGGTTTTGGAGAGAGTTGCTGGAGCAGGTGTGAGTACAGGAGCCAAAAAATTTGTGCCGGAGTGACTTAGGAGCAACGGGGCAGAAGTGTTTAGGGGAATCTCTGGTATAGCCCCGAGCTCAGCTGAGTATTGGTTAGAGGTGGTTGAACGCATAAGGGACGATCTGGATCTCACGGAGGAAGAGAAATTGAAAGGAGTTATCTCTCTCTTAAAGGGATGAAGCCTACCAATGGTGGCTCACGATTAAGGATGGTACGGTGGCTAACCGCATCACATGGGAGTTCTTTAAAATAGCGTTTCAGAACAAGTACATTGGATCGAGCTATGTGGATGCGTAGCATAGAGCATTCCTGAACCTGGTTCAAGGAAGCAGGTCCGTAGTAAGTACGAAGTGAAATTCTTACGCTTGAGCCGTTATGCTCGAAGGATAGTGGCCACGAAGCATGAGCGGTGTGTTCAGTTTGAGGATGGCCTGAAGGACAAATTACGTGTGTTGATAGCTCTGCAACGAGAGCGTGAATTTACGGTACATGTGGAGAAGGCTAAGATAGCGGAGGAGGTGAAACAGACAGAAAAGCTGAATCGAGATAGAGATAGGGGTGGAGGTAATAGAAACTTTAGATTATTGGGGAGAAATAAAAGTAATCAGAAAAGACCTAGGCCAGACGGGCCGAGACGAGATAATATACCTGCTGCTAATCAGACACCGAAGTGTGCTCAATGTGGTAAATCCCATGCAGGTGAGTGTAGAGCGGGCAGTGGAAAGTGCTTTAGGTGCGTGTCCTTTGGCCATCAAGTTAGGAACTGTCCGCAGCTGAAGGGCAATGAGGGGCCCAAGGGTCAAGGAATGTCCAGCCTGGTAGAGGAGGTCGTGGGGCAGCCAGAGGTGGTAACGATTCTGATCGGGGCCATGGAGCAGTAGGTCGAGGGGCCGAAAATACTGAAGCAAGACAGTCGGGGTTAGTCTATCTTTGTCATATGTCGAGAGGAGGTGATGCAATCGATGTTATAACCCAGACGCGTTTTAATTTTGGTTTGCCCTATATTGTATTAATTGACATCGGATCGACACATTCATATGTTGTTAATAGGTATCTGAAACTTTAAGTGTAGATGCTGAGGTTTACTCTAGGGAAATGACTATAGTAAGGCCATTAGGACATTATGTGGTGGTAAATAAGCTTTATCAGGAAATACCTTTAGAGGTTCAGGGGATAGTTTTTCGAACGATCTAATGAAATTACCGTTCGGAGAGTTTGATTTAATCCTAGGCATAGATTGTCTTGTGAAGTATCAAGCTAATCTAGATTGTGCAGCTAAGCGTATAGTGTTAAAAACCCCTGAGGGTGACAAAGTGTTGGTAATAGGAGAAAGGGGAAACTATCTGTCGAATGTGGTAACCGCCCTAACAGCAGAAAGGATGGTGAGAAAAGGGTGTGAGGCAGTCTTAATGTTTGTTCGTGCTATGGAAGCTAAGGAACTAACAGTGGGAGACGTTAGGATGGTGAATAAATTTCTTGATGTTTTCCTCGAAGAGCTTCCGGGATTACCTCCGGATCGTGAAGTGGAGTTTGGAATCGATCTTTTTTTGGGAACAGCATCGATATCGATAGCTCCATACAAATGGCACCAAAGAGGTTGGTGGAGTTGAAGCGCAGATTCAAGAGTTATTGGACAAAGGGTTTATTCGACCTAGTGTGTCACTGTGGGGAGCACCGATTTTATTCATTAAGAAGAAGGATGGGTCAATGCGTATGTGTATTGACTATCGCTAGTTGAATAAGTTAACGATCAAGAACAAGTATCCATTACCGAGGATCGATGACTTGTTCGATCAGTTGAAGGGGGCCTCAATCTTTTCGAAGATAGTTCTAAGGTTAGGGTATCATCAGCTTAAGGTCAGGGAGGCTGATATTCATAAGACGGCCTTTAGGACTCGCTATGGTCTCTATGAGTTCATGGTGATGCCATTTGGGTTGACCAACGTGCCAGCAACATTTATGGATGTGATGAATCGAGTGTTCTAACCCTACCTAGATCGGTTTGTCGTGCTTTTTATTGATGACATCTTGGTTTATTCAAGATCGGGGGAGGAGCATGACTCACATCTGCGAATAGTTCTGCAAATTTTAAGGGTAAAGTAGTTGTATGCCAAATTCAGTAAGTGTGAATTTTGGCTGAAGGAGGTTACTTTTCTTGGACACATTGTGTCTGTTGAAGGGATTAGGGTAGACCCTCGAAAGATTGAAGTGGTGTTGGAGTGGAAACCACCTAAGTCTGTGGTCGAGATTCAGAGTTTTCTGGGTCTGGCCGAATACTATCGAAGGTTTGTCGAAGGATTCTCTTTAATTACGGCACGTTGACCAAGTTGTTACAGAAAGGAGTTTCATTTGTTTGGTCCGATAAGCAACAAGAGAGTTTCAGAAGATAAAAGGATTTTGACTAAGTCGGTGTTGATTCAAATTTTAGGTCGGGAAGGAATTTGTGATTTATTGTGATACTTCACACACGGGATTAGGATGTGTGTTGATGCAAGATGGAAAGGTTGTAGCATACACATCTCGAGAGTTAAGATCGCATGAAGCAAATTATCCCACCCATGATTTGGAATTGGCACCAGTAGTCTTTGCTTTGAAGATTTGGAGGCATTATCTTTACAGGGAGAAATCTATCATTTTCACTGATCATAAGAGTTTGAAGTATCTTTTGACCCAGAAGGAGTTGAATTTAAGATAGAGGAGGTGGATCGAGTTGTTAAAGGATTATGACTATTCGATTGAGTATTATCCGGGTAAGGCCAATGTGGTGGTAGATGCTCTAAGCCGTAAGGTGATCTCTGAGTTGAGAGCGATGTTTGCTCACCTTAGCCTGTACGACGATGGGAGTTTATTGGTGGAACTTCAAGTGAAACCCTAGTTAAGGAAAAGCAACAAACAGATGAGTTGCTGAAGGGGAAGGTTCCGGATGGAGCAAGTGAAAAAACCAACAAAGTTTAGTATGAATGAGGAAGGGCTATTATGTTTCCAAGGGAGAGTGTGCATGTCGAGGGATCCTGAGTTGAGGCGTAGGATTTTGCAAGAAGTGTATAGTAGTCGATACGTAATGCATCTCGGAGGGAGTAAGATGTGTCAAGATTTACGAGAACAGTTTTGGTGGCCGGGCTTAAAATGAGAAGTGACTAAAGTAGTGGCAAAGTGTTTAACCTGTCAGCAAGTAAAGGCGAAGCATCAGTTACCATCTGGGTTGTTACAACCAGTGAAAATCCCTCAGTGGAAATGGGAAGGAATCATAATGGACTTTGTTAGTGGGCTACCTCTCACGCCTATTAAGAAAGATTCAATTTGGGTGATCGTTGATCGGTTGACAAAGTCCACTTATTTTGTACCAGTTCAGGTCGACTATTCCTTACAAAGGTTGGCTAAGTTGTATATAGCGGAGATTGTGAGATTGCATGGAGTACCTATGTCGATTATCTCAGTCGAGATCCTGGGTTTACGTCTAGGTTTTGGAGGGCGTTGCATCAAGCGTTGGGTATGAAGTTGGATTTTAGTACAGCGTTTCATCCTCAGACCGATGGACAGTTGGAGAGGGTGATTCAGATCTTGGAGGACGTGTTAAGGGGTTGTGTCATAGATTTCAGAGGTAGTTGGGAGGACTTCCTGCCATTGGCAGAGTTTGCATACAACAACAGTTACTAGTCAAGTATCCGGATGGTGACCTACGAAGCTTTGTATGGGCGGAAGTGTTGTACCCCTACTTGTTGGACGAAATTAGGGAAAATCAAATTTTAGGTCCAAACTTGGTCACTGAGACGGAGGTGAAGGTGAAACTGATTCGGGCTAGACTAAAGGAGAAGACGGATAGACAGAAGTCCTATGTTGACTTAAAGCGTAAGGATATAGAGTTTGCAGTAGGTGACAAGGTATTCTTAAAGGTTTCACCGTGGAAAAATGTGTTAAGATATGGGTGAAAGGGAAAATTAAGTCCCTACTTCATCGGACCTTACCGGGTGTTGAAACAAGTAGGACCAGTAGTATATCAACTTGAGTTACCATCGAGCTAAGTCAAATTCACAATATATTTCACATCTCTATGTTAAGACGTTACCGTTCGGATCCATCTCATGTAGTGCTTATGGAGGAAATCACGGTAAGACCCAATCTATCCTTCGAAGAGGAACCAGTGGAAATTCTGGATATGATATCAAGGTGTTGTGAAGGAAAACGGTTTCATTGGTTAAGGTGCTGTGGCGGAACCATGGTTCTGAAGAGGCAACTTGGGAACCAGAGGAAGTGATGCGATAGCAATACCCTCATCTTTTCTGATCAGGTAATTTTGAGGCCAAAATTTCTTTAAGGGAGGTAGAACTGTAACATCCTGGATTAATTGGCCTATGCGCCTACTGTGTGTATATACATAAGGTGTTAATTTAACTGTTAGGGGTCCAAGTTAGGCTCAGAATATGGTCAAGGCCTTGGTGAATTCTTGCTTGGGCACTATAAGGTTTAAAAGGTGGTATCTGTGTTTAAAATATCAAAATGGGCTTGTGGCCCAGTGGTCAGTGACGCCACTTAGGGAGCAAGGAGGTGACTCCAAACAAGGGGAGTAAGGGGCCCAAATTTAAGTTTCATGGAGCCCAATCTCTTTTAATTTAAGTTAGCTAATTTTTGGCATTAGGGTTAGGTGGAGTGGACGACTACAAGGCTCAAATGTAGGAGGATATATGTATAGGATAATGTAGATATTATAGTTGATAATATGAAAGATACAAGGGGAAAAAGATAGGAGCTATCTGCAAGGCTAGGTGTTGGCCGAAATTCCATCACCTAGAGGAGTGAAGAAATCGGCTTCTTTAATGGCAGGGGATACCAAAATTTCCATGCTATTTGATTAATTGATTGGTTATTAGGAAGGGTGTTTTCGGTTTTAAGCAGTAGGTGCCGAAATCTTCTATAAATAGAGGGGATATCTCTTTAATTTCGGCATTTGGAACCCTATTCTTTTCTTCTTTTCTTGTGTTGAAATTCTCAGTATTCCTCTGAAATTCTTTTCTTTTGATTTCTTCAAAAGCTGAAACCTCCCAATCTTCTCAACATCTTCCCTTTCAAAAGCCAAAATCTTGAATTCTTTTCTCATCTCCATAATTAATATACCCTATTCCTTCTGCACGATTCCTCAACTAAAAGCCAAACTACTTAGATCTCTTCTTATTTTCTTCTCTTCTTGATCTCCTCAAAAGCCGAGAATTCCTAAGAGTTACCGAATTTCCTATAAAGGTAAGTGTTGGCCAGTGCTATTATTCTTGTTATTTTTCAGCTTTTAAGCCAAAGCCGAATGGCTAGATGGTGTTTAGGCCCATCCCTAGATTGACGTTCTATTTTTGATCTCGTGTTCTCTTTTTTTGGGCGGCTTTCCTAGATTTGTAGGGAATCAAATCGCCTAGGATTCTAAGTCAGAAGTTGGTAAGCATTCGAATCACGTTTTCAGGATTTAAGGTAAGATGGTTTTCTCTAGATTTTCATTAGATTTGTTTATCGTATGTGAGATCTTAACTTCATGATGTGGAGTAACGATCATGTGTTGTGATAGTGGTTCTGACAAGGACTTATGACGGATTTAAATATGGATCGGTGAAGGAGAGAATCCTAAGTTTAAGAAACGAGCAGATTCTGGCTCGAGATTGGCCACCGTTGTGGACCTGGCTTCGAACAACACCTTAGGCGGATAAGCGGTGGTGTTGGCTACGGATAGCGTCGACTTAGAGGGTCTCGTTCTAACAATAATAAGGTGTGTAGATCTCTAACACACACTTTCTAATTGTTCTTTATATGTTATGGGCTAAAAGTTGGAAAGTGGTCAGTAGACAATTTGAAACACCCAAACCCTACCATGAGCCTTGACCAGATCCGGTATGTTCCTCGAGTAAAACGATTCAAATTCATTTGTTCTTTGAAAACTTTGAGTAATTTTTAGAGAAAATTGGGTTTGTGTTGTGTTCGAAGTTGTAAAGTTATTTTTTTTGAAGTCTAGATTTTAATAAAACTTTATTATCAAAACAATAAGTTAAAAAACATTGCCAAGTTCTTAGAGTTCACTGTTTAAATTGAAAATCTCTTGAATTTAGGTGCCAAAACATTTAGGGTTATTTTTAAATAAAATACTTAATCTTTAATTTGATAAAATTTCAGATCATAAAAAAATAATTAACATGCATGCATAAAATAGTTCATACTACTACCTTATTACAACTGAAAACAAACCCAAAATAAATTTAAAGTACTCAAATAAAATAAATAGCCCAAATAAAAATAAATTTCTTGCTGAACATGGCCACCTTTAAGCTCCTGCCGACCCGGTCCATCACTAATCGTCACCTAAAAAATAATCCCACAACGAGGTGAGTCAAACAGACTCAATGTGTAACCACAACACTAAATCCTAACAAATTCAGGCATATCAAATCATACATGTTCATATAGCATTCAAATAATATGATGCAAACCCGAACCCAAATCTAGATGCCATCCGCTACACATCACCCGTACCGGCCATCACACCGTGGGGACTACTAAGTCAACCCTCCATCCGCTACACACCATCGAAGGCAGTCGCTGCAGTCGACGTGCTCATCGCCCTTATAAATATTGTGGCTTAGCCACCAAATAAAATATTTCGTGTCATGTGACACCACATTCAGATAATGTGACCGAAGTCACCACATTCAGATATCATGGTATAAAACCACCACATTCACTTCCCCTTTCATAATCACCCATATGCCCATGTCATACATACCATGCAATATCATGCCTTATTTCACATTCTTAACACGGTTCTCATATGTGCCATATCATATATTCATAATGAGATAACTACAGTAGTAGTAAATTGAAGTACCTAAGTACTTCGTACAATTGCATGGTACCTTAGCCACATTCACATTATTACAACATATAAATATTAAATATTGCCATACATCTATTAAGAGATAGTGTGGGGTACACACCTTATTCTCCTAGCAAGTTTACTGCAAATCCTGAAAATCTTGATCTAGCGTCCTAGATCCCTAAACAAATCCTGAAACTTTGTGAGTTTCTTCCTTGCAATCGGCTAACACTAGATCAATTGATCAAGTTAGTTTTGCTTTCAATAAGTAAAGTATAGATCTACATCATTGTTTATAGCCTTGGTTAATATCGATTCACTTACCTTGCGAATCCCGAAAAGTGCTACTTGGTTATGAAGGTGTCAAAATACCTATAGGCATAGGTTAGATTTAATTCTAATCTTTAAGTCACATAAGAATGGCCTATGGTCGAATATCACATAACCTACCTTGGATGTTGAAATCCAATAATCCTCCTTATGGTTGACCACACCGAAAATCCCAAAGATCCTTCCAAATTTCAAAAACAAGAATATTGATGGGATTAGTTCTAGATTTCAAAAATCTAAAAGAAAAGAATGGAAATCAAACGACATTTGGCCTTTACCCTCTCTATAGAATTCGACAAAGACCTTGCCTAACACCTCGTAGGATTCGCTTTGGAGAATTCTAGGGAGATTCGCCTTTTGATTGAATTGGAAAAAGAAGAAGAAGAGAAAAGGTTTGATGAGATTCGGCCTATGGAGATGAATAGTAAAAAGGAAAAACACGAGCTAATTTCTTTTAGAATTTCAGCACAAAAGAAAAGATGAGAAGAGAATGAATTTTTTGGCACAAATCCCCCTTAGTATGGCTGAATGCCTTACTTACTTCCCCTCCTAAATTCGGCTAGCACTCAAACACTAGCTATTCCTTGATTTTCTCCTTATCACTTCATTTAAAATAATAAAAATAATCCACATTTATCTCTTCTTCATCTAAAAAAATAATTTAAAATAAATCCTTATTCATCTTATGCTTTAGCCAAAATTTCCTAGGAATTTAAGCACATCTTAAACTCATTCCTAAGTCTTCTAATGCCGTCCATTACTACTCTTCTCTCACTGCAAAATAAAACTTTTATTTTGCTTCCCTTGTAGCTCGAACCTCGCCCATTAGCACCGCTGTATGTCACTTGTGTGAGCTTTAAGTGGCGCCTGCGCCCACTTTACCAAGTCGCTATTTTTGTCATAAATCCCTACATATTTTCTTAAACCATTGTTAAGTGGCGCTTTGCTTCTTGCAAAGAAAAATAAAATTCCCTTATTGCTCCCTTGTGGCTCGAGCACAAGCCCTTTCCCCGGCATATGGCGTCACACACTAAGGCCCTAAGTGGCGCATTACAACCACTTTACCAAGCCCATTTGTGTGATGTATCTCCCCCACATTTTCTCTTAAGGCCACCCTACTTAGCTTCCCCTTTTAGATTTAAAATCTAAAATTTCTAAGGCACTCTCCTATTTTCTAAAGTTCACAAAATTCATAATACTCATTCACAACATACTCAAGCATGCTATTTCATATAATTAAGCATAAATGCAGAAGCCATAATTCAGGATATTACAGTTTTACCCCCTTAAAATAATTTCGTCCTTGAAATTACCTGGCTGAAATAATTGAGGGTATTACTGTCGCATTGCTTCTTCCGGCTCCCATGGAGCTTCTTTCGATCCATGATTTCTCCATACGACTTTGACTAGAGGAACTGACTTCCTCCGTAACACTTTCACATCTTGTTCCAGAATCTGAATCGGCTCCTCCTTGTAGGACAAATCTGGCCTTAGCTCCACCTCTTCAACTGGTACTATATGAGATGGATCCGATCGATAACGATATAGCATGGAAACATGGAACGTATCGTGCATCTGCTTCAACTCTGGTGGCAACTCTAACTGATATGCCACTGGTCTGACTCGGTTCAATACCCGATAAGGTCCTATAAATCTCGGACTTAACTTCCCTTTTCGACCAAATCTCATTACCTTTTTCCAAGGCAAAACTTTAAGAAACACTTGATCTCCCACATCAAATTCTATCTCCTTCTGTTTGAGATCCGCGTACGACTTTTGCCTGTCAGATGCCTCCTTCAACCGTGCTCGAATCAGACTAACCTTCTCTTTAGATTCTGCCACTAACCCTGGACCCAAAACTCGATGTTCCCCCAATTCCATCCAACACATAGGAGTGCGACACTTCCATCCATACAGTGCTTTATATGGTGCCATCCGAATACTAGCTTGATAGCTGTTGTTATATGCAAATTCAGCTAAAGGCAGATATTCTTCCCAACTTCCTCTGAAGTCTATCACACATCCCCTCAGCATGTCCCCTAACACTTGGATCACTCGTTCAGATTGACCGTCCGATTGTGGATAAAAGGCCATACTAAAATCTAATCTGGTGCCTAAAGCTTGATGTAGTGCTTTCCAAAACCGAGATGTAAACCTTGGGTCCCTGTTTGAAATGATTGACACCGGCACTCCATGTAACCTTACAATCTCCGCCACATATAACTTCGCCAACTTTTGCAAAGAATAATCAACTCTTACTGGAATGAAATGCGCGGATTTAGTCAACCGATCTACTATCACCCATACTGAATCCTTCTTAGTAGGCGTAAAGGGAAATCCACTAACGAAGTCCATGGTAATTCGCTCCCACTTCCACTGCGAAATCATTATCGGTTGAAGTAATCTTGATGGAACTTGGTGTTCAGCCTTGACTTGCTGACACGTTAAGCATTTGCCAACAAATTCGGTAACTTCCTTCTTAAGACCAGGCCACCAAAATTGTTCCCTTAGATCTCTGTACAACTTAGTGCCTCCAGGATGCATAGCACAAGGGCTACTATGCGATTCCTGAAGAATCCTCTGTCTTAGGTCCTTGTCCTTAGGTATACAAACTTTACCCTTGAAACACAACACTCCATCGCTATTAATACCATAATCCTTCAACTCTCCATTCCGTACTTGCTGTATCTTAACACTTAGATCTTCATCCAACAACTGACTCTCTTTCACCTCTTTCAACCATGTCGGCTTAACTTGCAGCTCTGCCAGTAGACTTCCATCATCATACAAGCTCAGATGTGCGAACATCGCCCTCAGATCCGACACAACCTTTCGACTTAGGGCATCCGCCACTACATTCGCCTTGCCCAGGTGATACTCTATAGAACAGTCATAATCCTTCAGTAACTCTACCCATCTTTGCTGTCTCAGATTCAACTCCTTCTGAGTCAACAAATACTTAAGGGTCTTGTGGTCTGTGTAGATCACCGACTTTTCTCCATAAAGATAATGCCTCCATACCTTAAGAGCAAAGACCATTGCCACCAATTCCAAGTCGTGCGTAGGGTAGTTAACCTCATGAGGCCTTAATTGTCGAGACGCATAAGCAACTACCTTCCCCTCTTGCATTAACACGCATCCCAGTCCTGTATGAGAAGTGTCACAATACACCACGAAGTCCTTTCCTGCCTCAGGCTGAATCAGAACTGGAGCTTCAGTTAAGACCCTCTTAAGCTTCTCAAAGCCCTCCTATTGCTTCTCTATCCATACGAAAGGTACTTCCTTCCTCAGCAACTTTGTCAAAGGTGCGGCTATCGATGAGAACCCTTCCACAAATCTTCTGTAGTATCCTGCCAATCCCAAGAAACTACGAATCTCAGCCACCGACTTAGGTGGTTTCCAATCCAACACTGTCTCAATCTTTCGAGGATCCACCTTATTCCTTCATGTTATCACATGTCCCAAAATTCCTTCACTTCACACTTGCTGAATTTGGCATAGAGCTTCTTCTTCCTTAGCACTTGTAACACAATCCGAAGGTGCTCATCATGCTCCTCTTCAAACTTGGAGTACACTAGGATGTCGTCGATGAACACAACGATGAACCTATCCAAGTAGGGTTGAAAAACCCGGTTCATCATATCCATGAACGCGGCTGGGACGTTCGTCAATCCAAATGGCATCACTAAGAACTCATAGTGCCCGTATCTTGTTCGGAAAGCCGTCTTATGGATATCTGCCTCTTTCACCTTCAACTGATGATATCCCGACCTTAAGTCGATCTTTGAGAAAACTGCGGCCCTCTTCAGCTGATCAAACAAGTCGTCTATCCTTGGCAATGGGTACTTGTTCTTGATGGTTAGCTTATTCAACTGACGGTAATCTATGCACATACGCATAGTTTCATCCTTCTTCTTCATAAACAGAATCGGTGCTCCCCATGGAGACACACTGGGTCGAATAAACCCACGATCAAGTAACTCTTGGATTTGAGCCTTGAGCTCAACCAACTCCTTTGGTGCCATTCATCAGACGGGCAATTGACACGGAGTCGCTCCCGGTAGCAAATTAATTCTGAACTCTACTTCCCTGTTTGGGGGTATTCTAGGTAGTTCCTCTGGAAAGACATCCACAAAGTCTCTTACTGTTCAAACTCCACTAACGCCCTCTTCCTTTGCATCCAATGCATTAACAAAGGCCAAAAATGCCTTGCACCCTTTTCGAATCATCTTATCAGCCTTTAAAGCAGAAACTACATTAGACAAGTAGTTTCTCCTTTCTCCTATCATAATTACCACCTCATCCTCCGGGGTCCTTAACTCTATTCTCTTAGCAGTACAATCCAAAATAGCTCGATGTTCTACCAGCCATTCCATTCCAAGTATCGAGATCGAATTCTCCGAAAGGTAATTCCATTAAGTTGACATAAAATACTACTCCTTGAATTTCTAGAGGCACTTTCCAAACATCTTATTCACCACTACAGTTTGACCTAGTGGGCTTACTACAGTCATCTCCCTATCAAAAAGTTCAGAGGCTATGTCTAGAGTTTCCACTACTCTACAAGCAATATACGAATGGGTCAAGCCCACATCAATCAAAGCAAAATAAGGCTTGCCACAAATAAGAAACGTACCGGTTATGATGTCCTGCGCGTCTCCATCTTCTCTTAGAAAAAAACATATACCAAGCCCGATTGTCTTGCTTCTGTATTACCAACATTTTTGCCATGTGTTCTACGTCCTCTTCCAGCACCGTTACCTCGGCCATTCGGACCACGGCCTCACCGAGGTCATTGCTCTACCTCTACCACTGATTAACATTCGAGCTCTTGGTCGATTCCCATCCGTCTCATCGGACGATCCTTAATCATATGAACCTTTGACCCACACTTGAAACATCCCCTGTCTTTTTCCAAAGATTCGCCAAGTGCTTTTTCCCACATTGATCACAAGTATGATATTGCCCTCCAAAGAATACTTGTTTGTCGACCTCGTGGCCCATCAACTCTAGGCCTCTTCTGAACATTCCCAGACGATCCTAACGATCCAAAACCTCTTTTTTGCCTGTTTCGATTAGTGTTCTACCTTGCAGCGTCCTTAATTCCCTCGGCTACCTTAGCCTTTTCCACTAATGCAAAAACTCCCGCCTCGGTGTGGAGCGATTAACAACCTCAGTCATCCTTAGCCCGTCCTTGAATCGGACACATCATTCATGCTCAGAGCCACTACTCCTCGAGCATACCGGCCAACCTCGTAAATTTAGCTTCATATTCGCTACGGACTTGTTCCTTGAACCAGCCCCAAAATGTCTTCCTCTGCTCATCAATATATCCGGTTCCCACATACTTCTTCCGTATGCCACCTTAACATACTCCTGTGTCGATCCTCACCGTGGCACCATCCCGAATCGAGCCACCATTGATACTCTTCATCACGTAATGAAGGCCACCATCCCTTTTAGTTTCTCCTCGGGGTCAAATCAAGCTCATCCATGATCCGCCGATTGCTTCCAACCAATACTCACCAGACTGGTGCCACACCGAGATACTCTACTTAACACTTCAAATTTCATTGGCTCGAGTCACTTGCATGATTTTGAGCTCTCATATTCCCTCCAGCCCCAACCCACCATTTCAAGAACTCACAAAGACCCACGACATAAAGATCCTCTCCCATCCGATCTTGTCGCCAACACCAACAATGGTGGTGGTGGTGGTGGTGGTACCTCATTCTCGGATCTTTGACCCGATCTAATCGAGTTCTGACACGGTCATTCTACCACGACCGTGTCCTCACACATTACGACCATGCCCCCTTGTGCTCATTCTTATGATTGCGCTTTAATCTGATTAAGAAATTTTATGAATTAGCGTTTGTTCCACTGATTATCCGCGAAGAAGTTTTATGTAAAGAGTTTAGTAGCAGTTCTTTCGATCAATCAAAGTTTCGTTCAGGTTTTCTATCCTAATTCAGAGAAGCACATCCATCCAAACATTCATTCAGTAGTACTTATCACACACATTCACTATTCAAATCTTCTTGTCTATTCCTATCTCAGGGGTATTTTTGTAATTTGTCCTACAGGGGTATTTTGGTAATAAATTGGGGTAAATTTGTAAATCTTGATAAATCAAGGGTATTTCAAAATTTGCAAAACTTGGGGTTCTTTTTGAGAATTTGCTTTCCAAATCGGTGATGTTACAAAAATTTTGGAAATCAGGGTCATTTTGGTAATTTTGTAAGTTAAGGGTAATTTGGTAAATTTGTCAAATCAAGGTATCTTGAATTTTCACAAGTTAGGGTTTCATGGATACTTTTGCAAAGTAGGGAAATTTTATTGAAATCAAGGGTAATATGGTAATTTTAGAAATCAAGGGCATTTTAGTAATTTTACCACTAAGGGTATTTAGGTAATTTTGTAAACAGAGAATATTTCGTAAAAGTTTTGCAAAATAGTTTTACAAATTAAAAGGGTAATTTTAAGAGTTTTAAAACTAGGGTTTTTATAAAAATACTGGCTAGTTCCTTTCGGGTTTTAGTTATTGGGTTTAGCCCGTGAATAAGTCCTCTTGGTTAGGGTGAACCATCACTACGCACTGTAGGATTCAAGTGGAGAGGAGGTGAGTCACGCGACCGCTTAAATACCAAGCTCCCACCAAAACCAATCCTAGACATGCGCACAATGGTTGCCACACCCTAACTCAAATGACTTAACCACAGGTTTGTTAATTAGGCATTTAAAATTTTATGTAATTGTTGGGGTAACCTAGTCCTAGGGTTCAAGTACTTATCATGCTAATCTATGTTCCATTTCTACCATTCTACAATTCATATCATAAATCACACAAGAGATAGGGTACTTATCTAGTGGACTTGAATGCCTGAGACTTAGGTGCCATGCCGAAAACCCGCTATTTCTCAAAATTTTTCACAAAATTCTTTTGGGCTTATTTTTTTGAAAATGTTTTGGGCCTTAAACCCAAGGCTGAGAGTTTAAAAACCTGGCTCTGATACCAAGCTAAAACACCCCAAACCCGACTCACGAGCCTTAACCAGATCTGGTATGTTCCTCGAGTAAAAACGATTCAAATTCATTTGTTCTTTGGAAAACTTTGAGTAATTTTTAGAGAAAATTGGGTTTGTGTTGTGTTCGAGTTGTAAAGTTATTTTTTTTGAAGTCTAGATTTTAATAAAACTTTATTATCAAACAATAAGTTAAAAAAATGTTGCCAAGTTCTTAGAGTTCACTGTTTAAATTGAAAATCTCTTGAATTTAGGTGTCAAAACATTTAGGGTTATTTTAAATAAAATACTTAATCTTTAATTTGATAAAATTTTGAATCATAAAAAAATAATTAACATGCATGCATAAAATAGTTCATACTACGGCCTTATTACAACTGAAAACAAACCCAAAATAAATTTAAAGTACTCAAATAAAATAAATAGTCCAAATAAAAATAAATTTCTTGCTGAGATGGCCACCCCTAAGCTCCTGCAGACCCGGTCCATCACTAATCGTCACCTGAAAAATAATCCCACAACGGGTGAGTCAAAGACTCAATGTGTAACCACAACACTAAATCCTAACAAATTCAGCATATCAAATCATACATGTTCATATAGCATTCAAATAATATGATGCAAACTCGAACCCAAACCTAGATGCCATCCGCTACACATCACCCGTATCGGCCATCACACCGTGGGGACTACTAAGTCAACCCTCCATCCACTACACACCATCGAAGGCAGTCGTTGTAGTCGACGTGCTCATCGCCCTTATAAATATTGTGGCATAGCCACCAAATAAAATATTTCGTGTCATGTGACACCACATTAAGATAATGTGACCGAAGTCACCACATTCAGATATCGTGGTATAAAACCACCACATTCACTTCCTCTTTCATAATCACCCATATGCCCATGTCATACATACCATGCAATATCATGCCTTATTTCACATTCTTAACACGGTTCTCATATGTGCCATATCATATATTCATAATGAGATAACTACAGTAGTAGTAAATTGACATACCTGAGTACTTTGTACCATTGCATGGTACCTTAGCCACATTCACATTATTACAACATATAAATATTAAATATTGCCATACATCTATTAAGAGATAGTGTGGGGTACACACCTGATTCTCCTAGCAAGTTTACTGCAAATCCTGAAAATCCCGATCTAGCGCCCTAGATCCCTAAACAAATCCCAAAACTTTGTGAGTTTCTTCCTTGCAATCGGTTAACACTAGATCAATTGACTGGGTTAGTTTCGGCTTTCGAATAAGTAAAGTATAGATCTACATCATTGTTTATAGCCTTGGCCAAATATCAGATTCACTTACCTTACGAATCCCGAAAAGTGCTACTTGGTTATGAAGGTGTCAAAATACCTATAGGCATAGGTTAGATTTAATTCTAATCTTTAAGTCACATAAGAATGGCCTATGGTCGAATATCACATAACCTACCTTGGATGTTGAAATCCCGAATAATCCTCCTTATGGTTGACCACACTGAAAATCTCGAAAGATCCTTCCAAATTTCGACAAACAAGAATATTGATGGAATTAGTTCTAGATCTCGACAAATCTAAAAGAAAAGAATGGAAATCAAACGACATTTGGTCTTTTCCCTCTCTATAGAATTCGACAGCACCTTGCCTAACACCTCGGAGGATTCGACTTTGGAGAATACTAGGAGATTCTACTTTGATTGAATTGGAAAAGAAGAAGAAGAGAAAAGGTTTGATGAGATTCTACCTATGGAGATGAATAGCAAAAAGGAAAAACACGAGCTGATTTCTTTGAGAATTTGGCACAAAAGAAAAGATGAGAAGAGAATGAATTTTTGGCACAAATCCCCTTAGTATGGCCGAATGCCTTACTTACTTCCTCCTAAATTCGCTAGCACTCAAACACTAGCTATTCCTTGATTTTCTCCTTATCACTTCATTTAAAATAATAAAATAATCCACATTTATCTCTTCTTCATCTAAAAAATAATTTAAAATAAATCCTTATTTATCTTATGCTTTAGTCGAAATTTCCTAGGAATTTAAGCACATCTTAAACTCATTCCTAAGTCTTCTAATGTCATCCATTACTACTCTTCTCTCACGCAAAATAAAACTTTTATTTTGCTTCCCTTGTAGCTCGAACCCTGGCCCATTAGCACCTACTTGTGGTGTCACTTGTGTGAGCTTTAAGTGGCGCCTTGCAGCCACTTTACCAAGCTGCTATTTTTGTCATAAATCCCCTACATATTTTCTTAAAATGCTGTTAAGTGGCACCTTTGCTCCTTGCAGCAAAAATAAAAATTCCCCTTATTGCTCCCCATGTGGCTCGAACACAAGCCCTTTCCCCCTGTCATATGGCGTCACACACTAAGGCCCTAAGTGGCACATTACAACCACTTTACCAAGCCCATTTGTGTGATGTATCTCCCCCACATTTTCTCTTAAGGCCACCCTACTTAGCTTCCCCTTTTAGATTTAAAATCTAAAAATTTCTAAGGCACTCTCTTATTTTCTAAAGTTCACAAAATTCATAATACTCATTCACAACATACTCAAGCATGCTATTTCATATAATTAAGCATAAATGCACAAGCCATAATTCGGGATATTACAACAGCCGAATATAGTCCTAAAAGGGTTAGGCAAGGATGCCAGGTACGCAATCATAGAAATCACTATGTATGATGAAATATATGAAAGTCTGTATGATGTTTTCCTTATGTATGTATGCATGGGGGAAATATGATAAAGAGGGGAACTGCATGATGGGTCACATGATGACCGGTGGTAGAAATCCCACGAATATAAACATGGGTCACATGGTGACCGATGGTAAAAATCCCACAAATAAAATGTTAGGTTACACAGTGATCGGTGGCAATGCCACGCTTAATGATTTCTAATAATGTAAGCAGTGCGCTTATTGTCGTTATGGTGTGTAGCGGATGGAGGGTTGATTGTAGAAATCCCCAAGGAGTGACGGTTGGTACGGGTTGGTGTGTAGAGGATGGAATTCTAGGATCAGTTAGGCCATTCATTATGTATTGTTTATCATGTAATATGATTGTTGCCTCTATGTACGAGCCTAGGCCCATAATGTGTTTGTGGGCCTCAGGTCAGTGTGTTTGAAATTTATATACTGAGTCTTGGTGACTCACGCTTTCATTTTCTCTACTCTTTCAGATGAGCAGTAGATCATGGACATGGGAGCCGAGACGGACTCGATGGGCCATCAAGACTATTACTATTTCCATATACTATTTTTGGTTTTAGTTTTCAATTATGTTTAATTTTTGGGAACATCTTTGTGTAATAAGGCCTCCATAACTTAGATTCCGATTTATTATCTTGTTATGTTGGGCTTTTACAAACTTATGTTTTTTTTAAAGTCTTAAATATAAAATGAAATGATAAACGGGCTTTTCAAAACCAATCCACGCAAGTATTAAAGTTATTTTGCAAAACCTCACATTTAACGGACTATTCGGCTAAAATAAGCTAAGTTTTTCCAAAACCCTTCAGAGTAAAGTTTTTAAGATTTAACCTATAGCATACCAGATCCGGTAATGATGTATGGGCCAGGTTTGGGGTGTTACATGTATGCAAAATGGCCATGCCCAATAATAGTCATTTAAACATATATTAAAAACTTATCAGTCACATACCCACAGTCAAGTCAGTTAAAACACAATCATACGATCACAGTCAAATCAGTCAAATTCATAGTCGAAGTCAGTTATTTACCCACAAGGGCAAAATAGTCATTTTACTCTATAAGGGTATTTCGATAATCCTACCCTTCAAGGGTATTTTAGTAATTTTACCCTACAAGGGTATTTTGATAATTCTACCCTATAGGGGTATTTAGGTAATTTTGCATCCCGGGGTATTTTGGTAATTTCTCAAATAGGGGTATTTTGATAATTTCACAAATCGAGGGTATTTCGATAATTTTACAAATTGGGGTATTTTGATAATTTTAAAAATCGAGGATATTTTGGTAATTTTTCAAACTAGGGGTATTTCGATAATTTTAAAAATCGGGGGTATTTCGATAATTTCACAAATTAGAGATATTTTGATAATTTTACATATCGAGGGTATTTTGGTAATTTTATAAATTGGGGGTATTTTGGTAATTTTACAAACCAGGGATATTTTGATAATTTCGCAAAAGGCCCAATTTTGTAAACGAGGGTATTTAAGAAATTTTACAAATCGGTGTACTTAAGTAACCTAAACACAAACAATGTCGTAAATAAGTAACCTAAGGCCCATTACTGTAAATAGGCTAAGTGGGCATTACTCGACAAGTGGGCCCACACACTGTGTGGCCCAATTAGCCCGAAATAAACTTCGCTATACTTAACAACACAGTTCAAACTAATAGAAACCATATAACATGCATTTTATCCATGTAGGGCCCACCAGCCCAGTGGACCCACATGGCCTGTAACATCCAATGTTTAGGGGCTATGCAGTTTGAGTATAATTTAGGTGTTGGAAGGTTTTGGGTGTGCTTGGATGTGTTTAGAGGATTTAAGAATGCTTGGATGAAAGGAGAAGGCTTTGGAAAATTTTAGATTTTTAGTGTAAAAAGGGAAATAGGGCAAGAAGGCCTTAAAATAAATTGGTGGAATTTAGGACACAAGAAAGCAGTTGGGTGGAGTGGCATGGAGGCTATTGCTTGGAGCACAGGAAGGTGGCGCCCTAAGGGAGCAGGTTCGAGTGCTAAAGCAAGACAATTTTGTTTTATTTTTAAGCGTCACCAAAGGATTTGAGCTAAGTAGGCCTTAAAATTAATGGCGAGATGGTGGACATGAAAGTCCAGCAAAGTGGCTCTCATGCGCCACTTAGGCACCTGGAGGAGAGAAAGGGCCTTGAGTTCGAGGGTCGGAGCGGCATTTTTGGCATTTTATTTTGTTATGTGGTGATGGGGTTTGAAGTAGGAAGGATTTAAAATAAATGTTGGGGCTTTTTGTCATGAAAGGCGGGTTGGCGAATGGCCCGGGCGCTTACTTGGTCATTGGTTTCCCAGTGTCCTATGTTGAATCTTGGAGGTGCGGGTGGGGTTGTTTTCTTCTTTTTGCTGCTGATTGGCGTGAAGGTGGACGGCACATGGGCATTGGAAGATAAGGATGAGTTTTGTATTTATTTTTTTTTGAATTCGGTGGGATAATGGATTAATATTAGTTTATTTTTATTTTGTATTTTAAATTGGAGGGGTGGTAATGGATAAAAGGTGGGATATATTTTATTTTTTTATTTGAATTGATTTTAAATGGTTGGCTGGGAGTAAGTTAAAAGATTTGATTAATTCAAATGTGTTTGAATTAATGGCTAGGAGAGATTCTAGGAAATGGTCGTATGTTGGAGTCTTCAAGGGGAGGGGGTGCCGAATTCTATAAATAGGGGGTTAGAATGCCAAATTATTCTTTTAGTCTCTTGCCGAAAAGTTGTAAATTGTGTCTCCTAAATTTTGCTAGCCTCATTCTGTCTACTTCGATTTCTTTTGAGCTCTCCTAAAAATTCCCCTATTCACGTTGTTCTACATTTTATTTGGTGACCGAATCTGAACATTCTCCTCTCATTTCTTTTACTTTCTTTCATCATTTTGCAATTTAATCTCTCCTTTTATTGTCAAAATCTTCCTTTTCTTTTTGCCTTCATCTTGGCCGAATATTTGGTGTTGATCTCTTTGGGCTATTTCTCAATCGGTTAAAGTAGGTAAGTGTTTTGTCTTAAGCAATCGATTTGGATTTTCTCTTTTAGTGGCCAAAACCAAATGGTTGGCCTTAGTTTTGGTATTAGCCGATTCTAATATCGTGTAACAGGGATTTTTGGCAACTTCAGAAGATCAGTGGTGTTTCGGGATCCGAGTAAAAGGGGTAAGTGATTCATTGGTAATCGGCCTTAGGCCATTGTATGTGTTTATGTGTTGACCAAGTGGTGGCTATGATCTTTTAGGGCCAAATCGACAAGAGTAAAGAGAAGCCTTTGGGATCTCAGTTCGTTTCGGTAAAGATGTATAGTTTATGGTTTATTCGTTTGAGATCGGTATTAATCGTGTGTTGATTAGATATCGTTATGGATGCGAGTGCCAGTCAAGAGGGCAAAGGGAAAACTCCCATCCCAAAGTTCAAGAAGAGGTCGGTTTCAGCTGTTCGGGATTGGCCACCGGGGTGTAGGCGTGCAATTGAAAACTATAGGCGGATAGCGGTAGTCTCGCTAAATGATAGCGTTGGGATCGAGGTTTAGAGCTTGAGTTATAAGGTGTGTAGTTAGCCATTGTTTTGGGATTTGTATGATCTCTGTTGTGCTATCGTTTACTAATGAATGCGTTACCATATGTGAAATGGATACCCTTAAGGGGTATGATGATGACCGAGTTAGTAGCAAATTGGTTAATATGTGATAGTTAATTTTTTAATATGTGAGTATGCCTATGATTGTGAATGACATGCACATGCATCATCTTGTCATTATATCATGTTACATGTGCATGGGTGGGTTATGAAAGAAGGTACGGTGTACTTGAGTGCGTGGTTGATGTCGACTTTGTGCTACATCGTGGATTGGCGCCGGCCCGAGGTCGCGTTGTGGATCTTTTGATTTAGTTCGGCGTGGTTACTGGTGATATCGACTTATGCCATATCGTGGCTTGATGGGTTGCTATGTGCCCCATCGTGGTTTGATGTTAGCTACGTGCTACATCGTGGATGGCATTGGTTGCCTTTAGGAGGGAAAAGGAGAGGTGATTCGATAATCCCACGTGTGTGTGGTAAGTTTGGACAAGGGGTGTGTAGCGGATGGACCTTAGGATTGGGTTGGGTATCATGATTGCATGGTTTTGTTATGAAATGATATGGAAATGGGCCAAGCCCAATATGACATGTGGATAGGTATGTTTTGAGAACATACGTGGAAATGGGCCAAGCCCAGTGATCGGTGGACTGATGAGAAAAGGGCCTAGCCAGGTGCTTGAATATGATTTGATTGTGGGCCAAGCCGGATCGTGGTAATGTCTATATGATTATGTTTACATGTTGCATTTGATAATTGGGTTGATTTGTGGCTAACATGTGGGTGGATATCAGTGGTTTAATTACACACCGAGTCCGTGTGACTCACCCAATTATTTATCCAACATCGCAGTGATTTGTGATTAATGGACCGGTTGGAGTGGAGACAAAGGTGGCCATGCAAAAGCGATTTTATGCAATAGATGTTTTATTTGATTTAATTATTTTATATCATCGATGGTTTGGCTATTGATTTGATGTAATAAGGGCCCCTTTTGATTTAAAGTACTTTATTTATTATTGAAGTTTATACTATACTTAGAAATATTTTTACAAATGATTAATATCATACCAACTTATAATAAAGTTTTAATTCAAATCAAGCTTAGATTATTAAATAATTTTAATGGACACATTTTCCAAAAGTTAACAAAATTTTCAAGTTTATTCCAAAGACAAAAGATTTTTTTTCAAACGTTTTTCTGGTGACATACGGATCCGGTCAGACTTGTGGGCCGAGTTTGGGGATGTTACAATTTGGTATCAGAGCCCAATTCAAAACTCGGCTTTGAGGGTTTTTGGGCCCGAAACATTTTCAAAATAGGCTTTTCGAAAATATGGGCTTTTATGAAAAAAAAATTTTAGGTTATTCTGGCATGGCACCTGTGTCTCCGGCCCGAAGTCCACCAGGTAAGTACTTCTAGCTCTTAAGATTATTTGTTGTGTGATTAATTATGGGCTTAGATTGGGCTCGTAGATTAGAATATTAGGACTATTGGACCCTAAGATTAGTCTACTCAAACAGTTGCATAAAACTTAAAGCTCTTAAACAAACCTGTGAAGCAAGTCGCTGAGTTAAGGTGTGGTAACCTTGATGCGCATGTCAGGATTGGATCCGGAAGAGCTTGGTACTTGCATCCTCGTGACTCACCTCCTCTTCACGGATTCCTACAGTGCGTAGCTACTGGTTCACCTTAACCAAGAGGACTTATTCATGGGCTAAACTAACTATTAAAACCCGAAAGGGACTAGCCGTACTGCTTTATAAAATTCCTAGTTTTAAAATCCTTAAATTACCCTTTTCTTTGTAGTAAAAGATTCTTGTGAAAATTTTCTAAAGTATCCTTGGTTTCCAAAATTACCAAAATACCTGGTTTTAAAATCTGTTATACCTTCCATTTGCGAAATTTTCAAAATACTCTTCAATTTTGGGAATTTCAAAAAAAAATCGACTTATTAAAGTTTTGGGATCGTTTTGGTTTATTACGAAAATACCTCAGAGGAAAATAACGAAAATACCCCAGGGTAGAAGCGCGTAAATGTCCGAATAGTGAATGTGTTTTGATGATGAATGAATGTGCCCTAGCAAGGAACGAAGGTGATTCTCACAATTAGGGTAGCGAACTCGGCGAACCTCTCAGTGATCGAAAGAACTACTTCTAAAATCTTTCATTCATAAAATATGCTCGTGGTTAAATAGTGGAACCAAATTTCTAATGCATAAAACTTGTTAATCGATTAAATCGCGACGATAGAGATGAGTTCTAGGGGCCTTGTAGAGGTAGAATGGCAACATCGAGCCAGTAGGGTCTCGCCATGGGTCGAAAGTGAAGTCCGCTTGAAGTGGGCGTGAGGAGCAAGATCGACAAGAGAAGATGGCGTATATCGCGGGCCATATTCACGAGTGCTAGAGCGAGTAGCGAGGAGTTAGTAGGGAAATGGAACTCAAGTCAAGATGTCGAAAGGCTTAGATCGAACGGGCCGAGGTCTTTAGAGGAGTGTCGGGAGTAGCTCGAATGTAGCACAATATTGGCTAGAAGCGATCGAAAGAATCATGGATGATTTGGACCGCACCAATAAAGAAAAGTCAAGGGCGCTGTTTCATTGCTTCGACGAAGCTTATCGTTGGTGCTCAACATCAAACAAGGTGTACCGCGGATCGATTGGATTGGGATTACTTTAAGGCCAAGTTTGAAGGAAAGTACGTAGGAGCCGATTATTTGGACTCGCAAAGGAAAGCGTTTCTAAATCTAGTACAAGGGAATAAGTCGGTGCGAAATATGAAGTCGAGTTTGTGCGACTAAGTCGACGCCAAAGGAATCGTATCACGATTCTGAAAGGAGTTCGATTCAAAGATGGGCTACGAGATGAGTTATGGAGTTGATCGCTCCGCAGAGAGAAAGGGATTTCGCCATTCTGGTGGAGAAAGCTCGGATCGCTGAAGAGGTTAAGAAGACTATAACAAAAAATCGAGAGAAGAATAGGAACGAGAATAAGAGAGGTGTTGGACCATCAGTATCGTTTGGTAATGTCCAGAAAAGACCAAGGACCAAGAACCTTGTACGTGCACTTGTACCAGCTGATCGGAATCATTCATGTGTTAAGTGTGGGAGAACCCATTTAGGAGAGTGTTGGGGAAATAGTAAAGAATGCTTTCGGTGCGGATCTAAGGCACATCTGGTTAAGAATTGTCCTCGAGCGACGAGGGGTCGTGGTTCAAGCCATGGAGGGAATGGTTCCAGTCAAAGTCAACCAAGGATGTGATATCAGGTAAGCTCCTTTGCTTTGGTACATGCTTTAATTACTTTGCTTGCTTATGAGTTAGCCCTTTTCTGTGTTGCTAAGAGAGGTGTTTGGAATTTTGAGTGCGAACTTAGAGACTGTGTCGGGAAGTATGGTAGATTAAGTTCAGAGTCTGGCAGAGGTGTAGAATAGCGAGTTATGACTATTCGGTAATAAGTAATTTCATGGACGAAATTATTTTTAAGGGGGGTAGAATTGTAACATCCAAGGTTTAGGGGCTATGCAGTTTGAGTATAATTTAGGTGTTGGAAGGTTTTTGGGTGTGCTTGGATGTGTTTAGAGGATTTAAGAATGCTTGGATGAAAGGAGAAGGCTTTGGAAAATTTTAGATTTTTAGTGTAAAAAGGGAAATAGGGCAAGAAGGCCTTAAAATAAATTGGTGGAATTTAGGACACAAGAAACAGCTTGGGTGGAGTGGCATGGAGGCGCCGCTTGGAGCACAGGAAGGTGACGCCTAAGGGAGCAGGGTTCGATTGCTAAAGCAGAATTTTGTTTTATTTTTAAGGTCACCAAAGGATCGGCTAAGTAGGCCTTAAAAATTAATGGCTGTGATGGTGGACATGAAAGTCCGATTAGCAAAGTGGCTCTTATCGCCACTTAGGCGCCGGAGGAGAGAAAGGGCGCAGTTCGAGGGTTTGGCGACATTTTGGCGTTTTATTTTGTTATGTGGTGATGGGTGAAGTAGGAAGGATTTAAAATAAATGTTGGGGCTTTTTGTCATGAAAGGCGGGTTGGTAGAATGGCTGGCGCTTACTTGGTCGCTAGTTTCCCCAGGTCCTATGTTCGAATCTTGGAGGCCGCAGTGGGGTTGTTTTCTTTTTTTCTTTGATTGGCGTGAAGGTGGACTGCACATGGGCATTGGAAGATAAGGATGAGTTTTGTATTTACTTTTTTTGAATTTGGTGGGATAATGGATTAATATTAGTTTATTTTTATTTTGTATTTTAAATTGGAGGGTGGTAATGGATAAAAGGTGGGATATATTTTATTTTTTTATTTGAATTGATTTTAAATGGTTGGCGGGGAGTAAGTTAAAGATTTGATTAATTCAAATGTGTTTGAATTAATGGCTAGGAGAGATTCTATGAAATGGCCGTATGTTGGAGTCTTCAAGGGAGGGGTGCCAATTCTATAAATAGGGTGTTAGAATGCGAATTATTCTTTTAGTCTCTTCTTAAAAAGTTGTAAATTGTGTCTCCTAAATTTTGCTAGCCTCATTCATCTACTTGATTTCTTTTGAGCTCTCCTAAAATTCCCTATTCACGTTGTTCTACATTTTATTTGGTGACCGAATCTGAACATTCTCCTCTCATTTCTTTTACTTTCTTTCATCACTTTGCAAGTCGAATCTCCCTTTTATTGTCAAAATCTTCCTTTTCTTTTTGCCTTCATCTTGGCCGAATATTTGGTGTTGATCTCTTTGGGCTATTTCTCAATCGGTTAAAGTAGGTAAGTGTTTTGTCTTAAGCAATCGATTTGGATTTTCTCTTTTAGTGGCCACAACCGAATGGTTGGCCTTAGTTTTGGTATTAGCCGATTCTAATATCGTAATGAGGATTTTGGCAACTTCAAGATCGGTGGTGTTTGGGATCCGAGTAAAAGGGTAAATGATTCATTGGTAATCGGCCTTAGGCCATTGTATGTGTTTATGTGTTGACCAAGTGGTGGCTATGATCTTTTAGGGCCAAATCGACAAGAGTAAAGAGAAGCCTTTGGGATCTCAGTTCGTTTCGGTAAAGATGTATAGTTTATGGTTTATTCGTTTGAGATCGGTATTAATCGTGTGTTGATTAGATATCGTTATGGATGCGAGTGCCAGTCAAGAGGGCAAAGTGAAAACTCCCATCCCAAAGTTCAAGAAGAGGTCGGTTTCAGCTGTTCGGGATTGGCCACCGGGGTGTGGGCGTCAAAGCAGAAAACTATAGGCAGATAGCGGTAGTCTCGCTAAACGATAGCGTCGGGATCGAGGGTTTAGAGCTTCAAAGTTATAAGGTGTGTAGTTAGCCATTGTTTAGGGATTTGTATGATCTCTGTTGTGCTATACGCTTACTAATGAATGCGATTACCATATGTGAAATGGATACCCTTAAGGGTATGATGATGACCAGTTAGTAGCAAATTGGTTAATATGTGATAGTTGATTTTTTTAATATGTGAGTATGCCTATGATTGTGAATGACATGCACATGCATCATCTTGTCATTATATCATGTTACATGTGCATGGGTGGGTTATGAAAGAAGGTACGGGTGTACTTCGAGTACGTGGTTGATGTCAGCTTTGTGCTACATCGTGGATTGGCGCTGACTGAGGTCGCGTTGTGGATCTTTGCGATTTAGTTCGTGGTTACTGGATCGATATCGCTTATGCCATATCGTGGCTTGATGGGTTGCTATGTGCCCCATCGTGGTTTGATGTTAGCTACGTGCTACATCGTGGATGGCATTGGTTGCCTTTAGGAGGAAAAGGAGAGGTGATTCGATAATCCCACGGTGTGTGGTAGGTGGACAAGGGGTGTGTGGCGGATGGACCTTAGGATTGGGTTGGGTATCATGATTGCATGGTTTTGTTATGAAATGATATGGAAATGGGCCAAGCCCAGTATGACATGTGGATAGGTATGTTTTGAGAACATACGTGGAAATGGGCCAAGCCCAGTGATCGGTGGACTGATGAGAAAAGGGCCTAGCCTGCTTGAATATGATTTGATTGTGGGCCAAGCCGGATCGTGGTAATGTCTATATGATTATGTTTACATGTTGCATTTGATAATTGGGTTGATTTGTGGCTAACATGTGGGTGGATATCGATGGTTTAATTACACATCGAGTCCGTGTGACTCACCCAATTATTTATCCAACATCGCAGGTGATTTGTGATTAATGGACCGGGTTGGAGTGGAGACAAAGGTGGCCATGCAAAAGCAGATTTTATGCAGTAGATGTTTTATTTGATTTAATTATTTTATATCATCAGTAGTTTGGGTATTGATTTGATGTAATAAGGGCCCCTTTGATTTAAAGTACTTTATTTATTATTGAAGTTTATACTATACTTAGAAATATTTTTACAAATGATTAATATCATACCAACTTATAATAAAGTTTTAATTCAAATCAAGCTTAGATTATTAAATAATTTTTAATGGACACATTTTCCAAAAGTTAACAAAATTTTCAAGTTTATTCCAAAGACAAAAGATTTTTTTTTCAAACGTTTTTCCGCGGTGACATACCAGATCCGGTCAGGACTTGTGGGCCGAGTTTGGGGATGTTACACGGCCCATTGCCCAAAAATGACCCTAGCCATATGGACTACACGACTCGGTCTAACATTTACCATAATATGCAAATTTAATCTGTGTGGGGCCCATAGGCCGCTTAGCCCACACACCATTTCGCCCCAACGCTACAAAATGACCTAAGCCCATGAGAACGCTCACGGTGGCCTCAACCATATTATGCCCATATTCATGGGCTCGATCCACCACACATGCGATCGCATGCTCATGTGGCATCATGCGCCGATATTTCAGCTTTTCGACATTTTGTCGATCTACGATCAGAAGGAGTATGGTTACACACAGTCTATCGACTTTCTCCCCGACTATCGAATCTGAGGTATCATACACACCCGTCAGAAACTAATTGCACCCCAAATATCCTCGCACCTAGATTAAAATATCATAACAATTATTTATCCAGAACAAAACAAAAAGAATCCGATAGAAAACTAAATCAACTACTATGACTTTACCAATAATAAAACACTTGTTTCCCCAACTTTCAAACAATTGTCAGACCTCCCCTCGTCCACAACCAACCCAAGTGTTAGGTAATGCATTGAGTCAGAGAGAAACGATCAGAGAAGAGTATTCGACTTAACAAAATGTGAGTGTATCAAAAGAAAATAGAAAAGGGATGGGTAATGAGATGAAGGGCGCTTCAGCTAGGAAAGAGACCAAAAGAAACTCCACAAAGAATCAATCAAGATAGAATCAGAGTACAAGTAAGAGGTTAAATTTGACCAACAATGGGAAGGTTATTAAGGGTAGAAGAAAAGTAGTTGAAGAAAGAGAGAAGGGCTAATGTAGTCGAATATGGTTGTGAGAGACGAAGAACACAAGCTTGGCCAAATGCCACAAGAGTAATGCTAAAACAAGAAGAGAAGAGAAAGGCACTCGAAAGAAACAGAGAAGTAAAAAGACTGCCCAAATAGTCACACTCAAAATCGGCTATACTTGCAGAAAGAAAGAGAAGAACAAAAATACCAATTCGGCACCACTTGCTCTAAGCCGAAACTACACCAAGAAAAGAACTCCCTCGCTCTTAAAATGATACAACGCACACCCCCAAAAGCCTATGAGAAAATTTGGCACCTATTCAAAAACCAAATGCCGAAAAATGCACTTCCTCAAATCCCTTTGCCAAATTTTGTACCAACCAGATCCTGAATTTGACTACAACTTCCCCCAATCTCAAACTCCTTGAAAATCTCCATGATCCTCTCCCCTTATCCCTCCTTGATATCCTCCACAACCAACTTGCAAGACCAATTCAAACTCTCCAAAAAATTCATCCAAGACCAAGTCAACAACCACCTCAAGAGAGTTTTAATCCAACTCTACCTCTCTCACCTCATGGAAATAAAATAAAATCCCCTTTGCATCCCATGCAATTCGAACTCAAGATCCTTTGCCACACCATGACTCCTCAACCACTAAACCACACGCTTCCTTGTGTCACATTTCCACCCCAACTATTCTTAAAGCCTACTAACAAGTACCAAGGGTTTAATTCATATTTACCATAAATTTTGCTAAAGTCCAGGTTTGAACCCAGGACTTCTCCAATACCTCTCAGGACCATAACACCAAAGTAGACATATTTTTATGTTATTCACATGCACAACTAAATTCCAATTCCTCCGGCACGTGAAGCCCATTTCTTCTAGGCCCAAAATTTGGGGCGTTACAACTCTACCCCCTTAAAGAAATTTTGTCCCCAAAATTTCCAACTATTAGAATAGTTGCACACCCTAGCCCACCACACTACACTCTCGCTACACACTCTGATCCTAATAATACAAGCACGCACCACACCATCTGTCCATCGGGGCTGATGGATATCACACGCATATCATTTCTAGAATAAACACAGAATAAATGCAAACTCCAACTTTAAGTGTAGCAATACAGTCTAATATCTAATAAATCACAATACCTCTATCTACTGCTTTTCAATGAAAACAAACAACAGTTTCAAAAACTTATAGATTCACCGTCGGAGACTCGGTGTGCCACACTTTCTAGAAACATACCTTAAAACACTTCACATATTTGAAACAAACCTCTTGTAATACAAAATTTTGAAAACCCATTCCACAGCGAGTTTTGCAACCTCGCTCTAATACCACTAAATGTAACACCCTAAACCCGGCCCAGAAGTTAGGCCCGAATCTGGCGTGTCACATTGAAGTGTTTTTCAAAAACCATATTTTCATTGAAAACCCTTATTAATATTTAAAAACTAAGGTCTCCATTTGTGTTCGTTCAATTTCAAAATATGGTTCATTGAAAACCTAATCACTTTTAAAAACATTATTAACTTTGTTAGAAATCTCTTTTAGTTACGAAAGCTAATATAAGGTAAAGAAGTTTAAAACGTATGTCTTTAAAATAGTAATTGGGTTGAAAACTCATCTACGTCTAACATATATAAAATGTAACAAAATCCCATATTCAGAATTAAATCCAGAGAGGCCTTATTATCGAAATTAAAACCCAAAATAGAATTTAAAACATATATGAAGTCCAAAACATAACAGCCTTGGAAAATTTTTAGTTTTTGCTCTTAAGTGAAATTGGTTGTTAGCAGTTAGGACTTATCTTTAATGTGTGTGATTTTATGTCACAAAAAGAGCATGTGGCTTGATGGTTGTGGTGTCACTAAGATGGCAATGGAATTGGGGTTCAAATCCCATGGCATACAAATAGGAGGCTTTTATTTTAAGACTTGGTGGGGTGAGAGGTAGAGTTTGAATCAAACTCTGCAGAGGAGGTTGGAGACTTGGTCAACAAATTTGGATGGGAGGTTGGGAGTAATTCAATGAGGATTTGGTGGAGGGTTTGAAGGAGTTGGGATGTGAGGATAGTCTTCACCGATTGAGAGATCATGAGTAAGTGGAAAATTCAGCTATGGCATTCATTTTGGGTGCATTTTCGGCTTTGTGAGAGTTTAGAGGTACCGAACATTCTTTGATAATTTTGGGTTTTCTCTTTTTCATTTTGAGATTTACTTCTTTCGTGGCATCTCGTGCAACATTTTGGCCATTCAGGCTTTTCTTCTACTTTCCCTTTTCTCTCAACTATCATTCTTTATTGCCAATTGTCTCCATTGAAGCCTTCCTTTCTTCTCCACACTTTTCTTTCTATCGAATTGGTAGTCTCATTCTCTTTTACTTCCATTTCTTCTTCTATTCCAATTTTTCGTCTCCCTTTCTCTACTAGGCCAAATACTCATACTCTCTCCCTCTCAAATCTTTTTGGTTCTTCTTGGGTAGGGCCAAATCTTCTTACTAGACTACTGCCAAAATATGTTGTTGGTATTGGTAAGGGAGGAATACTACAATCACTTTATCATTTCATTATTAGTTATATTTCTTATGGCTTTATGATCAAACTTCAGCTTTCCCTTCTTTTTCTCTAGGGGCCGAATGTTGGATGGTTTCTAACAACTTCTATTATGCCAAATCTTGTTAAGAGGGGGAAATCGCCCTTGATTAGCAAGAAGGTGCTAATATCAGTGAGTTCGAGCAAGGTGAGTGGTTGTGGTAAATTAATAACGGTGGTGGATTAAGAGTATGCGTTAACCTTATTGGTGTAAATTTGATACGATATGTTGGTGGATTGTAGGATCCAAAGAGCGTGGATCTTATCTATTTTCGCGAACAGGTGTGTAATCATATACAACATCCGATAATCGACTAAAAAGCCGAAAGTATGTAATGGTTACACTACTAAGACTGTATATCGACAAAATGCCAAAAAGCCGGTAATATGGCGTATGATGTCACACGAGTGTGCGAGCATGCATGTGGTAAATCGAGCCCATGAACATAGGCACTAGACTGTAGAAACCATCACGAGCATTTTCATGGCTTAGGTTGTAATAGGCCTTGATGGGTCGAGATAGGCCATGTGAGCCCAATGGCCTCATGGGCCCACATGGATAAAATCCCCGATAAGTAACTAATAATGGATTGGGCTACGAAGTCCGCTTAGTCGTGATAAAATTTAGGCTGGATGGGCCACACGAGCGTGTGGGCCCACTTGGTTGAGTAAAGGGGCCTTGGGCCCAACTACACTGTTTCGATCAAATAATTTACATATGTCACTCGAGGCGACTATAGGCCTTAGGGAAGGCCATAAAATTACTGAAATACCCTCGAAAGGTAAAACTATTGAAATACCCTTGTAGAGTAGAATTACCAAATACCCCTGAGGGGTGAAATTATCGTTTTACCCCTAACCAAAAAAATAACCATTATACCCCTAGTGGTAGTGAAGTGATGTGTGTGTGATATTTATATAACTGATTATGAGCATGACATACTGCATACATGTAATATTTAGACACGACATTCTGCATTGGGGTTGGGATTCAGATTTAGAGGAAGTACTATTTTAGTGGCTCTGCCACGTTTTACTCTCCTGGTGGCTTTGCCACGTAACCTAATTCTAGTGGCTTGGCCACATTTACTGTTATTAGTAGCTTGGCTATGTTCCTATTAGTAGTTATGCTACGATATTGGTGTGTTGGCTGGGTGGGTCGACTTAGTCCCCACATGGTATGTTGGTTGGTACGGGTGGTGTATTGGCTGGATGGGGTTGGGTTGCATCTCTGTTCTGCATTATTATGACTTTGGGCTTAGACCCACTCTGTTACTGTATGGGGCTAAAGCCCAAACTGATCTGTTACTAAATAGGGCTCTAGCCCAGACTGTTATTGCATGATAGGGGATTACACACTGAGTTCTTGTAACTTACCCTTTTCTTTTAACTATATAGATAATCCCCAACCTTAGATGATTTGGAGCTACGAGGGACTCGGAGGTGGCCACATGCTCACGAGTACTTTAATTTATATCTAGTTTTTAATTTTCCTTTTTGGGGTTGATATTTTTGTAATAAGGCCATTTGAGGTTTTAACTTTTATTTGGTATTTTCTTTTATTTCAACCTGCTAAACTAGGAAACACGAGTTTTTAAAATAATAATTGTTTCTAAAGAAAATCACGTTTTTCAAATCTTAAAGTTTACAACTAGAAAAGGCTTTCGCTATTTTTTTTTGATTGATAAACTTATAATAATTGATATGACCTATAATTGGACAACATAATTTGATTTTTACAACACTAACATTTTCAGCAGCAATTGATTTTAAGTGGGATTTAAAATTTAGTAACGAACTTTTATCAACAAGCCCGATTTTCAAACAACACTTCAATGTGACACGTCAGATTCGATCGTAACGTCTAGGTCGGGTATGGGGTGTTGTACTTTGGTTCATGGACGTTGTTATTAGTATATTGGTTTGCTTGGTTGACATTATTGATATCGCTCTAGACTTCAAATATGGACATTTTGGTGTTGAATATGGAAGTTATGGATGCAGTTGAAGTGGTATGTGATTGAGTATATGGAATGCCCTATTTTGCTAAATTTTTTACAGAATTTTATAGTGGTATCGATAATAGGGGCATACGTATCGATACTTTTGAGTTGAAATGAATGTGCAGGAAACAGCTGCTCATTTTGGTATCGATACCAGTTCTCGAGTATCGATACTCGGGGTAAAAATATAGATACTTTTGAATTATATTGATAAATTGCTGAGTTTTGAATTTTGAAGAAAAAAATGTTAAAAAGGTATCAATTTTTCAAACGGTATCGATACCCATTTTTGATAAATATCGATACCAGTGTGTGTGTATCAATACCTACGTGACTTCTTTGGAAATTTTCATTAAGTGGTCCATAAGCATGTTTTCAACTTGTTTTATGGCCGTTTAATGTATGTTTAGTAAATTTTAATGTTTCCTAGATTATTTTAGACTTAAATCTTCTATAAATTCTTAGGTGTGATGATTATTGTATGAAAATGAGACTGTGTGGAATGTGTGAAGTTGTGAGGTTTGGTGTAGTGTCCTGTTACTCGGGCTCAGCTCGGGGCAGGTATAGGGTGTTACAATTTTTTTGGTACTTCCTTGTATTGTTTTGTATTTCCTTATAATTTTTATAATTTTGTAACACCCCTAACCCATATCCGTCTCCAAAATAGGGTTACAGAGCATTATTAGAGTTTACAAAACAAATACAATTAATTTATGTCATTTACTGTTCATATTCGAAACCAATCATATTCAATCACATTGTCCCTTGATTAGACCCTTGAGGCCAAATTTAGATATTAGAAATAAGTCGAGACTAATTCGGGATCTTAAAGAATTTTTCACGTAATTCCAAATTTTTTCTTAAATACAGGGGTCACACACCCATGTGATCAAGCCTTGTGCCTCACACGGCCAATGACACGCCCATGTCCTAGGCCGTGTGGGCATTCGATGTAAGGCACACAGTCATGTCCCAACTCGTGTTCATACTGTAACTCTCTGACTTAGGTCACACAGCCTAGTGTAATAGTCCGATTTATACCCTAGTTGAAACAATGGTTTTGGGACCGCAAACCTGAGTTTGAATAATATTTTAATATTATTTTCTATGCATTTGATAAATGATTAAGCATGTGTTAAAGTTTCGTAAGTTAATTTATCTGTCTATGTGTTTAATTTGATGAAAAAGATTGAATTGCATCAAATGCAAAACTAGCATGTTATTTGTTAAAGTACCAATTTGTTGTGGCTTTGTAAAGGTGGAGGTCTTATATGGAAATTAAGCCATTCATAAGTTAGTGGATTGTTAATGGACAAAAATGACATTGAATTATAATTGTCTTTTATATTTATAAAAGGTTAATTTAGTAAAATAGGTGTTAATGTTATTAGATGAAAGTGTTCAATTTCTCTTCAATTGAAAAAATAGAAAGAGAAAGAAAACTAGCTAGGGCATTCGACCATTGAATTGTATGATTAAGGTATGTTTTGGTTTTGGATTTTAAGGATTTTTATGTTATTTGAGATTGTTGCTTAGTCTACTATTAAGCCCATGTCTCAATTTTATGAGTTGATGATGTTCATGAGATGTGCCATTGATGAAATGGTGAGCTTTGTGATGAGCTTAGTTGTTAATAGAAAGATTTATGCTAGATGAACATACTTTGTTCATGAAATTTTGATGAATTTAGCTAAATAAGGTTAAATTGAGAAAATATTAACTTTAGGGACTAAATTACAAATTTGATGGAAAATATGGGCTTCTATGAGTTGTATGAACATTCAGCTAAGCATGGTTAAATGATGATTTTGTGAATTTGATGTTTTAAGAAAAATGGATTAAATTGTTAAGTTGTGCAAATATAAGGGCTAAATTGTAAATTGCCCTAAATATGTGTATTTTGGATTGAATTGAATGAGTCAGTGAATAAAAGGGTTAAATTTGAATATGTTTAGATCAAGAGCCGAAAAAATTGGACTTAGATCGCGGAAAAGCTAAAGTAACCGAGTAGTCGTTTCCGTTTCAGTTAAATCGAATTCGAGGTAAGTCATTATGCAAATAAACGTATTTGTATTGAATTATGTATGTTCATATAACTATTGATAACAATGAATGCTTACGATATGCTATGTACATGAATTCTAAGATAAGATCGTTATAGTGACAATGTTCGAGAAGTCCCGTACGAACCTAGGAATAGATAGGATTAGCTATGTCATGACATAGGTATCTTTTCTATTTTATCATGTAAGATCACGTCTAGGATGCTGGCATTGATTTGAGATTCGTGTAAGACCACGTCTGGGTCGTTGGCATCGATATGATCTTTAGTGTAAGACCATGTCTAGGACATCGACATTGTATTGATTCGTGCACGACCTTGTCTGGGACAATGGCATCGATATCTAATTACATGTAAGACCACGTCTAGGACATTGGCATTGTACAACTATTTCGAGTATTCTATATATCCTATTAGATTCCAAGTGGTTCAACGGGAAAATTCGAGCTATGAACAATTACGTGAATATATATTTGTTCCAGGTATGTTTGGTATGTACACTAAGTGTGTATAAAAGGTAAGTACTTATGTGAAGTTGCTTTGAAGAGTTGTATAATTGAACATGAGAATATGAATGAGATACAAGAATGGTTATGAGTAACCTAAGTATATATGTGATTTGTGAAATGAAAAATGTGGTAAGCTTTGAGTGAGTAAATGTGCCAAAGTCTATGAAATGAAATGGCTATGAGATTTATAAGTACCAATGATTCAATTTTGGTTATATGTATTGTGTATTAAGTTTATTTGTATATGACTTACTAAGCTTTTGGAAAGCTTGCTCTATATGTGTTTTCTCTATTTTATAAATTGTCAAAGCTACTGAAGGCTCGGGGACCGTCAAGGATCATCATCACACTACTCAACTTGTTTTGGTACATTTTGGAAATGTATATAGCTAGATATGGCATGTATAGGCTAGTTATTTGTATAAATGGGAGAGTTGAACTTAGCCATGTAATTTGGCTAGTTATGTGTTTGTAATATGCTTAAATGAATGTGTTATATGATGCATATTTTGGTATGGTTTGAAAGCACAAGAAATGGTTAAGATTAAGGTAAGTATATAGATGAAATTTTGAGCATATTTGTTCAACAAAAAGTTGAACTTGTGAATGGTAAGTATGGATTAATTATGCTTGCATATACATAAGTTTTAGTCTTGTAAGTTGGCATGGCTGAAATTGGTTTTGAATGGATATTTTGGCATGTTCATGGTTGTTAAATATGCATTAATTGGATTGGTATTTGAATATAGGTTAAGACCTTAGGTGGGTGACATTTTTGGCCTTACAAATGACCTATAATGTCACACGGTTGTGGCACACGGGCATGCCTAGTGACCGTGGTGTAAAGTTAGTAGCTAGTTTAAGAGCACACGACCAAGGTACATGTACGTGCCTAATAGCCGTGTGAAGAAGTCAGTATATGGCCTGGGAGTATACGGCCTTAGCACACGGGGGTGCTTTGTAACACCCCAAACCCGATCAAAACGCTACGACCGAATCTAGCATGCCACAGGAGAAGAAAAGAAAATTTGAAAACCAAGTTAACGTCATGAGTTAGGAGAAATCTTTGATTTTGTAGAAATAGAATTAATATTGAGTGATCAATTGAAAACAATTCTGAGTCTTAGTTTGAAAATTTAGTTACTTTGCTACTAAAGCCCAAATTATTCTTTTTTAGTTAGCCAATTGTAAAGTCTCACAGTTCTTAAGTTTTGAAAGTCATTCATTTAGACAATTTATTAGGCATGCCTTAACACTCCAAAATAAAAAAAATAAAGAAAGTTAATAAAATAATTATAAACCCAAATTAACGTTTAAGTGGCTTTATTACATTACCAAAATCCAAATTAAAGTGGAGTAATCCCAAAATAACTATTTAAAATAAAGTCTAAAATATTACGCATGGCCACCTTGAGTCCACCTCGGCTCCATGTCCACGGTCTAAGGATTACCTGCAAAATTTAATGGAGGGGGTGAGTCATCGAGACTCAGTTGTAAATCCCCGTCCAGAAGATTTTCCAGATCTCACACAAAACCATATGTTACGTATGTATGCCATGCAACCCAACCAACCTAATATGCACATCCACCATACCTAACATTTGTGGCACCTAGCCACTGGTGGTACCTAACCACTGGTGGTTCTAAACCACTGGTGACAAAAGTCACAAATAATAATATGTGGGGCCAACCCACTTGTGGTACCTAACCACTGGTGACAATCCCTGATATTCGTACGTGGGGCCAACCCACTGTGGTACCAAACCACTGGGACGAGTCACAGAAATAAGATATATGTGGTACCTAACCACTAGTGGTTCCAAACCACTGCCAACCCACTTGTCATACCTAACCACTGGTGACAATCTGAAAGAGTTCATATTTCCTCCCTCTTCACATCATACCCCATCTTCATGTTCATACTTTACAATATGGTATGATCATGCTTTCAAAGTAAAACAACAATCAATTCACTCATACATACATCCATTAATAATAGCACATAGTAGAACTTACCTGGAGTCCTCGCTTTTACCCACAAGGGTAACATAGTGATCCATACCATCACTTCGGCTTTTGGCTATACATAGATAATAACATAATTAACATATAAAGTGTGTAAGAGTTACACACCTGATAACACGTAATACCACGCTTTTTATGTCGACACTATCACTAACAGGCACTACCGCTATCTATCTACTATTCGCCGAGAAGCCCCACAACCTGATGGCCAATCTCGAACAGTAGATACCGCGTGCTTCTTGAACTTAGGGGTAGGAACTGCGAGTCCAACCCCCTCCTTTGATTGGCTAGGATTTTATTCCATGGAAGAGATCTTGGTCAGAAGACCGAGTTAAAGCATTGAATAGAATAAAGGTAAGATGATACGTTTAACTGAAGAGATTTCCTTACCGAGATTGACAGAAGTCGAAAGCTTTAGGCTTAGCCCAAGAATCGAGAGAATCCCTAAAACGTTACTAAATTAGAAGCAATCGCAATCATAAATTATAAGAACGACCTTTCGGCCATCAACCAAATAGTAACCTTTTACCACCCTTCAGCCATGACTACTCACCAAAGGTCCTTCAACCATAGGCTAGATGCCGAAAAGAGTGTGAATACCAAGCCCTTCCTAGAATCGGCTAACGCCTTCAAATCACCAAGTAACCCCCCTTCAATTAATATCACATATTAAAATTAAGGAATAAGGAAGAAATGAAAAAGATGAAGACACCTACCATCCCAAATAGGAACGATTGAGAACATTGAGAGGAGGAGTGACGAAAATCTTCTAGCACAATCACGAATGAAAGAAGCACACCTCAGGGAGATTCGGCCAAAAGAAAAGAATAAACACAACTCAACACGAAAGAAGAGAGAAAGAGGTTTCGATTATGAAGGACAATCAGAAGAAATATGAGATAAGCAGAAGAGAAAAGGCAAGCAATAAGTGCTTTTGGCTTTGCAGAATTAGACTTGAGACTTCGACAATGGAGAAGAAATGAAAGAGAGGATATAAGAAAATATGGCTAAAGAGATTCGATTTCCAAGAAGCGAAAGAGAGAAAAAGATGAAATAGAGAAAGCTATAGAAGAATTCAGCTAGGGGTTATATCATGAAAGTGATTATGAATAAAAAGAAGAAAGAATTACGGTTTCGGCTTTTGCTAAATGAGAGCACAAGTGATGTCGACCAAGAAGAAGTCACCTACCGAAAAAAAATAAAGAAAAGACTAAGAGCATTCAGCTCCTACCAAGTTTAAGCTACCCAAAATGTACCCAAAATGGCACCTTCCTCAACCGAATAATGGAAGCAAACCCAACTAAATTTCTGCACACTCCTAGATACTACTAACCCGAAATCAAACCCCCCTTCACAAGCTTCCCAACCGGCCAACATCCACCAATCTCAAATCCCACCTTTTCCTCCTACAAACGCTCTCCTACACCCAATTCAAATCGGTTTGAAAGGTTTAACTCCCACCTTTCACTCATGGCCAACCATTTAAATTAATTTGACCCTTTAACACTCCCCCTAAGTGTCCTTGCCGAAACCACCACTTACCTCTCCAGGCGCAAAATAAATCTCCAAAATGTTATCCATCCAGCTCCAACTCCTTCCCAATTGTAACTCCCCCATGACGCCACTTACAAGCACACAAGGTGGTGTCTCCTTACCACTACACTTGTTCTTTTCTTGTGTCAACAACCACAAAATTTAACCCTTAAAGCCTGATTCAACTAGCTCTCCCCTAAAATGCTTAGAATTAAAAATTTCACTAAGGCTCAGCCTTAACCCCGAGCTTCCTCGGGACCCCAAACACACTTAGACAACCCACGATGCATACCAACATACAGATATAAAGTAAATGCATAACCTCTAAGTCCGGATGTTACATGATTGGTAGTCGTAGAGCCAAGTCAGGATCGACCACGGCCAGGGTACATGGGCGTGCTTGGTGGCCATGGAGTTAAGTCAGGTTCGACCACGGAGAGGACACACGAGTGTGTTTAGCAGTCGTGGGAGGCACACAGCCTACCCACATGGGCGTGTAACCCCTGATACTTAGAAAAGTTTTAAATTTTTAAAAATTTATGTATGTGTTTTAGTTTGGTCCCGACTCTTTTACAAAGCATGTTTTAGGTCTCGATGACCTACAAAGGGGACTTTATGATTGTTATATGATGGTGTAATTTATGAATTGTCTGTTAAAGTTTTCGATCTGTTAGGTAATGCCCTTAACTCTAATCCAGTGACGGATACGGGATAGGGGTGTTACAGCTAGCCACACGCCCGAATGCTAGGCCATGTGGACAATTTAATTTTCAAAAATTAGGTGCAACATTCACATGGCCAAGGGACACGCCCATGTATTGGGCAGTGTATTTCACACGGTTGAGACACATGCCCGTGTCTTTGCCCGTGTGACTAATTCTGAGCATTCTGTTTCTTAATTTTTAATATGTAGGGGACACACGGTCAAACCACACGCCCGTGCTCATGACCATGTCTCACACATGGCTGAGACATACGCCCATGTGTCTATCCGTGTGGACAAAAATAGGTCATTTTCGTGGCCACTTTTCTCACTCAAATTGTCTTCAACCTACATCAATACTTACATATATATACCAACAAATTCAAGACATTAAAACCAAGCCAATATTAACATTATATAAGATATATCATCACATGTATTCAAACTTACCTTTTGTAAGACATATATGCTTTCCATAATTCAATCTAACATACCAAGCACATATACATTAACCATATTATAACCTCATATATATATTCACTAAACATACCATCATTAGCCATTCCAATGGCTAGATTACAAACAACCATTTATATGCTAACATTGGCCAAGTTAGCCTATACATGCCATTATACCAAATAAGTTTTATATTTATACCAAAATAAGCTGAAGGATAGTGTGATGGTGGTCCAACTGATTCCAACCTTCACGAGCTTCTGAGAATTATAAAATAGAGGAAAATAATACCAAGTAAGCATTCAATTCTTAGTAAGTTCGCATAACATGAATTTAACTTACCATTTATATTCAATTTAAGTAATCATGTAAATACCATGCATCCCAACAAATTGACCAATTGCTTAATCACATACAATCAATCAAGCAAGTTAGTCATAAATTTTTAAATACTTTTCAAATAATAAAGATGAGCTCTTCATGTAATAACTTTCATACACATATACTTTTCTTATCATATTCCATATAACATACACATTTCTATGATAAATCATGTAACAGCCCGATTTAGACCCTAGTCAGAACAGTGGTTTGAGACCACAAATATGAGGTTGAAACGTTAATTTAATACTATTTTTTGTGTAAATAGTTTGTGACATAGCCTACATGAAAATTCTGTGTGATGATTTGATCGTTTTAGGGTCGAATTAAGAGAAAGGACCAAATCGCGTAAAGAGTAAAAGCTCTGTGCTAATTTATAAGTACTTAAGTGTTGATGTCTTCATTATAGGATGGCCTTAAGAGGTAATTAAGCCATTATAAAAGATGGTGGCTGACTAAATGACAAATTAGCCTTGATTTATAATTATTTTATATGTTTAATGGAAGGGCAAAATGGTAAACTATGTGTTAATGTTATTATAATAAAACATAAAGGAATTAAATAGCCATTTTTGTCATCTTCTTTGGTTGAAAGTTGAAGAAAAAGAAATAAATAAAGCTTTGTGAAATTCGGCTAGGGATTAGCTTAGTTGAAGTATGTTTTTTACTCGGTTTTTGATAATTTCTACGTTTTTGTGATCGTTGCTTCGTGCTCTAGCTAACCCATGTAGAAATTTTATGAATTGATGATGTTTTTGAAATGTTCCATTGATAAACATGTGAGTTCTTGAATGTTTGATGGTAGAAAATAAAAGTTTGGTGTTGGATTAACATAGTTCCTATTTTAATTTTTTAATGAAATTGAGTATTTAGGGCTAAATTGTGAAAAGTGTAAATTGAGGGACTAAAATGTGAAATAAATGAAATGTGTGGGATTGTATGAGTATAGTGATATTTTAGCTAAGCTTGTACTAGGTGAAATTGTGTAAATTAATGATTTTGTGAATTAAGGACTAAAGTATCAAAATGTGATGATGTGAGGGCTATATTGCAAAAATGTCCTAAATATGTGTGTTTGGATTAAAATGAATCAATTGATGATTGAATGGATTGAATTTGAATGTGTATAGACCAAGAGAGGAGAGGTTCGGATCGAGATCGAGGCAAAGATAAAGTGCTCGATTAATCAACCATATCGATAGTTTGACGTCTGAGGTAAGTTCGGACATAATACGTATATTTAGTTGTGTTTAAAATTATGAAATGAATGGTATGAAATTGTTAAATGTGGATGCCATGTGATAGATTGAGTTAAACTACACTAAGTGTGCGAATTCAGAAATGTGATCGAGATAAATAACATTGTGTGTGTGTGGAGTAATATAAGCTTTGGCTATGTGGTTGGCACTTGTGTATGCGATACGGATTCAATATCGGTTTGATATGATGCACTAAGTGTGCGATGCTAATTAAGCTTCGATCAACTACTTAGGCACTAAGTGTGCGAATAAACTGAAGAAGGGACGAATGTCTATCTATGTGATTCATGAATATTGAGTAGCTTAAATATTTGACAACTAAGTGTTGGCTAAGGTATGTTCTAAACCTATGTGGTTGATGAAATTTCGGATGATTTTGTGAAAGGTTTATTGAATTTACTAGTTTTGGATGATATGAGATATTAGATTGTGAATTAATCTACGAGATGACATGTTTTGATTTAATGTATTTTGCTATGAACTTACTAAGCTTTGGGAAGCTTACTGTGTGAATTGTTTCTCTACCTTGCAGTGTCAGTAAAGCTAGCTCGGATCAAGGATCGTCAGCTTCTAAATCACACTATCGGCATTCTATTTTGGTATTTTTGAAAGGATGTATATAGTTGAAATATGGCATGTATAGGCTAGTTATGTGTATATGTTTATGAAATGAACCTAGCCATATGTTTTGGCAAGTTTTGAGATGATGAATGCGTGGATGAATAAGTTACATGATTACATATTTTGTTATGGTATGACGCATATGAAATGGTTAAGTTTTGGATATGCAAATGAATGGTTAATGCTTGTGATGGTGTGAGTTTGAGTATTTGAAATTGTCATGGTAGGAATTGGTATTGAATGCATGGGTTGAATGACTATTTTTGGTATGTTTTTTGTGGTAATATGTGCATAAGATGTTTTGGTTAATATGGCTTGTAGTTTTAACCCTTATGGGTGGCATTTTGGCCTTGTAAATGGCCTATAATGTCACACGGTTGTGGCACACGAGCGTGCCTATAGACCGTGGGTGAATTGGAAGAATGTAGCTTGGTAGCACATGGCCGTGATGTACTTGGACGCTACGGCCTCGACACGGCGATGTGAGAAATGGCGAGATATGATCTAGTAGTACACGGCCTTAGCACACGAGCGTGTTTGGTGGCCGTGTTAATTTTAGCAGTATATGACCACGGGGAGGACACACGTGTGTGTCAAGTAGTCGTGGGTGAGGCACGGCCTACACCCACGGGCGTGTATCACCTGTATTTTGGTTAAGTTGTTATGTTTTCAAGAACTTTTGTATGTGTTTTGATTTAGTCTGACCCTCTTTAGCATGTGATAAAGGTCTCTTAGACCTTGATAAGGGACAACATGTTTGTATATGAGAGTGATTGAAGATGATTGACTATGTGTTGTAAACTTAGATGTAAATGTTCTGACTGATCGGTAAAATCTCTTAACCCTATTTTGGTGACGATTTTGGGTTAGGGGCGTTATATTTTATTGGTATTAGAGCTACTGTTTAGTCTATCCTCGGACTAACGTAGCATGTGGCTATACATGCCATATTATGAAATTGCGATAGTGTGCTGAATTTTGACTATTGAAATGTGTTTTAATATAGTAATGGATCCCGATCGAGCAGTTGCTGATGATGTAGAGAGTAATGCGCCTGCTCCCGCTTAAGGGACAACGCCGGCCACATCTAGTCCGAATGAAAGTAATGAGGGTGGAGAGGCTAAGCAAGCCTTCTTCCGTATGATGAGTGAATGGTTTTCAAAATTTGTTAGAACGAATCCGACTGCTCCACAACCTCCACCCCTACAAGTACCTGTTGTGCCACAAGTTGTAGATCCAAACAGAATGAATATACCACCAGTAAACAAGATTCGTAAGTACGGGGCTGAAGAGTTTAGGGCCACATCTGATGACAATGCTGAGAGAGCCGAGTTTTGGCTTGAGAATACAATCAGAGTATTCGATGAGATGTCGCTAACTCCAGACAAATGTATTAAGTGTGCTATTTCGTTGTTGAGGGATTCAGCTTATAATTGGTGGAAGACATTGACATCTATAGTTCTAAGAGAAATGATCACCGGGATTTCTTTCAAGCTGAGTTCAGAAAGAAGTATATCATTCAACGCTTCATTGATCAGAAACGTAAAGAGTTTCTAGAACTGAAACAGGGTCGTTTGTCTGTTATTGAATACGAGCGAGAATTCATACGATTGAGTCAATATGATATATAATGTGTTTCTACTGAAGCTACTATGTGCAAACGTTTCATAAAGGGATTGAATGAAGACATTAAGTTGTTGGTTGGGATATTGGATATAAATGAATTTGTTGTGTTAGTTGAAAGAGCATGCAAAGTTGAGGAGCTCAGTAAAGAAAAGAAGAAAGCTGATTCTGAGGCTCGTGATGAAAGAAAAAAGATCAATAATAAATTCTCTCAACCTTCAACGAAGAGATACAAAGATGCAAGCAATCGTTCAAATGCTTCATTTAGACATTCAAATAGAGATCGTTCGAGATAAAGTATCGGCCATTTAATTCAAGCTCAAATGAATCAAGTGTTGGCAGTGTTAAGAGTAATAAGCCCGAGTGTAGACAATGTGGGAGACGACATGTGGGAGAGTGCTGGGGCAAGTACAACAATAGAGTTTATTATAAATGTGGATCCCGAGATCATTTTATTCGAGATTGCCCAAAGATGGTTGAAAAAGAAAATATTCAAAATGAAAGACCGAGTAATGTGGCAGCTGAGGGTAGACCTCCCTGGAACATCAGAAATATGAGCGAAAGTTAGTGAGGGACAACTGATATAGCTATGAGATCAGAAGCAAAAGCACATGTCCAAGCCTATGCTATACGCGCACGAGAGGAAGCATCATCTCCAAACGTCATCACCGGTATTTTCACTTTATTTGATACTGATGTTATTACATTGATAGATCCAGGATCAACTCATTCCTATGTGTGCGTGAATCTAGTATCGAGTAAAACTCTACCTGTTGAGACTACTGAAATTGTGGTTAGAGTGTCAAACCCCTTAGGCAAGTGTGTTTTGGTGGATAAAGTGTGCAAGAGTTGTCCATTGATGTTTCGTGATTTATGTTTTCTGGTTAATTTGATGTTGTTACCATTCGATTAGTTTGACATAACTCTAGGTATGGATTGGCTTACTTTGCATAATGCCATCGTGAATTGTAAGAAAAAGAATATTGAATTGAAAAGTCAGAATGGTGAGATAGTTCGAATTGAGTCTAGTGATATGAAAGGATTACCAGCTATTGTATCTACGATGAAAGCTATGAACTATGTGAGAAAGGGTTGCGAAGCTTATTTGGCGTATGTGATTGATACAAAAGTGTCGGAAAAGAAAGTTGAATCTGTGCCTGTGGTATGTGAGTTTCCAGATGTGTTTCCAGAAGAGTTACCGGGATTACCTCCGATTAGGGAAGTTGAATTTGGTATTGAGTTAGTGCCAAGAACTACTCCTTTTTCGATAGCTCCGTACAGAATGGCACCAACAGAATTGAAAGAGTTGAATTCTCAATTGCAAGAATTGACCGACAAAGGGTTTACACGACCGAGTTTTTCACCCTGGGGAGCTCCTATATTATTTGTGAAAAAGAAAGATGGAACTATGAGAATGTGTATTGATTATCGACAATTGAACAAAGTGACAATAAATAATAAATATCTGTTACCTCGGATCGATGATTTGTTTGATCAACTGAGAGGAGCTACAATATTTTCTAAGATAGATTTGAGATCGGGCTACTATCAGTTGAGAGTTAAAGAATCTGATGTACCAAAAATTGTCTTCAGAACGAGGTACGGACACTACAAATTCTTAGTGATGCCTTTTGGACTAACTAATGCTTCTACAGTGTTTATGGACCTAATGAATCGGATTTTCAGATCGTATTTGGATCGCTTCATGGTAGTGTTCATTGATGATATTTTGATCTATTCGTATGATGAGATGCAGCATGCCGAGCATTTGAGAATCGTGCTACAAACTTTGCGTGAGAAATAATTGTATGCAAAGTTCAGTAAGTGTGAATTTTAGTTGCATGAGGTCAGATTTTTGGGGCATATCGTATCAGCTGCTGGGATACGAGTTGATCCACATAAAATCTCAACTATTTTGGAGTGGAAACCTCCGAGAAATGTGTCTGAAGTCTGTAGTTTTCTAGGACTAGCGGGATATTATAGACGATTTGTGAAAGGCTTCTCGATGATTGCAACTCCATTGACAAAGTTGTTACAGAACAATGTTAGATTCGAGTGGTCAGAAAAGTATCAACAGAGTTTTGAACAGTTGAAAGTGTTGTTAATGGAAGCACCAGTATTGATTCAACCCGAATTAGGCAAAGAATTCATAGTTTACAGTGATGCATCGGTGAATGGTTTGGGCTGTGTGCTGATGCAAGAAGGGAAAGTTATTGCCTACGCTTCGAGACACTTAAAACCGCATGAAAAGAACTACCCAACACATGATCTTGAATTGGCTGCGATTGTGTTTGCATTGAAGATTTGGCATCACTATCTGTTTGGAGAGAGGTGTCACATTTTTACTGATCATAATAGTTTAAAGTATTTAATGACTCAGAGAGATTTGAATTTGAGATAGAGAAGATGGTTAGAATTATTGAAAGATTACGAATTTGAGATAGATTACCACCCGGGTAAAGCTAATGTTGTAGCGGATGCCTTGAGTTGTAAATTATTATATGCTTTACGAGCTTTGAGTAATCAAATAGATCTGTGTGATGACGATGTGGTTGTAGCTGAACTGAAAGCAAAATCGTTGTTTTTACAACGGATATGTGAGGCTCAGAAGATTGATAATAAGTTGTTAGCAAGAAGAGTTCAATGTAATTCAAATGCTGAATCAGAGTTTAGAGTTGATAGTAATGATTATTTGAGATTCAAAGATCGAATTTGCGTTCCAAGAAATTTAGAGTTGATTCAAATGATTTTGAATGAAGCTCACAATAGCCATTTAACTATACATCTGAGAAGTACGAAAATGTATAATGATCTGATACAGTTCTATTGGTGGCATGGTATGAAAAGATCGAAACACCCCACACCCTTTACCTACGAGAATGGACCGGATCCGTATGTTCCTAAAGTAAACCGGTTTCAAGCATTTTCACATTTAGAGAAAATTTGTAAATTTTAGAAAAACTATTGTTTTGAGTTGGGCTTAGGTTGTAAACCCATTTAATTAAATACATCCAAAATAGTTCTTAGCATAAAACTTAATAGTAAAGCAAAAATAAAGAGAAATCCATCGGGCCTTATGGCCTTATTACATCAAGTAAAATTCAATAATAAAATTAAATGTACTAAAAGAAATAAAGTCCAAAATAAATAAAATCTTCAAATTGATGCATGGCCATCTCAAGGTCTACCGTCCCGGTCACATCGTTCATCACCGAAAATAGTTCCCATAACGGGTGAGTTAATAGACTCAATGTGCACACAATACTAACATTCAACAAATCAGCATTCATGTTCAAATCATCGGATCCATATAAAATGAAATTATGATGCAACCCAAACCCAATCTTAATGGTCCATCCGCTACACACCACCAGCACCGCCATTCACACCGTGGGACTACTAAGTCAACCCTCCATCCGCTACACACCATATTCAAATATTTGTGACCGTAGTCACCATATAACGCTGGTGAGACCAAGTCAACACCTTCAAATATAACGCTGGTGAGACCAAGTCAACACCTTCAAATATAACGCTGGTGAGACCAAGTCAACACCTTCAAATATAACGCTGGTGAGACCAAGTCAACACCTTCAAATATAACGTTGGTGAGACCAAGTCAACACCTTCAAATATAACGCTGGTGAGACCAAGTCAACACCTTCAAATATAACGCTAGTGAGACCAAGTCAACACCTTCTTCCCTTTCACATAAATCCCAAATGCCCCAAATATATATATATCATGCTTAACATTCAAATATTCACATGTTATAAAATAACATATTTCATAATCCTATCGAAGTAGGAAACGATCGAGTACTTTTGTACCACATTAGGGTACTTAGCCATATTCATATAATCATATAATAAAAATAATTGCCATATGAAATATCGAAGTTAGTGTGCGTACACACCGATTTGTTTAGCGATTCCTTGAGATTCCAAAAGCTAGATCTAAAGTTTAGATCCTTAGTCCCTACATTTGATTCATCCTTTATTACTTAGCATAAATTTATTTGGTTATGATATCCAAATCCTAGTAGGATTTGTAAAAAGACTTACCTTTGATGCCGATTGGTGTTTATTCAAATCCTAAAACTTGGTTTTCCTTCACTTGATATTCTACCAACCTTGAATCTCAATATGGGTTAGTTTTCGCTTTTAATAATTAAAGAACCGATCTAGATAATCATACAAGCTTTGGTAATACTTTTAGGTACTTACCTTGTGGATCTTAAATCCCAAATTCACCGAATAACTAGGAACACGTGGCCTATGGTGTACCTTCTGAAAAGAATTTCTTCTTCCATGATTCGCCAAGATTAATAATCGAAATTAGTCTCTAAATTTCAATAAGTCTAGAATATAAAAGAATGGAAAACTAAACTTGGATCTTACCCTTATTTGAAGGAATCGATTGCACCTTCACTTCAACCTTCGAGATTCTGGCCAGAGACTTGATGAACAATCGGCTATGATTCCCTTATGTATTTGGTTTCAAAGATGAAAGAAGAGAGGAATAATAGGCTTAGAAGGAAATCGGCTAGAGGCTAAAAGAAAAGAAGAAAAGAATGGATGCTCAAGAAGAATATTTGGCGGAGGAAAAGAGAGGAGAATGAATAATGAATGGCCCTAGTCCCTCCTTTTATAGCCGAATTTACTAGGCCAAGAATCCTTTACTTGGCCACCACTCTTCCTTATTTTCCTAATTAAAGAATAATTCTTCATTTATCCACCTATTTAGCTGAATTTTAAAGAGAATTAAACTCTTCCCTTAAGAGTCCTTATGATCTTCTAATTAGCCGAGTTTTAAAGAGAGTGAAACTCCTCTTTGCAAGCCTTGTGCCGTCCACCTCTTGGGCTTCTAGAAGCAAAATAAAACTTATTTTATTTGCTTCTTATGTGACTCGAACTCAAGCCCAAAACCTTTTGCATGTGGGCCATTTTCTAAGGCCTTAAGTGGCATCTTCAGCCACTTTTTCAAGTCCGTTATTGGGTCAAATTTCATGTACTTTATATTTTAGGGTCACTTGGCCCTAAGTTCCCTTTGGGCTCTAAAATTCACATTCCGGTCATTTTAAGTTTCTAAAATTTTCATTTCAGATTTTCCAAGTTTCCAAAATGTTTAGTTTCCTATTTTGGCTTGGTTTCCAAAATGTTTAGTTTCTATTTTGGTTTGGTTTCCAAATGTTTAGTTTTCTATTTTGGTTTGGTTTCCAAAATGTTTAGTTTCTCTTTGGCTTGGTTTCCAAAATGTTTAGTTTCCTTTGGCTTAGTTTCCAAAATGTTCACTTTCCTAATTTACTTTGTTTCCAAAATGGTCACTTTCCTATTTTAGTTTAGTTTCCAAAACTTAACATTTCTAAAGCATTTCTTACATTTCCATACATCTCCTTACATTTCCACACATTTCCATACATTTCCATACATTTCCTTACATTTCCATATATTTCCATACATTTCCATACATTTCCATACATTTCTTACATTTCCTTTCATTTCCTTACATTTCCTTTCATTTCCTTTCATTTCCTTTCATTTCCTTACATTTTCCTTATATTTCCTTACATTTCCTACATTTCCTTACATTTCCTTACATTTCCTTACTTTTCCTTATATTTCCTTTCTTTTCCTTACATTTCCTTACATTTCCTTTCATTTTCTTTCATCTTAGGGTTCTTGAAACTCTTCGTAACACATCCAACACACCCAATCGATCCCACTATCTCATGAATTATGCACGAACGCATAACCCCTAATCTAGGATGTTACAGCTTATACCCCTTAAAAATAATTTCGTCCTCGAAATTACTTACTATCGCTCATCCGCATACTAACTCACCACACTACGCTATTGTCACAAGACTCGATCTTAAAGAACTATCATACTTTCTAGGCACATTCTCTAAGTTCACGTTCCTTAGAACTCATTTCTAACGTCATGATTTAATTAAAAAGTTTTATGAATTAGTTCTTGTTTTACTTGATTACCCCAAGAAGTTTTATGACAAGAATTTTAGAAGTGGTTCTTTCAGATTCATACACGCATACGCCTTCACATTCACTCATTCATCCATCAATCAATTATGAACCTTAGTTCATTTAGAGAAACGCTTGTAGTTTTCATTTGTTGTTGTTTTCCCACTACCCGGGGGTATTTTCGTAATTTGTCCTACATGGGTATTTTCGTAATTTGTCAAAATAAAGTTCCTTGGTGATTTTATCAACAATTATCTTGAAAATTTCAAAGTCTCGAGTAATTTAAAAATTTTGAAATCTGGGGTATTTCTGATTTTCAATTCGAGGGTATTTTGGTAATTTTTCACAAATCAGGTAACTTTGTAAATTTAACAAATTAGGGTTATTTTAGAAGTTGTAGAACTTTGAGGATTTTTTTGAGAAATTTATTTTCCAAAACGATGAAGTTGCAAAAATTTTAAATCGTGGTCATTTTGGTAATTTTAGAAGTTAGGGGCAATTTTGTAATTTTCCAAAAATCAAAGTATTTATTTTTTTTTGATAGTTTGCAAATTAGGGTTTTTAAACACTTTTACAAAATAAGGAAATTTTGGAAAAACTGTTGGGTAGTTGAACATTTTACAAACCAAGGGCATTTTTGTAATTTTACCACTAGGGGTATTTTAGTAATTCTACAAATCGAAATCTTTCAGAAAAATGTTGTAAAACAATAGTTCTCACAAATTAAAAAGAAATTTTAAGAGTTTTAAAACTAGGGTTTTATGAAAATACTTAGCTAGTTCCTTTCGGGTTTTAGTTGTGGTTTAGCTCATGAATAAGTCCTCTTGGTTAGGGTGAACCGAAGCTTCGCACTGTAGGATTCGAGTGGAGAGGAGGTGAGTCACGCTGACTGCTTAAATACCAAGCTCCCACCGAACACCAATCCTAGACATGCGCACAATGGTTGCCACACCCTAACCTCGTGACTTAATCACAGTGTTTGTTTATTAGGCATTTAAGTCTTATGTGGTTTTGTGTTTGAGTAGTCTAACCCTAGGGTTCAAGTTTCCTATCATGCTATTCTACGCTCCATGCCTTTTCTACCCTTAAACAGTTCACGTAATCACACATATAGTTAGGGTACTTACCGGTGGATCATGGTTTGAGACTTATGGGCCATGTCTTTATACTGCCCATTTGTAAAAATACTTTCATAAAACTCATTTGGCCTTGTTTTAAAAACGTTTTGGGCCTTAGGCCACAAAGCCGAGAGTTTGAACTGGCTCGATATTAAATCGAACACCCTACACCCTACCACGAGAATGGACCGGATCTGGTATGTTCCTAAAGTAAACCTAAGTTTCAAGCATTTTCACATTTAGAAAAAATTTGTAAATTTTAGAAAAACTATTGTTTTGAGTTGGGCTTAGGTTGTAAACACATTTAATTAAATACATCCAAAATAGTTCTTAGCATAAAACTTAATAGTAAAGCAAAAATAAAGAGAAATCCACTGGGCCTTATGGCCTTATTACATCAAGTAAAATTCAATAATAAAATTAAATGTACTAAAAAGAAATAAAGTCCAAAATAAATAAAATCTTCAAATTGATGCATGGCCATCTCAAGGTCTACCGTCCCGGTCCGTCACTGTTCATCACCTGAAAATAGTTCCCTAACGGGTGAGTCAACAGACTCAATGTGCACACAATACTAACATTCAACAAATCGGCATTCATGTTCAAATCATCGGATCCATATAAAATGAAATTATGATGCAACCCAAACCCAATCTTAATGGTTCATCCGCTACACACCACCAGTACGCCATTCACACCGTGGGACTACTAAGTCAACCTCCATCCGCTACACACCATATTCAAATATTTGTGACCGTAGTCACCATATAACGTTAGTGAGACCAAGTCAACACCTTCAAATATAACGCTGGTGAGACCAAGTCAACACCTTCAAATATAACGCTGGTGAGACCAAGTCAACACCTTCAAATATAACGCTGGTGAGACCAAGTCAACACCTTCAAATATAACGCTGGTGAGACCAAGTCAACACCTTCTTCCCTTTCACATAAATCCGAATGCCCCAAATATATATATATCATGCTTAACATTCAAATATTCACATGTTATAAAATAACATATTTCATAATCCTATCGTAAGTAGGAAACGACCAGAGTACTTTTGTACCACATTAGGGTACTTAGCCATATTCATATAATCATATAATAAAATAATTGCCATATGAAATATCGAAAGTTAGTGTGCGACACACCGATTTGTTTAGCGATTCCTTGAGATTCCGAAAAGCTAGATCTAAAGTTTAGATCCTTAGTCCCTACATTTGATTCATCCTTTATTACTTAGCATAAATTTATTTGGCTATGATATCCAAATCCTAGTAGGATTTGTAAAAGACTTACCTTTGATGCCGATTGGTGTTTATTCAAACTCAAAACTTGGTTTTCCTTCACTTGATATTCGCCAACCTTGAATCTCAATATGGGTTAGTTTTCGCTTTTAATAATTAAAGAACTGATCTAGATAATCATACAAGCTTTGGTCAATACTTTTAGGTACTTACCTTGTGGATCTTAAATCCCAAATTCACCGAATAACTAGGGAACACGTGGCCTATGGTGTACCTTCTGAAAAGAATTTCTTCTTCCATGATTCTACCAAGATTAATAATCGAAATTAGTCTCTAAATTTCAATAAGTCTAGAATATAAAAGAATGGAAAACTAAACTTGGATCTTACCCTTATTTGAAGGAATCGATTGCACCTTCACTTCAACCTTCGTAGATTCGCTTAGAGACTTGATGAACAATCGGCTATGATTCCCTTATGTATTTGGTTTCAAAGATGAAAGAAGAGAGGAATAATAGGCTTAGAAGGAAATCGGCTAGGAGGCTAAAAGAAAAGAAGAAAAGAATGGATGCTCAAGAAGAATATTTGGCGAGAGGAAAAGAGAGGAGAATGAATAATGAATGGCCCTAGTCCCCTCCTTTTATAGCCGAATTTACTAGGCCAAGAATCCTTTACTTGGCCACCACTCTTCCTTATTTTCCTAATTAAAGAATAATTCTTCATTTATCCACCTATTTAGTGAATTTTAAAGAGAATTAAACTCTTCCCTTAAGAGTCCTTATGATCTTCTAATTAGCCGAGTTTTAAAGAGAGTGAAACTCCTCTTTGCAAGCCTTGTGCCGTCCACCTCTTGGCTTTCTAGAAGCAAAATAAAACTTATTTTATTTGCTTCTTATGTGACTCGAACTCAAGCCCAAAACCTTTTGCATGTGGGCCATTTTCTAAGGCCTTAGGTGGCATCTTCAGCCACTTTTCCAAGTCCGTTATTGGGTCAAATTTCATGTACTTTATATTTTAGGGTCACTTGGCCCTAAGTTCCCTTTGGGCTCTAAAATTCGACATTCCGGGGTCATTTTAAGTTTCTAAAAATTTTATGTAGCTCAGATTTTCCAAGTTTCCAAAATGTTTAGTTTCCTATTTTGGCTTGGTTTCCAAAATGTTTAGTTTTCTATTTTGGTTTGGTTTCCAAAATGTTTAGTTTCTTTGGCTTGGTTTCCAAAATGTTTAGTTTCCTCTTTGGCTTGGTTTCCAAAATGTTCACTTTCCTAATTTACTTTGTTTCCAAAATGGTCACTTTCCTATTTTAGTTTAGTTTCCAAAACTTAACATTTCTAAAGCATTTCCTTACATTTCCATACATCTCCTTACATTTCCACACATTTCCATATATTTCCATACATTTCTTACATTTCCATATATTTCCATACATTTCCATACATTTCCATACATTTCCTTACATTTCCTTTCATTTCCTTACATTTCCTTTCATTTCTTTTCATTTCCTTTCATTTCCTTTTCATTTCCTTACATTTTCCTTATATTTCCTTACATTTCCCTACATTTCCTTACATTTCCTTACATTTCCTTACATTTCCTTACATTTCCTTACTTTTCCTTATATTTCCTTTCTTTTCCTTACATTTCCTTACATTTCCTTTCATTTTCTTTCATCTTAGTGTTCTTGAAACTCTTCTAACACATCCAACACACCCATCGATCCCACTATCTCATGAATTATGCACTAACGATAACCCCTAATCTAGGATGTTACAGAGACATTTCTAACTATGTGTCGAAGTGTTTAGTTTGTCAGCAAGTTAAGGCTAAACATCAAGTTCCGCCCAGTTTATTACAACCAATTATGATTCCTGAGTGGAAATGGGAGAGAATCATGATGGAATTTATGTCGGGTTTGCCCTTATCTCCGAGCAAGAAAGATGCGATCTAGGTGATGGTGGACAGATTGACGAAATCAGCTCATTTCGTTCCAGTGAGAACCGATTATTCTTTAGATAAATTAGCTGAACTTTATATCGATGAGATTATGAGATTGTACAGAGTACTGTTATCTATAGTGTCTGACAGAGATACGAGATTTACCTCGTGATTTTGGAAGAAATTACAAGATGTTTTAGGCACAAAATTACATTTCATTACTGTGTTTCATCCGCAAATGGATGGTCAATCAGAGCGAATCATTCAGATCCTTGAAGACATGTTGAAACGTTGTATACTCGAATTTGAAAGCACGTGGGAAAAGCATTTATAGCTGATAGAATTTGCGTATAACAATAATTTTCAATCAAGTATCAAAATTGCACCATATGAGGCTCTTTACGGTCGAAAGTGTCGAACTCCATTGTATTGGACTGAACTGAGTGAGAACAAGATTCACGGGGTTGATCTTATAAATGAGACTGAGTAAAAAGTGAATATAATTCATGACAGTTTGAAAGCGGCCTCAGATCGTCAGAAATCCTATGCAGATTTGAAATGAAATGATTTTGAATTTGAGATTGGTGACAGAGTGTTTTTGAAAGTATCTCCGTGGAAAAAATACTTCATTTTAGCCGGAAGGGCAAGCTGAGTCCGAGGTTCATTGGACCTTATGAGATTATCGAATGAGTTGGGCTGGTTGCTTATAGATTGAGATTGTCATCTGAGTTAGAAAAGATTCATAAGGTATTTCATATGTCAATATGTGATTGCCCCTTCTGAAGTTGAGATTCAGTTAGACTTGTCGTATAGTGAAGAACCAATTCGAATTATGGCACGAGAGACCAAAGAGTTGAGAAATAAGAAAACTTCTTTAGTGAAAGTATTATGGCACAAACACGGAATTGAAGAGGCTATGTGGGAGCCTAAAAACATTATGAGAGAGCAACATCCACAACTATTCACTGGTAAGATTTTCGGGGACGAAAATCCCTAAGGGGAGAGAGTTGTAACAACCTAGTTTAGACCCTAGTAGTAACAGTGGTTCGAGACCATAAATTTGAGGTCGAAATATTAATTTAATACTATTTTCTGTGTGAATAGTATGTGACATAGTCTACGTGAAAATTCTGTGTGATGATTTGATCATTTTAGGGTCAAATTAAGAGAAAGGACCTAATCGCGTAAAGAGTAAAAGCTATGTGCTGATTTATAAGTACTTAAGTGTTGATGTCTTCATTGTAGGATGGCCTTAAGAGGCAATTAAGCCATTATAAAAGATGGTGGATGACTAAATGACAAATTAGCCTTAATTTATAATTGTTTTATATGTTTAATGGAAGGGCAAAATGGTAAACTATGTGTTAATGTTATTATAATAAAACATAAAGGAATTAAATGGCCATTTTTATCATCTTCTTTGGCTGAAAGTTGAAGAAAAAGAAAGAAAGAAAGCTTTGTGAAATTCGATTAGGGATTAGCTTAGTTGAGGTATATTTTTTACTCGATTTTTGATAATTTCTATGTTTTCGTGATCGTTGCTTCGTGCTCTAGCTAACCAATGTAGCAATTTTATGAATTGATGATGTTTTTGAAATGTGCCATTAATAAACATGTGAGTTCTTGAATGTTTGATGGTAGAAAATGAAAGTTTGGTGTGGGATTAACATAGTTCATATTTGAATTTTTAATGAAATTGAGTATTTGGGGCTAAATTGTGAAAAGTGTAAATTGAGGGACTAAAATGTGAAATAAATGAAATGTGTGGGATTGTATGAGTATAGTGATATTTTAGCTAAGCTTGTACTAGGTGAAATTGTGTAAATTAATGATTTTGTGAATTAAGGACTAAAGTGTCGAAATGTGAAGATGTGAGGGCTACATTGCAAAAATATCCTAAATATGTGTGTTTGGATTAAAATGAATGAATTGGTGACTGAATGGATTGAATTTGAATGTGTATAGACCAAGAGAGGAGAGGTTCGGATCGAGATCGAGGCAAAGATAAAATGCTCGATTAATCGACCGTATCGATAGTTCGATGTCCGAGGTAAGTTCGAACATAATACGTATATTTAGTTATGTTTAACATTATGAAATGAATGGTATGAGATTGTTAAATGTGGATGCCATGTGATAGATTGAGTTAAACGGCACTAAATGTGCGAATTTAGAAATGTGATCGAGATAAATAGCACTGTGTGTGCGGAGTAATATAAGCTTCGGCTATGTGGTTGGCACTGTGTGTGCGATACTGATTCAAGATCGGTTTGATATGATGTACTAAGATGCTAATTAAGCTTTGGTTAACTACTTAGGCACTAAGAGTGGGAATAAACTAAAGAAGGGACGAATGTCGATCTATGTGATTCATGAATATTGAGTAGCTTAAATATTTGACAACTAAGTGTTGGCTAAGGTATGTTCAAAACCTATGTGGTTGATGAAATTTGGATGATTTTGTGAAAGGTTTATTGAATTTACTAGTTTTGGATGATATGAGATATTAGATTGTGAATTAATCTACTTGATGACATGTTTTGATTTAATGTATTTTGTTACGAACTTACTAAGCTTTGGGAAGCTTACTGTGTGAATTGTTTCTCTACCTTGTAGTGTTAGTAAAGCTAGCTCGGATTAGGGATCGTCAACTTCTAAATCACACTATCGGCATTTTATTTTGGTACTTTTGAAAGGATGTATATAGTTGAAATATGGCATGTATAGGCTAGTTATGTGTATATGTTAATGAAATGAACTTAGCCATATGTTTTGGCAAGTTTTGAGATGATGAATGCTTGGATGAATAAGTTATGTGATTACATATTTTGGTTGTAACACCCCAAACCCGGCCTAAACGTTATGACCGGATCTGACATGTTACATGAAAGGAATGTCTAAAAACTGTGTGTTCGTTAAAAAGTTCGTGTTCGTTATATTTGTTGTGAAAAATCGAGTGTAAGTAATTTTGAAAAAGAAATGGTTTATTAACATTTTAGGAAAATCCCGTATTAAACATTTAATAACAAGCAGTAACCAAATTAAAAGCTAAAACTAAATAAAATACCAAGGCCTTATTACATTGCAAAATCCCAAAATTAGAAAGTAATTTTAAATAAAAACGAAAGTTTACGAGAAAGCGATGTATGGCCACCACAGAGTCCACCTCGGCCCAAGTCCTCAAACTAGGGATTACCCAAACATTTAAAAGAGGGGTGAGTTTACGAAAACTCAATGTGTACAACCCCAATAGTAAGAACATGTATCAACCCATACAAATACAACATATTAAGCATGTATGCAATGCAACCCACCCAACCTAAGTATCCAACCTCTACACACCACCGTACCTACAGTCACACCGGGGATTACTAAATCGACCTCCATCCGCTACACACCATCGAAGGCGATCATTGCAATCAATCGCACATCGCTTTTATAATTGTGGCATAGCCACCAGATAATGTAACCATCCAGATTCATAATATGTGACATAGGTCACTAGATAATGTGGTAAAACCACCGAACACTTCCCTTTTATCATTATCACCCATATGCCCATGCAACATACATAATATTACAATTCTTGTATGCAGTATGACATGTATGCAATCATATATCAAATAACGTATGAAATGAATTACCATCATAATCAGAATAATAATATATAACATAATCAATCTAACCAACCTCTAAGGGTATAACAGTAATTTTACCTACCAAGGGTATTTTCGTAATTTACCCACCAAGGGCATTTTCGTAATTTACCCACCAAGGATATTTTCATATTTTACCTACCAAGGGTATTTTCATAATTTCGCACCTACAATGGCCTTCCCGGAGGTCTAATGTTACCCTGAACGACTCGGCTACCATTTTCAGTGTCACCAGACTATTGGGCCTAAAACCCGATTTTGGCCCATTTGGGCCCACACGCTCGTGTGGCCCACCTAACACAAATCTAGCCACGTATATAGGTTCCACCTAGTCTAGTTCACTATATACTATATCATCATACAATTTATTCCAATTGGTCCCACAGCCCATTGGGCCCACTTTACCCATCGCGCCCCAACCCACAAGAATACTACTTGATGGCCTCAACTATCGCGTGAAGCCCCACACGCGCTCATGACGCTGTGTAACTACTAATGCCGTGACTGCACTTTGGCATTTGCCACTCTACAACTAGAGTAGAGAGAGTTACACACCGATAGGACTCTGGTGCTAAACCGCGCTGCGACCACTCCTGTGCCCAACGCCCACCAAGGTATGTTAACCCTCCTCCTGGCATGCTCTTTATATAGCTAGCTCTTCACCTTCATTCCTTATATCTTTCCGATGTGGGATCCCTTCGTCCGTAGAGTTTAAATTCAACTGAAACTCTTACCGTCCAATCCGCAAAATAAATACTCCCTTGCTCCTCATGAAATTCGAACCCAAGCTCTCCCATCAGCCAATTCACGCCACTTGCCACTTTACCAACTAGCTCCTTGTGTCTTAAACTATGTGCAACTAAATATAACCCTATGGCCAAGATCTAAATTCATTTAATAAAAAATAATCTAAAAGGAATGCAAACGTTACAACTAGAACCTTGGACCTCCTTCCTTCCTTGTGGCGTCATTCCCTTGTCCTTAAGTGGTGTCACTTTGCCACTACACCACACACTCCACTTGTGTCATTTTCCTCCATATTTTATTCTTAAGGCCTGCCTGCCAACCTCCAGGGGTTTTTTCACCTAAAACCAAAATTTTTCCTAAGGCCTAACTTGAACCCGGGACTTCATAGAAGCCCTCTAACCTTCCAAACTCACTTATCTAATTGGTCCAACTTGCATTTAGGCCGATCTCTTGTTCTCCAAAAAATTTAAACGCTACTACGCCCAAGGCCCATTGAACTCAATCCTACTAGGCCCAATTTTAGGATGTTACATTGGTATGGTATGATGCATATGAAATGGTTAAGTTTTGGATATGCAAATGAATGGTTAATGCTTGTGATGATGTGAGTTTGAGGCTTTGAAATTGTCATGGTAGGAATTGGTATTGAATGCATGGGTTGAATGACTATTTTTGGTATGTTTTTTGTGGTAATATGTGCATAAGATGTTTTGGTTAATATGGCTTGTAGGTTTGACCCTTATGGGTGGCATTTTGGCCTTCTAAATGGCCTATAATGTTACACGGTTGTGTGCCTATAGACCGTGGGTGAATTGGCAGAATGTAGCTTGGTAGCACACGGCCTCGACATGGGCGTGCTTCGTGGCAGTGTGAGAAGTATATGATCTAGTAGTACACGGCCTTACCACACGGGCGTGCTTGGTGGCCGTGTTAATTTTGGCAGTATATGACCACGGGGAGGACATACGGTGTGTCAAGTAGCCGTGGGTGAGGCACGGCCTACCCCCATGGGCGTGTATCCCTTGTATTTTGGTTAAGTTGTCATGTTTTCGAGGACTTCTGTATGTGTTTTGATTTAGTCCCGACCCCTCTTTAGCATGTGATAAAGGTCTCCTAGACCTTGATAAGGGACAACATGTTTGTATATGAGAGTGATTGAAGATGATTGACTATGTGTTGTAAACTTAGATGTAAATATTCTAAATGATCGGTAATACCTCTTAACCCTATTCCGACGACGATTTCGGGTTAGGGGTGTTATAAATCATCTCAAGTTCAGATTAGCCATAACAGAACTTTGCCCGTTGAATTTATTTGAAATATCAATGGATACACATGTAGTACACTTGAAGTGTACAATACTGTAAACCTTCAACTCATATTCAAGGGTACCCAATTAGGGTACATGATCAGGAAGCACTCTCTCGAGCCATATAACAGGATGCTCATGTCAGCCACGTAATAGGAAGCGTATCCAGGCTATAATAGGAAACTCATAAGAGTTTAGAACAAAAAGTTCATTGAGCTTAACAGGTAATTCCGAAGAGCTATTATCAAGGAGCTTCAGATAGCCATATAACAGGATGTTCAAGCGAGCCATATCAGGAAGCTCAAAAAGAGCCTATAACAGGATGCTCATAAAAAGCTGCGTTTGTGTCCGCAATATATGCAGGATCACAACCGATCATATAACAGGACGCTCACAAAGAGCTGGGGTAGTCCATAAGACATGAAGGTCACTATTGATCAGGATTCTCGCAGGAACCATGTAATAGAAAGCTCGAGAGGGCTTATAACAGGATGCTCATTCAAATTTTGGTGTGTCTGCAACATATGCAAGACCACAACCAATTGAGAAATCTTGTATCCATCGAATTCCATATATTCAAACGGAACTTATACTTATCAAGCAATATCAGGCATGTAATTAATTTTATACATTAAACGCTTATACAATTCACACATATTCAACATTCAATTCCAAACATATTAATATATATAATCTAGCAACACGAACTTACCTCGATACTTGTCCGTTTCAAAAATCTACTAATCTGACACTTTTTGTTTTCCTCAATCCAACTTAGTATTAGGTCTTTTCGGATCTATATAAATGGATTTAACGTCAATTTAATCCATTTCATACTCAATTTAATTCAATTCACATCCTAGGCAAAATTACCATTTTATCCCTATACATTTTATAAATGATGATTTCGTCCCTACGCTCGAAAAATGAAATTCGTGAAATTTAATCCTTATTCCAAACCTAACAGATTTTTACATATAACATTTACAGCACATATGTTTCATAAAAATCAAAAAATTTCGTGAATTTTACATCTTTACAATTTAGTCCCTAAATCACAATTTCATAAAAATTCACTTTACAAAAGTTGTTTATCTATCAACAACATTTCATTTTCTACCATAAATTTCAAATTTTCCAGCATATTCATCCATGGAAAAATTTTAATACTATGATAACTTTACAAATTGATCCCCAAAATAGCTAGATTAGGTTATTCCAATCTCAAAAATATAAAAATTACTAAAAACGGGACAAGATTACTTACCCAATTAGGCTTGCTTGATTTTCCTTCTCTTTCCTAGGGTTTCCATAGAATTTGGGGAAGAAGATGATATAAAATGATGATATTAGATATTTATTTTATTTATCATCTTTTATTTATTTTAATTTCCAATTTAGTCCCTTTTTTTTCTAATTTTCCATGGATGAATCATAAAAAATATCTACTAACTTCTCTTAATGGTCTAATTACCATATAAGGACCTAATTTTTGAATTCCATAGCTATTTAATACTTATAGCTACTAGAACTCAACTTTTGCATTTTTTTGCAATTTGGTCCTTTCTATAATTAAACATGAAATCAGTAAAATTTTCTTATCAAAATTTTCATAAATCTTTCCTATCATAATGTAGACCATGCAATAATATTAAAATAAATTTCCTTTCTGACTCGAATTTGTGGTCCCCAAACCACTATTTCAATTTCACTTAAAACGGGCTGTTACAAATTCCTCATATTTTTTGTACTTCCTCATGTTTTTAGTACTTTCTATGATTTTTTGGCACTTCCTCATAATATTTTCTATTTCCTCATAATATTTTTATATTTCCTTGTTTTTTTGGTATTCACTCCTAATTCTTTATTCTTCCTCTTTGTGTTTTTTGGTGTTAGGGTTTTTTGTTTTTTTTTTTTTTGGTATTCCCTCGTAACTTTTGGTGATTAGTCATGTTTTTTTTTTGGTACTTTCTTATATTTTCTTTATTCTCTCATTTGGTACTGTGACAAATTTTTGGTACTTCATTTTTTTAGTATACCTTCAAAATTTTAGGTATGGTTTCAAAATGAGGATTTAGAACGAGATATATTTTGGAGTAAAAAATATTATTTTTAAATATTAAGAAATTCCAATAGGATTATGTAAGGAAAAATTTCGTAACTTTTAAAATATTATTTTTCATGCTAAATTTCGTAAGAAAAATAATAATTCATGACAATTTTTTAAAATATGAAAAATAAATAAATAAAACAAATTTGGTAAGACGAACAGAATCAATATCATCATGTCTTTTTATATTTCATCATATTATTTTAGTACTTCCCAATTTTTTTTTTTATTTTTGTATTCTCTCATAATTTTGGAATACTAAAACTTATGAGAAATACCAAAGACTATGAGGTGAATACCAATAAACATGAGGGAGTTGTAAAAGACTACTAAATATTGATTGTCTTATAAATTTTGATTTATTTATTTATTTATTTTAATTCTAAATTTTATTTGTAGATATAACAAATTTTATTAATATGCACAAATATTTATTTTATATCAAAATTGATTTTTCTAGTCAAAATTTTATTTTCAAATCATATTAGAAATCCTGATCGCATTAAAAATTATGAGAAAATATTAAAATTATTAAAATTACTAATAATTATGGGGTGTATGCAAAATTATGAAAAATAACAAAAATACCTATTTTTCAGATAAACTATTTACAATTACAGGGAGGTTATGGAAGCTTACTATAATCAACTACTTAGAATTCTGTTTGATAGGTGGAAAATGTTTTCGAAAAACATTTTCCCATTTTCAAGCGTTTGTTTGCTTGGAAAATGAATTCCCAAGGAAAACATTTTCCAAAACATGTAATTTCATTTCATAGTTTCCGAAAACGTTTTACCAATTTCTAAACGGTAAGACATTTTCCAAACTCCTCTCTTCACTCTCTTCACCAAGAATTTCTCCTCTGCGGCCCATAAATTACCATATTTTCGGTTCAACGACGATTTCTCTCAAAATTTCTTGAATTGAATCCTTTCCTCGTATTTGTTCCTTCTCCGAAAAATCGGTGTGGGATAAAACCATTTGTTTCGATTTAAACGCTTTAAAGATTCTTGGTTTTTGGTTTAGACTTTTTTCTTGGGACTTGTTTGTTTTCCGCGATTCGTGGGAAGCGAGAAGTTTTTTCCGGATGAAGATGAGTAACCCATCTATAGGAGCCTCTTCAAAATCAAAAGTCGGTTCTTCCCAACCTTGAAACATCTTTCAAGCGCAAAAGAGGAGTGTTTCAAAAGATTGTAAAATCGATTTTCTTATTTATACAAGTTTTCCGCAAATTTTCTTTTGCTTTTCTTTTTCAATACTTTACATTTTCTTTTCCTTTGTTTCTTGTACAAGTCAAACATATGATGTATGGCTTTGGAGATGATCCTAACGTAAGTATCCTTGAAATTTCAACATTGAGCCCACTAACCTATTTTTGATGAATCTTGTATCCTCTGTTGAATTATTTGATGAACTTCGTATCTTTTATTGCGTATGATTTCATTTAGAGTTGGTAGCCATTAAGTTATTTCCCCGATGTTTTCTTCCATAACCATGGATTTTTTAACCTTTTATCTTGTGATTGTTTTGAGAGGGCTAAAGCTTTGAGTTAAAGTGCATATTTGCAAGCAATGTTCTTTGAACTTCGGATGTGATTGTCATACGGGTATATATTTGGACATGGATATATCAAAATTTTCTAAGCTTTACCATGTCTTTGGAGGGTTATATCTCCACACATATGTTTGAATATGTGTTGAACATGAAAAAGAAAAATGAAAGGTTGGAGCAACCTAGGTTGCAGCTTTGCAATAAGTTGCTCAAAATATTTATCCTATGAGTAAGGCTAATTCAAAGAAGTTGCTCTTAGTTATAATATGTTTTTCACAATTTCTTTGCTTGCTATATGTCTATATTCTATTAATCAATGATAATATTTACATGTTTGTAATTTCAAGCTAAAATAAGGCACCATATGATACACTTTTACGAGTTGAGAGGATAAAGTCATACTATATTATTTAGATTCTTGTGAATGTTGTGTATGTGTTTGTTTAATTTTTAGAAGTTTTTCATGTTTTCTAAAACCCTTGGAGGATTGTATCCCCACTCATGTCCGAATATTCATTGAACATTAATGTTGGATATGAAGTTCTCTAGAAAAATGAAGAGTTGAAAAAACATAGAGATCGAAAGGAGAATACGATTACAAGATATAAAATTTTGGATCTCATTCTATGGATGCTTCATTGTGAGAAAGGTTCATTAGTTGCATACATTTGCACTTATATGAACTGTAACAAAAGTGATGCATTTGTGATTGTATAATTTATTTGATCATAATTATGAATTTCAATTGTTGTGTTTTCACCACTTAGGAGACTCTAGATCTTGTTTGGAGAAATTCTTCCCATAAATATTTCGTTTGTTTTTTTTCATTGTTGTAGATCTTGTTTGGTTCTTGGGAAAATGTGGGTACAAATAAGGGCTATAATTGTCAATTTTCATTACATGGTGTTTTATTTCACTTTTTTCAAAGATTTATGATGTTGATTTTATGGAGACACTAATATAATTCTATCATCAATAGTTTCTAATATTCCTCAACCGAGTTTTGAACTCTGTTTTCTTTTTTGTAAAGTTTGGGCTCTTACAACATTTAAGGAAGCTATATATGAAGACCCACACCGGTTTTGTCAAACCGAATGCTTTAGATCTTGATCCATGTGGGTGGTCCAGGATTACTTGTAATAAAGAGAGACAACACGTTATCAAGATGTAAGCTTGATCCAACAACTTTTCAAAGTTCTTTAATGGTAGATATGTTCATAATTTATGCATTTTCATGTGTTGCGTAAACATATCCGTTCATCTTTGAAGGGATTTCTTGCTCGAAAATGAGCCAAGTTACCTACTTGCAAGAACTGTATGTTTACCTTGTGCTTATTTGTTCCAAATGATGCTCTTGGTTCAAACTTTTTATCATCTTTGGAATGTAATGATATATATTTCTTTCGAGAACTTTACGCAAAAACAATCGATAGGAACAATTCCAAAAGAATTTGGCATGTTGAAATTCCTTAAAGTCTTGGATTTGGGGATGAATCAATGGTCGGTCCAATACCTCTGAGCTCTGAATTTAACCACCTTGTGAAAATGTAAAACCAATTCTTATGTGTCTTGCTTTAAGAAAATATTTGTTGTAATTTAATCTTTGTTTTGCTTATTTTGTTTTATGTTGTATTCACGTAAATCTTGATCAAATGGTTTGAGTGGGAGCTTGCTCTTGAGCTTGGCAATTTAAAGAACCTTCGAACTTATTCTTGATAGAAATAAACTTCAAGGACCGGTTCCTGCTGAAAACGATTCATCATTTGTATATTTTCCTTTTTGACAAAATTTATGAAATATGATTACAACCATAGAATGCCTATATTCCTAGCAGAGTAATTTAGATCGGTGGGGAATGTGAATTCATCAACCAAAACAACATTATTTTTGCAATTGAATGTTCCAGCTAGGGTTTCCAAATTTCTTGAAACAGTTTATCGTCTGAAAAATAGGAAAAAAAGCAACCTTTCTCGAAGGATTTCTTTTTTCTTTAAGATAAACTATGTCTTCTGATGACAGCAATAATATCAGTCCAATTTCAAGAGACGCAGATGCGGATGCGTGCTCCCCCTCTTCCACCGCTGTCACCTACAGCGACAACCCCTCTCCGTCCTCACTCCCAACTGTTGCTCCAGACCCTCTGTCTTGGCCCCCTGATGGCAAGCTCTGCCTTGAGTGGATCCAGCATCTCATGTCCGTGTTCGAGTGGAGTTCAAGAAATCTGGCCCCCTCGGCTTTCCCCTCCTTGTTTCCAGTTCCCGTTTTCGATGCCCTCGTTCTTACTGCTTCCAAGATCCTCCACAAGGAACCCAATTGCCTCCAAATCAACACCCCCGACTCCGATTCAACGGTCGTAGTGGTTGGCGATCTTCATGGCCAATTGCATGATCTTCTATTCCTACTCCAAGATGCTGGCTTTCCTGCCCAAAATCGGATCTTTGTCTTCAATGGGGATTATGTTGACAGGGGAGCTTGGGGTCTTGAGACTTTCTTGCTCTTGCTAGCCTGGAAGGTACTTCCAATTTTCAACTACTCTTTACAAAGAATACTCTTTTATTCCATTTGTTCTTAGTAATTTACGAATACCTTCTTTCATACTCTGTTTGTAAATGACTTTGACCCTCCAACTAGAAGGAGCTTCTTAACACTTTCTATTATCGATCTGACAATCATTTATAGAGTAGCATTTGTCATTAGCATGCCATTTTCATTTTGTTTTTTATTGCGAACCATGCTGTAGAAGGCTACTTCCAATAATGCTTGCCTCTTGTGGTTAATCTAGAGACTCATTTCATGTTCCAGAAAGTAAGCTAATAATCTTTTTCCTTGAAATACATTGGATTTTGATATTCGCTTATTGGTAAAACTAGATACTATATGCTATTTTGATGACTAAATAACGTGTGACAAGATACCATATTCTTCTAGGTTTTCATGCCGCATAGAGTGTTTCTTCTTCGTGGAAATCATGAATCCAAATACTGCACCTCTACTTATGGGTTTGAGAAGGAAGTTCTGGCAAAGTATGGGGATAAAGGTAAGCATGTGTATCGAAAATGTTTGGGATGCTTTGAAGGACTACCTTTGGCCTCTATAATTGCTGAGCGTGTATATACTGCTCACGGGGGGCTTTTCCGCAGCATTTCTGTCACTCCTTCTAGAAGGTCAAAAGGGAAAAAGAATCGTAGGATAAATCTCATCCCTGAAGCCAACACCTTATGCCTTGGTTCTTTGGAGGAATTATCTAAAGCTCGAAGATCAGTCCTCGATCCTCCTTGGGAAGGATTGAATTTGATTCCTGGTGATGTGCTATGGTCAGATCCATCAATGAAACCTGGTCTTTCCCCAAATAAGGAGAGAGGCATTGGCCTGTTATGGGGCCCTGACTGCACAGAGGAATTCTTAAAAAAGTTCAAACTAAAGGTATTATTGTGATTATGTTTTCCATTTAAAGCATTTGTGGTTAAATTTTTAACAAATGAATTGGTCATTTTGTAATTAAATTCTATTGCCGCCACTCTCCATCAACATTAGTAGAGGCATTTAAGCAGTTTGGTATTCGGTTAATTTTTTACTAGATAGTTTATTTCTCTTAGTGTGAACATGCTATTTATGTTTCCATCAGTTCTATGTTTAATAAGAGAAGGGGATGTTATCTAACATACTGTTATTCCAGTATGTGAATTTGGGATTGTTAGGTCTGTGAATTTGGGACTGATGTTTCATCTCATCAAAAAAGGGAGACGGAAACCTTAGGACTGGTTAGAGAGGGACCCAAATCTCCTTTTAGGGTTTTGGTAAAATGTGACTTGCCTTTGTTTTATTAGTCGTTCCTCTAAATAGAGATTACAACAATTAAAGAAATTAAATGAAGTCCTAGCAAACACAACTTCTATTTTAAGAGTCCTAAAACAACTTTATTCTAAGATTCCTTCTAACAACTCCTAGAAATCCTACCTAACAACTACCAAGCATCCACAAAATACTCCCCTCCTGGAAAAGAGATTGTCCTCTTAGGATAAACTTTGCGAAACATAGATTCCTCAAGAGAGATTGGAACTGGTTTGGTGCTCACACATCCATTGATCATCCTTTTCCTTTTAGTTGAATTAAAGATCATTTATTAGATAGAATGACTGCTACCACACCATAATTCCTTTCCATTACTAACAGTTGAAACTGATAGGGGTTGTGCACCTCCACAAATTTATTCTCATCTACGAGTACCATTGAATAAATCTTTCAAACTTCTTACCAACATTCACAATTTACAAAATTACCTCACCAAGTTTAAACCCATGAAACCAAGATAGGGAAGCGAAATCAGTAGAGGCTGCCATGGTATGCTTTTGTTTAGTTAGGGGTCTACCTTGATATCTATCCTAGAGTTACAAACTTGTTTACTAGCAATCATGTTATCCATTTTTTCAAGCATTTGATTGGACGCTTGAGTTTTGTTCTCAGCAAAAATTTCATCCACTTGCTGCTTGCATATTTATTCTCTCTCTCTCTCTTCACATATACTTGAGCTTTGTGCATATTGCCACTTTGCCTACCGCAATTTTGCCATTGCTTAGAATTGTTGGCTTTGATATGAAATTGTTACATCCGTGAATTTGGGATTGATAGGGAGACTAAGACCTTAGGACTCGTTACAGACCTAAATCTCTTTTTAGGGTTTTAGTAAAATTCGACCCTATTAATCATCCCTTTAATTACAGATTACAATAATTAAAGAAAGTAAATAAAGTCCTACCAAACACAACTTCTATTTTAAGCGTCCGAACACAATTTATTCTAAAGAGTCCTACAAACAACTTCTCTTAATAGTCCTACCTAACAACTACCAAGCATCCACAACAGAGATGTTCTTAGGTGCTTTCTATCCTTTAATTCATGCATTCAATCTGCAATTTAATGAGGACACTGTTTGAACCATCAATTGTTGTCTATCAACAAAGATTTGATAAAACAGTTGTTGGTTTTCTAATGGAAGGCTGTGAAATGGAGTTATACTAGTGACTGCTGAAAGTTAAAATTATTTATCTCAGTAAGATGCAGGGTTGGAAAAAAAATATGGAGAAAAATGCAGTTCAGGTTGGACAAGTGAATTTCTTTTTGGGGTCTAAACCTGTGTGATTCATGGTAAGCTATGTATAAATTAGGTTTTGACCCTATATTAGGATGTAGAAAGAGTAGAGTTGGCAGTGGTTCTGGTATGAACTGGACAATTTTGAAGGAACATCTTATACAGATTTTTTGCCTAGATTTGAATCTAAATCTGGGACTGAATGCATTATCTAAATGGTAATTAGTCTACATCTGGGTATGATTTGAACATGCATATCTATTATAGTGTGTGTTAGGGGAATGACTTGTTGTAGGGTTTGCCTGTCAAAACTTGCACCGTGGTTGCAGCTTGCAAGTGTGGAGACTATAAGTAAGATGGTAACTTGACGCTGTAAAATTTAGCTTTTACACTCTTATTTCTTATCAGACTTTGCCATTCTTTTTGTTCAATATAATTGATATTATTTTTATTGTTTTGAGTGAAATTAAGTCATATGTTACATAATTGCATATTAGTCATCACAGCCATTAATTTTATCAGCTAGCTCCTGTTTTGTGTTGCAAAATATTGACAGTGTGGTTGTTGTTTGGTGCAATTGCCTCAGCTAATTATCAGGTCGCATGAAGGCCCAGATGCAAGAGAAAAAAGGCCTGGTCTTGGAGGAATGGATGAAGGATACACAATAGATCATGATGTGGAGTCAGGGAAACTGGTAACTGTATTTAGTGCTCCAGACTACCCACAATTTCAGGTATCTTCATGATCTTCAATGCATTATTTGTTGTCCCTCAAGATTTAAATGCCTGGTTTCTGATTTGATCTCCATATAAGTTTAACTTACCTTCTCTTCAAGACCTGCGAAAGACATGTGGGATGCAATCAAAGAGAACTAAAACAAATGACAAATTATGTACATGTTTTGGCTTAAGTTTCATCCCCAACATCCTTTTGAATATTTTCCATGGAAGGTTGATGATGGATCAGATGTGTGGAATAAAGACAAGACACAAGGGGATTAGCTCTATCTCTTGCAAAAGAGGATACTATTATGTTATGGCAATCGTAGGTTAGGACATCCAAATCTTTTGTACCTAAAAAGCATCTTCCATTGTTATTTCAAATAAAAGATAAATTCCTTGCAATGTGATATTTGTGAATTGTCCAAACACACCCGTGTTCCATATCCTTTCAAACCATATACACAATCCAAACCTTTTCAATGATACACAAGTGATTTATGGGGAGCTAGCCGAGTGAAAAATATTACTTGGTGAGAAGTGGTTTATTACCTTTATTGATGATCACACTAGGGTATGTTGGGTCTATCTTTAAAAGACAAATCAAACTCCCAAAGTTTTTCAAAATTCCACTCAATGGTTCGAACCCAATTCAACTCTACCATCCAAACTCTCCACATCGATAATGGGAGAGAATACTTTAATTTGTCCTAAAGTCATACCTTTCGCATCAAGGAATTATACACCTAAGTTCATGCCCAAACACTCCTCAATGAATGGGATATCCGAGAGAAAAAACCGACACCTTCTTGATGTTGCTCGAGCCTTAATGTTCACAATGAACGTCCCTAAATATTTATGGGCGGTCGTTTCTTACTTGCTACCTAATAAATAGGATGCCATCAAAAGTCCTTAATTTCCAAACTCCTCTAAACACTCTTCACAAATCATTTCTCTATTTCATATTCCCACTATTCCAACTAAAATATTCGTGCAAAGCCTTTGTCCATAATCATCAACCTAACCAATCCAAACTTGATCCTCGAGCTCATCCTCAGATATTTGTTGGGTATTCTCCTACTCGTAAAGGCTACAAATGCTACTCACCAACCTTACACCGACTATTTGTCTCTGGATGTCACCTTCTTTGAAACCGAACCTTTCTTTAAACCTTCTCATCTTCGAGATTTTTAATGAAGATGAAAACCTTAATACCCTTCTTATTATACCTCCGACCCTACCACCCTTGATCTTGTTGTTTCTTCTCCTATACCGCAAGAAATTAACACCTAATGCCCCCCGAACAAGGAAAACAAAGAATGCAGTGCAAAGAACAAAGAAAAGCCCGAATCGCAGTTTATTCCAGACATTTTCGACGTCGCCCCGAAATCGACATAAAGAAGTTACCACTCACATCTTCAACCGAGGACTGCTCAAAATGAAGTCTCACCACCATCACCATCCATCTATCTTCCAATTGCAATGAGAAAAGGGACAAGGAGTCGCACTCAACATCCTATCTCTCGGTTGTATCCTATGGTAACTTATCTAAGTCTTATCAAACCTTTGTGACTAATGTTGATTCTATAAAACTCCAAAAACTATAGAAGAAGCATTTGAGTCAATGAAATGGAGACAAGCCGTGATGGAGGAAATGGAGGCTCTCAAAAATAATGGAACCAGGAAGTTTTGATCCGCCTAAAGGAAAGAAGACAGAGGGTCGCTGTACCTAGACTTTATATTACTGTTACTTTTTGAGTGTTACCTATCTACCTACCGGACAACAGATTGTGGTTATATGTGGATGTCTTTTGATATCATTGAAGTGTTTTAGGAGGTTTGAATGCTTATTAATGTATCTTTTGGCTTCCATATTGGAAGTAAAAAGCTGTTTTGTTTCTTGGACATGGTTAGATTGAAGTTATGTGGTCTTGTTGAAATGCATCAAAACACAGAAGGGTATACATATCTTAAATTTACATGTACTTGATGTACCAAGGTTGATTTGTGTTTTCTATGCATGCAAGTGAGGTATCTGTTTATGAATATCTTGCTCAAGTACATTACTGAAGTAGAATGAGCTAATGTTTTGGGACTTTTTCCTTTTCCATTTGTTAGTTTGTATTTTTGGTATAATGGATGTATTATTTGTACCCCGTCCCCCCCCCCCCTCCAACACACACAAAAAAAAAAGGACCTCCCTAATAAAAAGTAATCAGTACTAAAAAGAACATTTTTCTGCAATTGTGTGCTTTAAGGAGATATGTTGTCTAGATCATCAAGAGCAGGGCCCTTTAACACCATATCACCTTTATCATATATATGCTTTGTTACTTCATTCTTCCAATTCACTCAAGTATTTGCTCCTGGTTTTTCTTAAATATCAGTACATCCATTATAGCTATCTTATCTCAACTACACTCATCTTTTGCTGGTGGTGGCTCTTAGTAGTCTGACATTAAGTCCCAGCACTCATTGTTTAGGGTCAATGTTGTCATTCTGGAATTTTACTTAATCATGTTACCATGAAGTAGTGGATATGAAATACTAATCGTATCTTGTATTCCAACCTATCCATATAGCATGTCCATATCAAGGGTGTGGGGTTTAACATCACTCATGGATGAAGGTAACAGTAATAACTGTATGTGACGGTACTGATACCTGTTAAAGATCCGGGTCCAGCATATATCTATCTATTTTTATGTTGGTGTCATATATAAAGGAAAGCTTTGGATAAAATTCTAGTGGGAACCAGAACAATATATTTGCTGTGGGGGCATATTCTCCATATCTTGTATCTGTTGGTATTTTGACTGGTAAAGCAGATTTCAACATTTTCCTTAGAACAGCCACAGCATTTTATTTTTATTTAAATAAAAGATTTTTCTATGATGCAGGCAACAGAAGAGAGATACAATAACAAAGGAGCATATGTTGTACTAAAGCCCCCTGGTTTTGATAATCCTGAATTTCATAGTTTTGAAGCAATTACCCCAAGACCCAAGGTATCAAACTGGCTTGTATTATTGGGTTTAGATTTTTGGCTGTTGCTGTAAACCTCATAAAGATAAATGCCACATGTCCAGGTGAATCCATACTATGACTTTGAGGAGGTGATTGATTCTGATGAAGACTTGGATTTAGCTTCAATGGTGACTACTGACTTGTAATGGCCAGGCTCTATTTGCTTTTCATGATCACTATTCATTAGTTTTGAAAGTTGTACATGGTATTAATGAATTTTCGTTAATATAATTATTTGGTAACAAAAAGCATGTTCCTTTCACTTTGAAGCTGTTTGTTATGCTGTAAAAGAAACCTATCCTTGTGTTAAATTATTATGATTTATTTATAGTTAAATGGTAGAGTAAATGGGCGGACAGACAGACAGACAGGATGTGATGGTAGTTGTAGACTAGTGGTAGTTGTATCTTTTTTTTGTTGTTGTTCTAGAGTTGATGTAGCTTTGATGGGAGGTCAAACATTGAGTTTTTGCCCTTTTTAAGTAAGTTGATATACTAAATTTTTGTTTGTGCAATTAATCTATGGTTTTCAAATCAGGTTTATGAATACTCCATAGTACATGCATACTTGAGCCTTTTAGATGCATAACTTGCAAATAAGATATTTTTTGACCATTTTGCTGTCAGCGCGTCCAAAACATTTACCTTTACTACAACTATAAAATCTCTCTTTTATTTATTTTAAAGTACATTTATCCTTTATTCAATCATATTGTTGCCTTTTTTGTCTTGGGTGAGACTATTGAGGTTTTAAAATAAGAGAATTTAATAGATAATAGACGGTTTTAGGTATCTAAAATAAATTATATGGAAGAAATTGATTGTCTATATAAAGATAAAATTTACAATTATGTCATGCATATTGGCTCAAAAACAAAATAATATTTCATCAATTAGTAATAAATATTACTTTTATATATTTATATAAGTTATATAGGATTGAAGTTCTGCATTCAAGTTCTCCTTCAAGTTATTCTCAAAGTTTTAAGTCCTCTCTCTCTTTTGCAAATCTTTCTTTTACTACAAATTTCATTTTGTAACCTTAACCTTTATTTGTCCTTTCTGTAAATGGTATCAGAGTTATAGTGTACCGATTTTTGGAGAAATAATATCATAGTATTCATTGTAAATTTTATTATTTATTCTCACTTTTGTTTATTTCATGGTTATTTATTTTAAAATCCATATTTCTGTTATTCCGTTTTTCTGTTGTCTATTTTTTTCCTGGTTGAGACGATAGGCGTTTTAAAGTAAGAGAATTTAATAGATAACAGATGGTTTTAAGTACCTAAGATAAATTTCATGAAAGAAACTGTTTGTCTATACAAGGATAAAATTTGCAATCATAATATGCTTATTGACTCTAAAAGCGAAAATAATATTTCATCAATTAGTAAAGGTTTTAATAGTTTAATAGATATTACTTCTATATATTTTCATAAGTTATATAATAAAGTAAATAAAATAGAATAATAAATAAATAATTTAGGAGAAGTAACTGGATTAGATTTGAACAACAAATCTAAAGATATTTTATCTAAAGTTAATAATAAATTAAAACAAGTTCTTATTAATAAAAAAATAGAATAAGAAATAGATTTAGGTTATTTATATTATGGTAATAGTAATATAATATTAGCTTTATCAGAAGAAGAAGACACTTCTTGTAATAGCCCGATTTAGGGGCTAGTCAGAATAGTGATCTCCGGATCACTAATTCGAGATTAGAGAAATTTATTTTCATGTTATATTATGAGTTAGAGCATGATAGCATATGTGCATGAAAATTTTAGTGCTTTAATTTTAACGATTTCATGATTAATCGTGAAAAAGGACTAAATCGCATAAAGTGCGAAAGTTCCATTCTATAAGCTAAAGGTACCAAAATAGCCATAGATTGTCAATTGGAGGTCTTTAAAAGGCAATTAGACCCCCAATATTTTCTTGGCCGGCCATGGACTAGCATAGGAGATAAATTTGTCAATGTTGGTCAAAGTTGGGATAGTAGGTGGACTAATTTGACTAGTATTAATAAAATAAGGGGAGAAAAGATATCATCTTCTTCTCTTTCACTCTTCCATCGAAAATTAGAAGCAAATAGAGGATAGAATGCTTAAAAAATTTCAGCACACTCATCTCTTCACAAGTAAGTGTTCTAGTGATATTTTCTAGAAAATAGTTGTACTTTTGGGACCCCGAAAGCTTAAGCTTTCAAATGAGAGGACTATTGTGCAATATGGTAAAAAAGTTTAGAGTTTTTCCATGAGAGCTATCTTAGCTATTTGCTGCATTTTTATGGAAGAAATTGAGTCTTAGTTGTTAGATAAACAACTTTTGTGAAAGGTGTTGTCTCGAAAACACCTAATTGGACCTAGTGAAACGGCTACAGATTTGTAATAATTATGTAAAATGATGAGTTTTGATGATAGCTATAAGAGTATTAAATGTTCACCTAGGCTTGTTGAAGGTAGAAATGTGATTAGAATTAATTTCCGAGCCTAGGGGCAAAATGGTCATTTTGCCAAAGTCTAGGGCAAAATAGTAATTTTGCCTAAGCATGATTATTGAAATTCTTTCATTAATGTGGTGATTAAAATGAGCTAAATTGCTATTATAGAGCAAAGTCCTAGACTAAACCGATTAGCTCATTTCAAAATTGAGGTAAGTTTGTATGTGATTAATGCAATAATTATGTTAGCATAAGTGAGAATGCTTGGTATTCTATTGATGCATGATGCTCTACTAAATTGATGATGAATGAGATTTTGAAGTCCTAGTGGACCATATTGAATATGAAAATGCTATCATCGAGATATGAAACAGATAATGTCCCGTATAAGACCATGTCCGGGATATAGCCTCAGAATCGAGTTGGTATCCCGTATAAGATTATATCTAGGATATGACTTCAGAAATGAATATGAAAATCATTTAAGACCATATCCGGGATGTGGCATTGATACTTGATGCTAAAGTCCATGTAAAACCTTATTCGGGGTATAGCATTGGCATTGGCATTTAGAGGTGACCCCATGTTAGACCACCTCGGGGATGTGGCATTGGCTTTGCACCCATCTCAATAACGATGGAAATGCATCTTTGACCATCTCTAGTGAATAATAGGATAATTAGATGAGTTTAGAAGTACAAATGAGAATGGTACTAAAGTTATGGGAGTGAGTGAATGCAGGTACTCGTGAATGAGTCACGATGAAACGATTATAACATGTGCCACGGTATGTGCTAGATAAGGGCAATCGTAATTAAATATGTCAAAAAGCCTTTGACTAGTGTATGATTAGTTAATGCCATGGATGGATTATATTATGAACTTATTATTGCTATACATATTTCCATGCAAACTTACTAAGCTTCATGCTTACCCTTTCATTTCCCTTCTTGTAGCATTGCCAAGATAACTCGAGAACGTAGGAGTTCAGAAATCACACTATCGACGTCACTTTGGTATAACAATTTAGAGTTATTTTGAGTATGGCATGTATATGACTTGGGTATTTTGTTAAGTTGTAATTATTAGTCAAAGTTTTGGCTATGTAAGTTATAAAAGTCATGTTGTAAATGGCCTTATAAGTTAGGCAAATACTTGGCAAGTTCTATTGCTTAATGAAGATGAATTTCATGAAATATATGTCCTTTTGTATATCTTGATTCTTGAGCTCCTAGAAATACCTTTTGGTTGTCTTTTATGTTGGAATATGTATGTGTGTAACGTAGGGTGGCAAGGGCATATAGCCTACTAATTTTCCCCATGGGTAAACACACAGGCGTGTGTCTAGACCGTGTGGGAGGCACGGCTACCACATGGGCATATGCACAGGTCGTGTGAAGTCTGCACCTTGTACTTGGGATTTAAATTGTCACACGGCTGAAGCACAGGGACGTGTGTATAGGCCGTGTGGATAAGTCATAATGACAAGGTTTGGCACACGGACCAGGGCCACGGGCGTGTCAAGGTCGTGTGAAATTAGTCAGTGTCAACCACGGGTGAAAAACACGGGCATATTTTAGGGGCACACGGGCATGTCCCTAATTTAACACGGGCGTGTGGCCCCTATTTTGACGAAAAGCTTTCCAAGTTTGTAAAAGTCTTCGATTTAATCTTGAAACCTCTCGGAGGCATGTTTAGGGCCATGTAGGCTAAGAATGAATAAGAAACAGGTTTGAGCAAAATTTTATAACCCTATTCCAGATGCTTAAACAAGATTAGTTAGGTAATGCCTCAAACCTGTTCTGACTTGCATACGGTAAGGGGTGTTACATTTAATGGTATCAGAGCTACAGTTTAGTCAGTTCTAGGACTAACGTAGCGTAAGTACGAGTCTAGCTATACATGCCATATATAAGAGTGTTGAGTAATGATAGTGTGATGGCTCCTGACGTATAAAATCGTGTTTTATGTAGTATATGGATTCCGATCCAAACAAAACTGAAGCCAATGATGCTGCGAGTAACACGCTGGCTCCCACTCAAGGGACTGCGCCAGCTAATAGTAGACCCAAGACCTTGGGTAAGGGGGAAGAGGTTCGAGAAGCCTTTCTCCACATGATGAGCAACTGGTATACTGAGTATACCCAAGCAAATCCTAACGCTCAACCCCCTCCACCCCTACTTATCCCTCAACCCGCTCTAGTAGCTCCTCAAGTGGTCGAGGTGGTGAGAAGAGAAAGGCCTCCGATAGATAAGATTGGAAAGCAAAGAGCCGAGGAATTTCGGGCAAATAAGGACGATGACCCAAAGAGAGTAGAATTCTGGCTCAAGAATACCACCAGGGTATTCGATGAGTATCCTACACCCCTGAGGAGTGCTTAAAGTGTGCGGTATCCCTCCTGAGAGATTCAGCCTACTGATGGTGGAACACCCTGGTGTCGGTAGTGCCAAGGGAGAGAGTTAGCTAGGAATTTTTTCAAGAGGAATGCCGAAAGAAGTACATCAGCCAAAGGTTCATCGACCATAAGAGGAAGGAGTTCTTGGAACTAAAGCAAGACCGTATGTCAGTGACTGATTACGAACGGGAGTTCATAAGGCTTAGCAAATACGCTCGAGAGTGCGTGGCCACCGAGGCAGTCATGTGTAAGAGGTTCGAGGATGGAATGAATGAGGACATCCGTTTATATGCTGGAGTCCTTGAACTAAAGGAATTTGTAGTGTTGGTAGATAGAGCCTGTAAAGCCGAAGAGTTGATTAAGGAGAAGAGATGAGCGGAGAATGAGTCTCGTGACTCGAGGAAAAGACAACTAAATAAGTCTCAACAATCCTCATCTAAGAAGTCGAGGTATTTCTCTACTTGATCAGTCACTTCAGGGAAGTTTTCAACCCGAAGTAAAGGCAAGCAATTTTGAGGTCGAAAGGGCAGGCCATATTAGTTGCTAATGTCGACAAAGTCTGACCAAGTAGACCGAAATTCCCTTAGTGTGGTAGGTGCCATGCTGGTGAGTGTCGAGCTAATGAGAAAGCTTGTTTTAGATGTGGGTCCTTAGACAACTTTATCAGAGACTGCCCCAAGGTGGGAGAGAAAGAAAAGCCTCAAAATACAAGATCGGGAAGTACTACTAGGGGAAGACCACTGAGAAACCTAGGAATTGAGTTTTAGTAACGCCTTTCATCCACAAACCGATGGGCAGTCAAAGAGGGTAATTCAGACACTTGAAGACATGCTTCGATATTGTGTTTTGGAATTCCACGATAATTGGGAGAAATACTTGCCCTTGTGGAATTCGCCTATAATAATAGCTTTCAGTCAAGTCTGAAAATGGCGGCTTATGAGGAATTGTATGGGCGTAAGTGCCGAACGCCCTTGTATTGGTCAGAACTCAAAGAGAAATAGATTCACGGGTCAACTTGGTTAAGGAAATTGAAGAGAAGGTAAAAGTGATACGTGACTGTCTAAAAGTCGCCTCAGATAGGCAAAAGTCCTATTCGGATTTGAAAAGGAAAGAGATTGAATTTGAAGTCAATGATAGAGTGTTCTTGAAAGTATCACCGTGGAGGAAAGTCCTCAGGTTTGGTCGGAAGGGCAAATTGAGTCCGAGTTTTATCGAACCTTATGAAGTTACCGAGAGGATAGGACCGGTAGCTTATCGATTAGCCTTGCCACCTGAGTTGGAAATGATTCATGATGTCTTTCATGTATCCATGTTACGCCGATACCATTCAGACCCTTTACATGTCATAGTACCGACAGAGGTAAAATTGCAACCGGACTTGACTTATGGTGAAGAGCCGTTAAAATCTTGGTGCGAGAGGTCAAGCAATTAAGAAACAAAAGCATTACCCTAGTGAAAGTTATATGGCAAAGATAAGGAATAGAAGAGGTTACATGGGAGCCTGAGGAAATGATGAGAATCCAATATCCCAACCTTTTCACCGGTAAGATTTTTGAGGACGAAAATCCTTAAGGGGGAGAATTGTAACAGCCTGATTTAAGGGCTAGTCAGAATAGTGATCTCGGGATCACTAATTCGAGATTAGAGAAATTTATTTTCATGTTATATTATGAGTTAGAGCATGATAGCATATGTGCATGAAAATTTTAGTGCTTTAATTTTAACGATTTCATGATTAATCGTGAAAAAGGACTAAATCGCATAAAGTGCGAAAGTTCCATTCTATAAGCTAAGGGACCAAATAGCTATAGGTTGTCAATTGGAGGTCTTTAAAAGGCAATTAGACCCCAATATTTGCTTGGCCGGCCATGGACTAGCATAGGACACAAATTTGTCAATGTTGGTCAAAGTTGGGGATAGTAGGTGGACTAATTTGACTAGTATTAATAAAATAAGGGGAGAAAAGATATCATCTTCTTCTCTTTCACTCTTCCACCAAAAATTAGCAGCAAATAGAGGATAGAAAGCTTAAAAATTTTTAGCACACTCATCTCTTCACAAGTAAGTGTTCTAGTGATATTTTCTAGAAAATAGTTGTACTTTTGGGACCCCAAAAGCTTAAGCATTCAAATGAGGGGACTATTGTGCAATATGGTAAAAAGTTTAGAATTTTTCATGAGAGCTATCTTAGCTATTTGCTGCATTTTTATGGAAGAAATTGAGTCTTAGTTGTTAGATGAACAACTTTTGTGAAAGGTGTTGTCTTGAAAATACCTAATTGGACCTAAATGAAATGGTTACAAAATTGTAATAATTGTGTGAAATGATGAGTTTTGATGATAGCTATAAGAGTATTAAATGTTCACCTAGGCTAGTTGAAGGTAGAGATGTGATTAGAATTAATTTTGAGCCTAGGGGAAAAATGGTCATTTTGCCAAAGTTTAGGGGCAAAATAGTAATTTTGCCTAAGCATGATTATTGAAATGCTTTCATTAATGTGGTGATTAAAATGAGCTAAATTGCTATTATAGAGCAAGAAGAATCGAGAATCTGCCTCGACCGGGGAAAGGACAAAGTCTTGGACTAAACCGACGGGTTAGCTCATTTTGAAATTGAGGTAAGTTTGTATGTGATTAATGCAATAATTATGTTAGCATAACTGAGAATGCTTGGTATTCTATTGATGCATGATGCTCTACTAAATTGATGATGAATGAGATGTTGAAGTCCTAGTGGACCATATTGAATATGAAAAGGCTATCATCGAGATATGAAACAGATAAGGTCCCATATAAGACCATGTCCAGGACATGGCCTTGGCACCGAGTTGGTATCCCGTATAAGACCATATCTGTGATATGGCTTCAAAATGAATATGAAAATCGTTAAAGACCATATCCGGGACGTGGCATCGATACTTGATGTTGAAGTCCATGTAAGACCTTATCCGGGATATGGCATTGGTTTTTAGAGGTGACCCCATGTTAAACCACCTCGGGGATGTGGCATTGGCTTTGCACCCATATCAATAACGATGGAAATGCATCTTTGACCATCTCTAGTGAATAATGGGATAAGTTGATGAGTTTAGAAGTACAAATGAGAATGGTACTAAAGTCATGGGAATGAGTGAATATAGGTGCTCTTGAATGAGTCACGATGAAACGATTATAACATGTGGCATGGTTTGTGGTTGGTAAGGGCAATCGTAAGTAAATATGTCAAAAAGCCTTTGGCTAGTGTATGATTAGTAAATGCCATAGACGGATTATATTATGAACTTATTATTGCTATACATATTTCAATGGAAACTTATTAAGCTTCATGCTTACCCCTTTCGTTGCCCTTCTTGTAGTATTGCCAAAATAACTCGAGGATCGTGGACGTAGGAGTTCAGAAATCGAACTATCGACATCACTTTGATATAACAATTTAGACTTATTTTGAGTATGGCATGTATAGGACTTGGGTATTTTGTTAAGTTGTAATTATTAGTCAAAGTTTTGGCTATATAAGTTATAAAAGTCATGTTGTAAATGTCCTTATAAGTTAGGCAAATACTTGGCAAGTTCTATTGCTTAATGAAGCTGAATTTCATGAAGTATATGTCCTTTTGTATATCTTGATTCTTGAGCTTCTAGAAATACCTTTTGTTGGAATATGTATGTGTGTAATGTAGGGTGGTAAGGGCTTGGTATATAGCCTACTAATTTTCCTCATGGGTAGACACACGGGCATGTGTCTATACCGTGTGGGAGGCACAGCTAGCACATGGGCGTATGCACAGGCCGTGTGAAGTCTACACCTTGTACTTGGGATTTAAATTGTCACACGGCTGAAGCACATGGACGTGTGTATAGGCCGTGTGGATAAGTCAGAATGATAAGGTTTGGCACACGGACCAGGGCCACGAGTGTGTCAAGGCCGTGTGAAATTAGTCAGTGTCGACCACGAGTGAAAGACACGGCATGTTTTAGGGGCATACGGGCGTGTGGTCCCTATTTTGATGAAAAGCCTTCCAAGTTCATAATAGTCTCCGATTTAATCTTGAAACCTCTCTGAGGCATGTTTAGGGCCATGTAGGCCAAGAATGAGCAAGAAGTGGGTTTGAACGAAATTTTATAACCCTATTCAAGATGTTTAAACAAGATTAGTTAGGTAATGCCTCAAGCCCTATTTTGACTTGCATACGGGTAAGGGGTTTTACATTTATTGGTATCAGAGCTACGATTTTGTCTGTTCTAGGACTAACATAGCGTAAGTACGATTCTAGCTATACATGCCATATGTAAGAGTGTCTGAGTAATGATAGTGTGATGGCTCCTAACGTATAAAATCGTGTTTTATGTAGTATATGGATTCTTATCCAGATCGAACTGCACCGATGATGCTGTGAGTAATGCACCGGCTCCCGCTCAAGGGACTATGCCAGGTAATATAGACTCAAGACCTTGGGTTAGGAGGAAGAGGCTTGAGAAGCCTTTCTCCACATGATGAGCAATTGGTATACTGAGTATACCCGAGAAAATCCTAACGCTCAGTCCCCTCCACCCCCACTTATCCCTCAACCCGCTCCAATAGCTCCTCAAGTGGTCGAGGTGGTGAGAAGAGAAAGGCCTCCGATAGATAAGATCCGAAACAAGGAGCCAAGGAATTTTGGACAAATAAGGACGATGACCAAGAGAGTAAAATCCTGGCTCGAGAATACCACCAGGGTATTCGACGAGTTGTCTTGCACCCTTGAGGAGTGCTTAATGTGTGCGGTATCCCTCTTGAGAGATTCAGCCTACGATGGTGGAACACCCTGGTGTCGGTAGTGCCAAGGGAGAGAGTTAGTTGGGAATTTTTCCAAGAGGAATATCGAAAGAAGTACATCAGCCAGAGGTTCACCAACCACAAGAGGAAGGAGTTCTTGGAACTGAAGCAAGGCCGTATGTCAGTTGCTGATTACGAACGGGAGTTTGTAAGGCTTAGCAAATATGCTTGGGAGTGCATGGCCACCGAGGTAGTCATGTGTAAGAGGTTCGAGGACGGAATGAATTAGGACATCCATTTATATGTTGGAGTCCTTAAACTAAAGGAATTTTTAGTGTTGGTAGATAGAGCCTGTAAAGTCAAGAGTTGATTAAGGAGAATAAAAGAGCGGAGAATGAGTCTCGTGACTCGAGGAAAAGACAACTAAATAAGTCTCACCAATCCTCATCTAAGAAGTCGAGGTATTTCTCTACTCGATCAGTCACTTGAGGGGAGTTTTCAACCCGAAGTAAAGGCAAGCAATTTTCGAGGTCGAAAGGGCAGACCACATCAGTTGCTAGTGTGGGGAACGTCCGACCAAGTAGATCGGAATGCCCTTAGTGTGGCAATGCCATGCTGGTGAGTGTCGAGCTAATGAGAAAGCTTGTTTCAGATGTGGGTCCTTAAACCACTTTATTAGAGGCTGCCCCGAGGTGGGCGAGAAAGAAAAGCCTCAAAATACAAGATCGAAAAGTATTGCTAGGGGAAGACCACTGAGAAACCCGAGAATTGAGTTTCAGTACAGCCTTTCATCCACAAGCTGACGATAGTTGGAGAGGGTAATTCAGACACTTGAAGACATGCTTCGATGTTGTGTTTTGGAATTCCACGGTACTTGGGAGAAATACTTGCCCTTGGTAGAATTTGCCTATAATAACAGCTTTTAGTCAAGTTTGAAAATGGTGGCTTATGAGGCATTGTATGGGCATAAGTGCCAAATGCCCTTGTATTGGTTAGAACTCAAAGAGAAACAGATCACGGGTTGACTTGGTTAAGGAAATTGAAGAGAAGGTAAAAGTGATACGTGACTGTCTGAAAGCAACCTCAGATAGGCAAAAGTCCTATTCAATTTTGAAAAGGAAAGAGATTGAATTTAAAGTCGGTGATAGAGTGTTCTTGAAAGTATCACCTTGGAGGAAAGTCCTCAGATTTGGTCGAAAGGGCAAATTGAGTCTGATTTTATCAGGCCTTGAAGTTACCAAGAGGATAACCGGTAGCTTATCAATTAGCCTTGCCACCTGAGTTGGAAAAGATTCATGACGTCTTTCATGTATCCATGTTACGCCGATACTGTTTAGACCCTTTACATGTCATAGTACCGACAGAGGTAGAATTGTAATCGGACTTGACTTATGGTGAGGAGCCGGTTAAAATCGTGGCGTGAGAGGTCAAACATTTAAGAAACAAAAGCATAGCCCTAGTGAAAGTTCTATGGAAAAGACACAGAATAGAAGAGGCTACATGGGAGCCTGAGGAAACGATGAGAAACCAATATCCCAACCTTTTCACCGGTAAGATTTTCGAGGACGAAAATCCTTAAGGGGGAGAATTGTAACAGTCTAATTTAGGGGCTAGTCAGAATAGTGATCTCGAGATCACTAATATGAGATTAGAGAAATTTATTTTCATGTTATATTATGAGTTAGAGCATGATAGCATATGTGCATGCAAATTTTAGTGCTTTAATTTTAAATATTTCATGATTAATCGTGAAAAAGGACTAAATCGCATAAAGTGCAAAAGTTCCATTCTATAAGCTAAGGGTACCAAATAGCCATAGATTTTCAATTGGAGGTATTTAAAAGGCAATTACGCCCCCAATATTTGCTTGGCCAGCCATGGACTAGCATAGGAGACAAATTTGTCAATGTTGGTCAAAGTTGGGGATAGTAGGTGGACTAATTTGGCTAGTATTAATAAAATAAGGGGAGAAAAGATATCATCTTCTTCTCTTTCACTCTTCCACTGAAAATTAGCAGCAAATAGAGGATAGAAAGCTTAAAAAATTTTAGCACACTCACCTCTTCACAAGTAAGTGTTCTAGTGATATTTTCTAGAAAATAGTTGTACTTTTGGGACCCCGAAAGCTTAAGCTTTCAAATGAGGGGACTATTCTAAAATATGGTAAAAAGTTTAGATTTTTTTCATGAGAGCTATCTTAGCTATTTGCTGCTTTTTATGGAAGAAATTGAGTCTTAGTTGTTAGATGAACAACTTTTGTGAAAGGTGTTGTCTTGAAAACACCTAATTGGACCTAGATGAAACGGTTACAAATTTGTAATAATTATGTAAAACGATGAGTTTTGATGATAGCTATAAGAATATTAAATGTTCAACTAGGCTTGTTTGAGGTGGAAATGTGATTAGAATTAATTTTTGAGTCGAAAGGCAAAATGGTCATTTTGCCAAAGTTTAGGGGCAAAATTGTAATTTTGCCTAAGCATGATTATTGAAATGCTTTCATTAATTTGGTGATTAAAATGAGCTAAATTGCTATTATAGAGTAAGAAGAACCGAGAATCTGCCTCGACCGGGGAAAGGACAAAGTTTGGACTAAATTGACGGGTTAGCTCATTTTGAAATCGAGGTATGTTTGTATGTGATTAATGCAATAATTATGTTAGCATAACTGAGAATGCTTGGTATTCTATTGATGCATGATGCTCTACTAAATTGATGATGAATGAGATGTTGAAGTCCTAATGGACCATATTGAATATGAAAAGGCTATCATCGAGATATGAAACAAATAAGGTCCCGTATAAGACCATGTCCGGGACATGGCCTCGACACTGAGTTGGTATCCTGTATAAGACCATATCTGGGATATGGCTTCGAAAATGAAAATGAAAATTGTTAAAGACCATATCCGGGATGTGGCATCGATACTTGATGTTGAAGTTCATGTAAGACCTTATTCGGGATATGGCATTGGCCTTTAGAGGTGCCTGTAACGCCCTAAAAATCCTGAAACTTTAAATTTCTGTGCACTGAAGTTGGTATGTATGAGTAGCATTAGAATATTAATTTTAAGGTGTTATCGGGATTATTTGAAGTCTTAGAGATAGGGAAGACCATAGGGAAAAAGTTAATTTTTGCCTTATTAGAACCCTAATCTCAGGTATTAGGCCTTTTAAGCAGATTAAGGGAAAATAGAATACAAGTGGGCCTATGGTCCAGTGGCAAGTGCTGTCACTTGGGGAGCTACAAGGTGGCATGGTTCGAGTGGTGATAAGGTATTTTAGGGAGTGTTTATTTTGCAGAGTGGACAGCTAGAGTTGTGTTGGTTTTGAACTCTTACTGTGGAGAGTTTGAAGTGATCTGGTGTGATGGATGTGGAGGGAATTTCGGATGAGATTAAGGAGTTATCAGGGTGAAAAGTTAGGAGATGAGGAGTATGGATGAGGTGGTGCCGAATGGGACTCTGGGGGAAGGTACTTTTAGCTTGTGGCTATAAAAGGAGAGTGCCGAATTCTTTCAAGGGTTCTTTGAGTTGCCATTTGTCTTTTTCTTTCTTTTCTTCCCCTCAATCGGTTCCTCCCATAGCCAAATTCTCCCATTTTCGAAATCTCCTAAAGTGAATCCCTTTGTGCCGAATTCTTTTGAAGGGTTTTTCGATTTTCAATACTTTTCTCGTCTCTCCCATAGCTGAATTCTCTTATTACCGAATTACCACCATCTTTTTCTTGCCAAAATTCCTATTAGTGTCAAATCTTTGTGGTTGTTCCTCCATCATAAATCGATTGTTACCTACTCTCAGTCAAGTGTTAAAAGCTGGATCTAGTTTAGTAGCTATCTAGGTCGCATGATCAAAAGGGGATTTGGTAAGTATTCGGTTAACCTCTTTTGTATGTTTTGCTAAAAGTCAAGGGCTATCTAACTTTTCCTATCGTTAACCTTGTTTTAACAAGGGTAGGGTTCAAAGAACGCAAGCATGGTAGGTAAGGATTCTTAGCAAGAGGTAAGTGCATTCGTCTCGATTGTGGTTTAGTAAATGGCCGAATGAAGTATGGCTTATAGGGGTGACTTATGTGGAATATGAGTCACTTGATTTTGACGATATATATTTGGGTGCAGATCTAGGAGATATTCGCGAATAGTAGCCAAGGAAGGGTTACTAGAACGTGTGGCACATAGTAAGGTTATGGTGAGGTTTCGATTTTTGATAAAGTATGTGTTAAGCTATGGTTAATCGTTAGTGATGTCTATTGTAGGCTCATGATTAAAGGGTTTGCAGCACGCGTTGTTACCAGGTGTGTACAAACACTACACACACACGATATCGGCATCGTCGAAAAGCTAAAAAGCTAAAAAGCTAAAAGTGGCTAAATAGGCCTGCCAAACTGGAGGGCCCAAAACGACAACGGTTGTTATGTGAGCATGAATAATGAATTGGCATGAATGGTTGTATGATGTGATTGCAATCGGGCCTAATGTGCTTTATAAACATGATTGGGCTTAATGGGCCATGTGGATATAATCGGACTTAGTGGACTGTATGGGATTTTAGAAATATATGTTAGGGTTAATGGACTTTAGGCCTAGTCTAAAAAATTCTTGCATAACATAAAACTCTGTTAATAATCAAACATGTCTATGGACAAGTCGCTAGGTTAGGGTGTGGAAATGGACATATGCATGTCTAGGATTGAATTTAGGGGAGAGCTTGGTACTTAAGCGGTCCTAGTGACCCACCTCCTCTTCTTTGGAATCCTACCTGGTGCATAGTGTCTGTTCACTTTAGCCGCGAGGACTTGTTGATGGGCTAAATTTCATACCTAAAACCCAAGATTAAAGGAATTACGATAATACCCCTATAGGGTAGAATTACGATAATACCCCTGTAGGGTAAAATTACGATAATACCCTTGTAGGGTAGAATTATGATAATACCCCTATAGGATAGAATTACGATAATACCCCTATAGGGTAGAATTACAAAAATACCCTTGATTGTAAAATAACTAAAATACCCCTATGTGATGAGTTTGAGTTTTATGGATGTTACTCATGTGTATGCTGCATTCATATGATATTCTGTTTAGGATGCATATTGGTGGAAATTATGGTACGGGGGAAGAATTTGAGGATCACATAGTCCTTTAACAACCGTGGATCCATCGGTGGCTTTAAGCCCATTATATACTTAGCAGCTTTGCTGCAACGTTGAGTAGTGCTGTTGTTAGTGCTACCTTTGGAGTGTAGGGATGGGTGGGTTGATATTTATATCCCCACAAAAGTGGTAGATGGACTTTTGGGTAGGGTTTTGCATAACCTTGTTTTTATGTGATATGATGTGATATGATATGAGGTCATTGTGGGTTAAGGCTTAAGACCACCGATTTTGATAGGGCTTAGGCCCAATGTGATAATTGCATATTAAATTGATTGCCAAGGGTCGTACGCACTGAGTTTCGAAACTCACTCCCTTTTTAATTAATGTTTCAGGTGACGCTCAGTAGACGGCTCGACGTAGAAGGGAACTCGGAGATGGCCACACTGCAAGTTATTTAGACGTTTTATTTTTTTATTTCGTATGACGTTATTATTTTAATCACTTTATTTTCATTGGGTTGTAATAAGGCTTGTATCTCCAAATTGACTTTACTTATGGGTTTTTATTATTATTGTTTCAACTGTTTATTTATTAAACTTAAATAAATTTCTTAAGTTTAAACATGATTTTTGAGATAACTTTAACTTATGGGCTTTTACTTAAAACATGGGCTTTTATCGCAACTTAACAAATCGCATGGATTTTGAGTTTCTTTTTACTAAGCAAGTCGTTTTGGAATTGTCCTTGATGTGACATCACCAGATTCGGTCATAACGTCTGGGCTGAGTTTGAGGGTGTTACATTTAGTGGTATCAGAGACCGATTGCAAAGCTCGGGTTGTGAAGTGGGCCTTAAATTTTGGGTTTTTTTTCAAGTAGATTAAAAAGTTTTTGTAGGATCTTGTAGTGTGGTTTACCGAGCCCTTGCCGTTAAGCCAAGTAAGTTTTTCTGTTATTTTACTTGTTTAAATTACTGATTATATTTAGATATTAGGCTACTTTAAACAATAGGTTTTTAGAGACTAAAGCTCGTAGTAAACTTAAGCCTGTAATGGATTCACGACCATGAAACAACTTTTAAATTGATACTTGCATAAGACATGTGTTTTAAACAGAGAAACTATGAACTAATTTCATAAAAATTCTAAACCAGAAATACGCACACAATGATGAGCGCTAGAAGAGGTACAAGAGTTCGCGTCTAAGGCCGTGGAAGTGTTAGGACTAGGTCGTCGAAGTCAGGCCATATACCCAACGTTGGAGTAGAGAAGACTTCGCTTCACCAGTAGCTGAAAGGGGACCATATGAACGGGCTGCCTCTACAGAAGATGCAGTATCGCAAGCCATGTTAAGAATCTTAGAAAGGGTCACTGGGCCCAATAATGGTATGAAAAGTCATGGGTCGATCGCGAAGCGACTCCGGGATAATGGGGTGAAGATTTTTAAAGGAGTAGTTAGGGTGGCCCCGAACGTGGTGAAGTACTGGTTGGAAGCTACAGAAAGGATAATGGACGACCTGGATTGCACGGAAACAAAAGTTGAAAAGGGCAATATCTTTACTTATGGGGAAACTTATCAGTGGTGGTTGACCGTAAAGAGGGCAACCAACCGGAGTATATCACCGGAGTTCTTCAAGTCGACATTCTAAGGGAAGTACATCAGAGCAGGCTATGTGGATGCCCAAAAGATGGAGTTTTGGAGTCTGACTCACGGGGATAAATCAGTGGCAAAGTAAGATGTTGAGTTTCTACACCTTAGTCGATATGCCAAAGGAATAGTAGCTATAGAGTATGAGAGATGCGTTTGGTTTGAGGATGGGTTAAGAGACAACCTTAGGGTACTTATAGCTCCACAAAGGGAGCGGGACTTTGCGATCTTGGTGGAGAAAGTAAAGATAGTGGAGGAAGTAAAGCGCACGGAATGCCTTAACCGAGAAAAGGAGAAGGGCAAGAACAAGCAGAATGTGGAAGCTATGGGGCTAGACAGAGGCCTGTAAGGAGGGCCAAAGTGAATGGGCTGGTTAGAGTTGGGGCCCCTATTGTTGTTGCTAATACTGAATACCGCCTTGTGCTGTGTGTGGAAAAGGGCATGCAGGCGAATGTTGGAGGAGAATAGGAGCTTGTTTGAGCTGTGGATCTATGGAACATAGGATTAGAGAGTGCCTAAGAAGGCCAAATTAGGAGCGAGTCAATGGCAGAGGTAATTTTCAGCCACAAAGGAGTGGTCAACAACCACCAAGGGGTCGTGGACAAGCCAGAGGCGATAATAGTGCAAGACGAGGATGTGGAGCATCGAGCAGAGGTGCAGGTCAAGTTGAGGTAGGTCAGGCTGAGGTGAGACAGCCAACTTTAGTCTATGCTGCTCATCGTAGAGAGAAAGGAGATGCACTAGATGTGATAATGGGTATGTTCCTTATTTGTGAGCTACTTTATATTGCGTTAATTGATGTGGGGTCGACACATTCATACATTACATGCAATAGGACTGAAATTGTAGGGGTTGAGTTTGAAACCATTGAGAATGAAATAACTGTGTTAAGTCCTTTAGGGCAGTCAGTGAAAGTTAGCAAGTTGTTTAGGAATGTACCATTGGTAGTTCAAGGAGTTACTTTTTTAGCAGACTTGATGGAATTACCATTTGGTGAGTTCGACCTCATCTTAGGTATGGATTGGTTGATGAGGTACCAGGCAACTTTAGATTGTGCTGCGAAGCAGATGGTAGTAAGAATTGTGGAGGGTGATGAAGTAGTAGTGATCTGAGAATGACGTGATTACTTGTCGAACGTAATTTTGACTTTAAGGGTAGAGAAGTTGGTGAGGAAGGGCTGTGAAGCTTACTTAGCCTACATTCGGGATTTGGAATCTAAGAGTTTTACTGTTAAGCATTTGAGAATAGTAAAAGAATTCCCTGATATTTTTTCAGAGGAATTTCCTGGGTTACCTACCAATAGATAAGTGGAGTTTGGAATAGAATTGTTACTTGGTACAGCTCCAGTGTCCATCGCACCTTATAGGATGGCACTGAAGGAGCTGGTGGAGTTGAAGGCCCAGATTCAGGAGTTATTGGACTGCGAATTTATTAGACCAAGTGTGTCTCTATGGGAAGCACCAGTATTATTCGTGAAGAAGAAGGATGGGTCAATGAGGATGTGCATCGATTATAGGCAGTTGAACAAGTTAACTATTAAGAATAAGTACCCTCTGCCTAGGATAGATGACCTTTTCGATCAACTTAGGGGAGTATCAGTTTTCTCGAAGATTGACTTGCGTTTAGGTTACCATCAACTGACGGTTAAGGAAGCAGATGTGTATAAGACAGCTTTCAGAACTCGTTATGGATATTACGAGTTTTTGGTCATGCCTTTTGGGCTAACGAACGCAGCTGCTGCTTTTATGGATCTTATGAATCGGGTTTTCAACCATACCTAGACTAGTTTGTAGTAGTCTTCATAGATGACATCTTGGTATACTCAAGAATGGAGGTTGATCATGATGCACACTTAAGGATTGTGTTGTAGATTCTAAGGGAGAAGCAACTTATGCTAAGTTTAGTAAGTGCGAATTCTGGCTAAGGGAAGTCACTTTCTTAGGACATGTGGTCTCAGCTGAGGGGATTAGAGTTGATCCTCGGAAGGTAAAAGTAGTGTTGGATTGAAAATGACCTAAGACGGTGTTAGAAATTCAGAGTTTTCTAGGACTGGCAGGGTACTATAGGTGATTTGTTGAAGGGTTCTCCCTAATTGCGGCACCCCTGACCAAGCTGCTACGGAAGGGGGTGTAGTTTGTGTGGACTGATAAATAGCAAGAAAGCTTTGATAAGCTTAAGAAGGTTTTAACGGAGGCCCCTATTTTGATTCAGCCAGAGCTCGGAAGGGAGTTTACAGTTTATAGCGATGCATCACATGTAGGCTTAGGCTGTGTTTTGATGTAGGAAGGGAAGGTGGTTGCATATGCGTCGCGCCAGCTTAAGGCTCACTAGGGGAATTACCCAACCACAATCTAGAGTTGGCAGCAGTAGTTTTTGCACTTAAGATTTTGAGGCATTACTTGTGTGGAGAGAAGTGCACTATTTATACAAATCACAAGAGTCTGAAGTGCCTCTTAACTCAGAAGGAGTTGAACTTGAGGCAGCGCAGATGGATTGAGCTATTAAAGGATTATGGTTGCACAATCGAATATCACCCGGGCAAAGCAAATGTGGTGGTTGATGCCCTAGGCCGTAGGGCTATGTTGGATTTGATGGCAATGTTCGCTCGGTTGAGTTTGTATGACGACGGGAGTTTGTTAGCCGAATTGCAAGTGAAGCCACTGTAAGTTGAGCAGATTAAAGTGAAACAGTCATTGGATGAGACTCTGGATTCTCGATTCAAGCAAAAAGATAATGGGGAAACGACAGATTTTGTGTTAAATAGTGATGGGTTGTTGTGTTTCCGTGGTAGAATTTGTGTGCCAAGGGACAAAGAGCTAAAGAAGCCTATATTGCGGGAAGCACATAGTAGTTCCTATGCTATGCACCCCAGAGGTAACAGGATGTATTAGAATTTATGAGAGCTTTATTGGTGGCCGAGATTAAAATACGAGGTTATAGAATTTGAGAGCAAATGTTTGGTATGTCAGCAAGTGAAAGCAGAGCATCAATTGCCATCAGGGTTACTTCAGCCGGATTAAGATTCCACTATGGAAATGGTAGCGGGTTACTATGGATTTTGTTAGTGGGCTACCCTTGACGCCTGCTAAGAAGGACTTTGTGTGGGTCCTTGTGGATCGGCTAACTAAGTCTACCCATTTTATTTCGTCCGCACTGACTACTCATTATAGAAGTTGGCAAGGTTGTATGTGGCGGAGATTTTGAGGTTGCATGGGGTTCCAATCTCTATTATATCTAATAGAGACCCTCATTTTACGTCTCGCTTTTAGAAGAAGCTGCATGAAGCACTAGGTATGAGGTTGGATTTTAGTACAGCATTTCACCCTCAGACTAATGGTCAGTCGGAGAGGGTAATTTAAGTTTTGGAGGATATGCTGAGAGGGTGTGTAATTGAGTTTCAAGGTAGTTTGTAGGATTACTTACCTCTAGTTGAATTTTAATATAACAATAGTTATCAGGCAAGTATTGGAATGGCGCCATATGAAGAACTATATGGGCGAAGATGTCGTACTCTGACTTGTTAGACTGAGTTGGGTGAGCGGCAAGTTTTGGGTCCGGAGTTGATAGCAGACACCGAAGATGTAATATTCGAGATTTAAGGCTTATGCATTTTTGCTTAAGTACGTGTGAAAGCATGTCTATGTGTTCTGAATTGTGTTGCATGAATTTTGGAAACTTTAAAGTGTAGTAAATGCCTTAGAAATTATTCGATTTTAAGTTTAAAAGAGGAAGCTAAGCCTAAGAGGCCTTAAGAAAATTAGTAGGGGAAATAAGACACAAAAAATGGGCTTGTTTAAGTGGCATGAAGGTGCCACTTATGGCCTTAGAGTGTGACGCCACAAGCAAGGGGAAAGGGCCTAGGTTCGAGTCACAAGGGGAGCAAATAGGAGTATTATTTTGCAGCAAGGAGGAGAGGAAGTGGACGGCACAAGGACACTTCAAGATAAAGTGTAGATCAAGTTAGAAACTTAAAGATTCGGCTAAGGTAGAGTGAAAAAGGGGATTGAGTGGAGAGAGGAATAGTTGGCTGGCCATGGGACTCTTTTGATGGTATTTTCGACAAAAAGGGGAGAAGTGAGGCCATTCTCTATTCTTTTCTTTTCTTTTTCTCTTTTTCCTCTACCGAATTCTCTAGTGAATCTCCTCTGTTCTCTTTTATTTTTTCAAAGCCGAATATTCCTTTCTCAAAATCCACCATTGTCGATTCTCTCTAAGTCTCATACACTCTCTTCTCTTTTCCTTTTTATTCTCCAAAAGCCGAAATCTCAAGGTACCCTAGCCGATTTCTTCATAGCTTCAAAAGCCGAAACTTGTTGATCACTACTTAGCCTTCATAGCTGCACATCTCTGTGGGTGAAAGTAAGGGTGTAGTTGATTTCTATAGTAAGGGTAAGCTCTAACGTTATTCGATTTCCTTCTTTTTATTTCTCATAGCCGAAAGTTTTGGAATCTAACCCCTTTTTTCTGTTCTTTGGCCGAATCTAAGAAGGAGATTTCGAGATTCGGTGGTTGTCGACTAAAGGAGGAGATCTTTCAGGATTTTGGGATCTAAGGTAAGTAAAGTGTAATTTTAGGCCAAAGGCCATTTATGGTATTGATTAAATGCTAGAATTGGATCTAACACATGCCATAGTGATTTCGACAGATACAGGTTGATTTAATGTGGATTCATGGCCTTTGTAGGTTTAGCCAAACCTTTGGAGAGGAATTAATGAAGATACATGCACCTAGGTGCAATGTACCTAGTCAGAATGTATCATGAATCTTGTAGATACATGGGACGGCTGGAAGCATGCATGTTGCTGCTCATTTTGGCCCTTCAACATACCATGTTCAGCCATGAATCAAAGGCCCTTCAAGTTCCCCAAGGTGCAATGAATGTACCTAGCATTAAAGTGAGATGCATGCACCTTAAATGCATTGTATGTGGCGAATGCACCAATGAACTTTGGTAGATGCATGGACAGATGAATCAAGATTAAATGCTGCTGATTTTTGACTTAATAAGGTGCCTATTAGGTTGGAAAGAGAGTTCAATTGAAGACACATTCATGGAAGAGACAAATGCATGAATTTCAAGATACATCAAATGGCTGAGTGCATGAATGACCAACTACATGAATTATTTTGATTCATGGATTTTCCCAAGTGACCATTCAGCCAAGAGACACCTTTTGGAAGCCCATATCAATGCATGGCAGAATTTGTACATGTCCACTCACCTCCCCATGCATTCATCCATCCAAGTGCATTTACTTACAAATGAAGCAAGACTTTTGGAAGCACATTAACCGAATCTAGCAAGACCATTGGCCTACCAAATTCATTCATCTTGCCAAGGAAATTGTACCATCTAGAAGGTGATTCTTTGCCTCCTCAAATCAGCCAAATTTGGCAAGCACCCAAGGACCACATTCGGCCACTCCAAGCCAAGCAACTCAAAGGATTTCTTCTAGGCTTTTCTAGCATTTTCTAGTTTAAATTTTACTTAGTTTTTAAGTTGTTTGGATGACTATTCGGCTAGCTCTCATGTAGCCTATAAATACCTTGTTACTTTTCTTTTGGAGACAGGTTTTTATGAACCTTTATAAAATTTATGAACTTTTGTTCATCGAGTGAGATTATCTCCTCTCTACCTTTCGTACGAGTTTCGATCCCGACTTATCAAGCTTGCTTGTGGCGTCAATCGTACTCTTTCCATTTTATTATACCAACGGTTCTTATCTTTATAGATAACGGGTCTTGGTCCGCCATCGATTTCCATCATCCACCTTAAACACATTAGAAACCGGGGTGACACATCTTTGTGTTGAATCGTTTCTGTTTAAGACCTATCTTCCATTTTCCACCATCTATCCTTACCATCTATCCACCTTAAACACATTAGAAATGGATAATAGGACTTAAACAAAGAATCAATTCAACACTAAAGAAGTGTCACCCCGGGTTCTATATTTATTTAAGGTGGAAAATAGAATCGAAGATGGACCACAACCCATTATCAAGGTAGAGAAGAACCGATGGTATAATAAAGTGGAAGAGAAATGATTCACGCCCAAGCAAGCTTGATAAGCTCGAATCAAAACTCGACGAAAAAATAGAGAGGAGAAAATCTCACCGATGAACAAAAGTTCATAAATTTTATAAAGGTTCATAAACTGCTTTTTTACAAATGAAATTTAGCAACTATTTATAGGCTAATTGAGCTCACCGAATAGTCAGAAACACTTAATGACTAAGTTAATTTTCGGCCATAAATTGCTAGAAAAATCTAGAAAGAAAATCCCTTGTTTTGCTTGACAAAATTCGACTGAATGTGGCCTTGATGTGCTTGCAAATTCAGCTGAATGTATTTGATAGCAAAAGAACTCCAATAATCGGTTTCTAGAAGGTTAATTGTCCCAAAAATTCGTCCAAGTCCATGTGTAGCCCTTGGGAACGTCATTAGCCATGTTTCTAGAAGAAGAAATGAACTTTGGGCCACTTGAAAAGGCATGCAGCAGCTAGGTACGTCCCATGCAATAATTGAGCTATTAATTTGGTCTCTTTTGGCTGAAAAGTGTCCAGCAATAAACGAGAACGTGAATAGCCCTCTTGGATATGTAAATTCAGCCATTTGGGACGTTTTAAAGTCTTCTTAATGAAGAAGGAAGTGGCTAAACGAATTTGGACAGCAAATGAGCTAAAAAGGCTTGTCTAGGTTCAGCCAACTTTGGGAATGAGCTGCACCTTTTGGTTGAGAAGTTTCAGCATTAAAACTCTTCTTTGAATAACTTTCATGTGGTTAATTCAGCCCTTAAATCCCCTTGGACATTCTTGACTCCACCCATGCATGTATTTCTTCATTCATTGTAATCGGTCGTTCATGCATCATGCATTTAACTCCTCCATGCATGTGTCTTCATGGAATTATTTTTCCAACCGAATAGGCACCTTGGTAATCCAAAATGAGCAGCATTTAACCATGCTTCCAACCATCCATGCACCCACCAAATACATGGATGTATTCGCCAAGTACAATGCACCTAAGTGATGTATCTCCTTTAATGTTCTCCAAAGGTTCTACCAACCTATAAAGGCCATGAATCCACAAAGAATCCATGCACCCATCCAAAACCCAAATCAGATGAATAACATTAAACACATGCTATGGACACATCAAGGGATGTTTTAGACAAATTAAAGACTCCATTAGTACACACCTAACTTTCGCAACAACAATTAACTAAAAATCTGCACATTTAATTTTAAAACCAAACATCTTAAAAACATGTAATAAAATGTAATAAATTAATTTAGGCTTAGAAAAATTAAGTCCAACACTAAATTAATTATTTGTACACATTTTAATTGCTTAGAACAATTAATAAATTAGCTACTCAATTTATTTAAAGTCTTAAAATTAATGAATCACTCAATGAGTGGAGTGAGCTCAGTGAGCTCAAATTGAGCTAGAATGAGCTAATCCAATCAATTTGAAAGTGCATAAAATGCACATCAGCTCCATGACACTTGGTACTTGGGTTTGAGCTCATCAACTTGAAATTCGGTGGGTAATTCTGGGTGCCTCAAGTGCCTATCTCTAAGACTTCAAATAATCCTGTTAACACCTTAAAATTAATATTCTAAGTGCTACTCATACATACCAACTTTAGTGCATAGAAATTTAGAGTTTCAAGATTTTTGGGGTTACAATTCTACCCTCTTAAAAAATTTTGCCTCGAAATTTACCTAATTGAAACAAGTGAGGATATTATCGTTACATTGCCTCCTCAGGTTCCCAAGTAGCCTCCTTAGCATTATGGTTACACCATAGCACTTTGACCAAAGGGACAAACTTTCTTCTTAGCACCTTAACATCTTGATCAATTATTTGAACTGGCTCCTCTTCAAAAGTTAGGTCTAGTCTAACCTCAATCTCCTCGATTGACACGATGTGAGAAAGGTCTAAGTGATAACACCTTAGCATTGATACATGGAACACATCATGTATTTGGCTCGATTGTAAGGCAATTCAATTGATAGGCCATCGCCCAATCGCTTCAATACAGGTATGGCTCGATGATCTAGGGCTTAACTTGCCCTTTCGACCAAACCTTAACACCTTCTTCCAAGGGAATCCATGAGAAAACCCAGTCCCCCACCGCATACTCAATCTCTCTCCGCTTAAGGTCAGCATACGACTTCTGCCTATCCGCCGCCTCCTTCAATAGATCCCGAATCAACTTTACCTTATCTTTTGAAACACCCCAAACCCGGCCCACAAGCCCTGACCGGATCTGGTATGCTTCTAGAGAAAACCATTCAAAACTTATTTGGACTTTGCCAAAATCTTGTGTGTTTTGAAGAACCATTGATCTGGTTGGGTTCAAAATTAAAATCGGTGTTGATTAGGTGTCAAAACATTTAATATTTATATTTAAGAAAATTAACTTTAACTTTAAATTAATAAAATCGTATCATACTAAAATAATTAAAATGCATGTATAAACTGCTTAATACTTATGGCCTTATTACATCAAAACAAAACCCGAAATAATTCAAAATACTTAAGTATGGAAAATGCAAAATGAAACAAATTCTAAGCTAAGCATGGCCACCATTAAGCTCCTACCGACCCGGTCCATTACTGTGTGTCACCTGAAAAATAATCCCACAATGGGGTGAGTCAAACAGACTCAGTGTGTAACAACCAACATAAGTCTCAATCAATTTAGGCATGTCAAATCATACTTAATAAACATATATAATCAATGATGAAAACCCGAACCCAAACCTAGGTAACCATCCGCTACACATCACCCGTACCAACCATCACACCGTGGGGACTACTAAGTCGACCCTCCATCCGCTACACATCATCGAAGGCAGTCGCTGCAGACGACATGCTCATCGCCCTTATAATTTCGTGGCATAGCCACCAGATAATTATTTTGTGACATAAGTCACCACATTCAGATTTCGTGACATAAGTCACCACATTCAGATATTGTGGTATAAAACCACCAGATCACTTCCCCTTAACATATCACCCATATGCCCCATGTCATACAAATCATGCAATAACATGCCTTATTCTTTATTTCACATTCTCATTAATATTCACGGATGGGCCTTAATAGATATTCATGCTATCATAACTACAGTAGTAGTAAGTTACGTACCTGAGTACTTCGTACCATTGCATGGTACTCATAGCCATATCTTACGTATTCTTATTAACACATTTATCAAAACATACCCATAAATCTTTTAGGGCTTAGTGTGGGGTACACACTTGGTATTAACGCTTTACTGAAATCCCAAAAACCCGATCTAATGCTTTAGACCCTTAATTCCTACATTCGGCCAACACTACACATTTTAGCTAAAGGCCATTCGGCCAAATAATCAAATCCCGAAGGATTTATCACTACTTAAATCTTACCTTGCTGCCGATTTGATTACTAATCAAATCCCGGAATGTCGTGATACTCCTTCCTTCCAATCGGCCAATGCTAGATCACTTGACTTGGTTAGTTTTGGCTTTTGAACGGATGAGAAACAGATTTAAAATTACTAAATATGGCATTGGCCGATTGTTCAGGTTCACTTACCTTGTAGATCTTAAATCCCGAAAAGTGTCCCTTGGTTGTGGTATTGATGCGAGCACGCCCGGGACATCCAACATTTTTCAACATGACGAGCTCGAATCATTGAGACCAAGAGCCGTGGAGCTCATGTGCATCTTCATGCACTTCCAAATTGAGCCGGATTAGCTCATTCTAGCTCAATTTGAGCTCACTCGAGCTCACTCTAGCTCATTGAGCTGATTCGTTAATTTTAAGACTTTAAATAAATTGAGTAGCTAATTTATTAATTTTTCTACAGCAATTAAAATATGTCCAAATAATTAATTTAGTGTTGGACTTAATTTGTCTAAGCCTAAATTAATTTATCACATTTTATTACATGTTTTTAAGATGTTTGGTTTTAAAATTAAATGTGCGATTTTTAGTTAATTAAGTTCTGCCGAAAGTTCAATGTGTACTAATGGTGTCTTTAGTTTGTCTAAAACGTCCCTTGATGTGTCCAAAGCATGTTTTTAATGTTATTCATCTGATTTAGGTTGATTTAATGTGGATCCATGGCCTTTGTAGGTTCAAATTAACCTTTGGAGAGGAATTAATGAAGATACATGCACCTAGGTGCAATGTACCTAGCCGAATGTATCATGAATCTTGTAGATACATGGGACGGCTGGAAGCATGCATGTTGCTACTCATTTTGGCCCTTCAAGACACCATGTTCAGCCATGAATCAAAGGCCCTTCAAGTTCCCCAAGGTGCAGCCGAATGTACCTAGCATTAAAGTGAGATGCATGCACCTTAAATGCATTGTATGTGGCCGAATGCACCAATGAACTTTGGTAGATGCATGGACAGATGAACCAAGATTAAATGCTGCTGATTTTTGACTTATTAAGGTGCCTATTAGGTTGGAAAGAGAGTTCAATTGAAGACACATTCATGGAAGAGACAAATGCATGAATTTCAAGATATATCAAATGGCTGAGTGCATGAATGACCAACTACATGAATTATTTTGATTCATGGATTTTCCCAAGTGACCATTCGGCCAAGAGACACCTTTTGGAAGCCCATATCAATGCATGGCCGAATTTGTACATGTCCACTCACCTCCCCATGCATTCATCCATCCAAGTGCATTTACTTACAAATGAAGCAAGACTTTTGGAAGCACATTAACCGAATCTAGCAAGACCATTGGCCTACCAAATTCATTCATCTTGCCAAGGAAATTGTACCATCTAGAAGGTGATTCTTTGCCTCCTCAAATCAGCCAAATTTGGCAAGCACCCAAGGACCACATTCGGCCACTCCAAGCCAAGCAACTCAAAGGATTTCTTCTAGACTTTTCTAGCATTTTCTACTTTAAATTTTACTTAGTTTTTAAGTTGTTTGGATGACTATTCGGCTAGCTCTCATGTAGCCTATAAATACCTTGTTACTTTTCATTTGGAGACAGGTTTTTATGAACCTTTATAAAATTTATGAACTTTTGTTCATCGGTGAGATTATCTCCTCTCTACCTTTAAATGAAGTTTTGATCCCGACTTATCAAGCTTGCTTGTGGCGTCAATCGTATTCTTTCCATTTTATTATACCAACGGTTCTTATCTTTATAGATAACGGTCTTGGTCCGCCATCGATTTCCATCATCCACCTTAAACACATTAGAAACCGGGGTGACACATCTTTGTGTTGAATCGTTTCATTTAAGACCTATCTTCCATTTTCCACCATCTATCCTTACCCTTTATTTTTTTTTCTTTGTTAAAACCGAACCTATCACCTAAATCGACTCCTTTTCATTTCTCCAAACCTCCATTCCTAACTTATCCATTTCTTAAATATAAATTCAATTCAAAGCTTCCGCATTGCTACATATTTTCTCATAATTTTCCGAAAGGTTTGTAACCTCCTCGTAGACGATCGGGCAACTTAAATACATTTCGACTCTCTCGAGGCGGAATCGTATCATTTGGTATCAGAGCTATAAAAACGAGGAATTTTGACTACGTACGAGAAGCCGAAATAGGTTTGTAAGTGAAAAAAATTCAAAAAAAAATTTGTAAGTTGTAATTTTCGTTCTTGTATTTCAATATATTGTATGTGAAGTGAAAAAAAAAATTGAAAAAAAAAAAAAAAAACGAAAATTGAAAAAAAAAATATACAAGTTAAAAAAAAAAGTGTGGTGGCTAGTGGAAATTTTTTTAGTATTACTTTGTTCTTCTTCTACCCCCCCAAAAATTTTTCCTTGTTCAACGGACCCGAAGCCAAATTTTTTTTTTCTTTTGTTCAGCCTACCTTATACCCGACATCTTCCCTTGTTAGCCACTTTGAAGCCGACCCTCAAGCCACGATGAGTCTTTCAAAACGAAGTACGAATTTGTGAGACGAGATAGAGCGGTAAAAGGCACGAGTGAAATCATCAAAGAAAAGCCATCATACGAGTTAAACACCACAACCAAGGGCACTTTTCGGTAATTTTAAATATGTTTCTCATCCGCTCAAAAGCCAAAACTAACCAAGTCAAGTGATCTATTTAAGATCTACAAGGTAAGTGAACTTGAACAATCGGCCAAGGCCATATTTAGTAATTTTAAATATGTTTCTCATCCGTTCAAAAGCCAAAACTAACCAAGTCAAGTGATCTAGCATTGGCCGATTGGAAGGAAGGAGTATCACGACATTCCGGGATTTGATTAGTAATCAAATCGGCAGCAAGGTAAGATTTAAGTTGTGATAAATCCTTCGGGATTTGATTATTTGGCCGAATGGCCTTTAGCTAAATTGTGTAGTGTTGGCCGAATGTAGGAATTAAGGGTCTAAAGATTAAGGGTCTAAAGCATTAGATCGGGTTTTCGGGATTTTAGTAAAGCGTTAATACCAGGTGTGTACCCCACACTAAGCCCTAAAAGATTTATGGGTATGTTTTGATAAATGTGTTAATAAGAATACGTAAGATATGGCTATGAGTACCATGCAATGGTACAAAGTACTCAGGTACGTAACTTACTACTACTGTAGTTATGATAGCATGAATATCTATTAAGGCCCATCCGTGAATATTAATTAGAATGTGAAATAAAGAATAAGGCATGTTATTGCATGATTTGTATGACATGGGGCATATGGGTGATATGTTAAGGGGAAGTGATCTGGTGGTTTTATACCACAATATCTGAATGTGGTGACTTATGTCACGAAATCTGAATGTGGTGACTTATGTCACAAAATAATTATCCGGTGGCTATGCCACGAAATTATAAGGGCGATGAGCATGTCATCTGCAGCGACTGCCTTCGATGATGTGTAGCGGATGGAGGGTCGACTTAGTAGTCCCCACGGTGTGATGGTTGGTACGGGTGATGTGTAGCGGATGGTTACCTAGGTTTGGGTTCGGGTTTTCATCATTGATTATATATGTTTATTAAGTATGATTTGACATGCCTAAATTGATTGAGACTTGTGTTGGTTGTTACACACTGAGTCTGTTTGACTCACCCCGTTGTGGGATTATTTTTCAGGTGACACACAGTAATGGACCGGGTCGGTAGGAGCTTAATGGTGGCCATGCTTAGCTTAGAATTTGTTTCATTTTGCATTTTCCATACTTAAGTATTTTGAATTATTTCGGGTTTTGTTTTGATGTAATAAGGCCATAAGTATTAAGCAGTTTATACATGCATTTTAATTATTTTAGTATGATACGATTTTTATTAATTTAAAGTTAAAGTCAATTTTTCTTAAATATAAATATTAAACGTTTTGACACCTAATCAACACCGATTTTAATTTTGAACCCAACCCAGATCAATGGTTCTTCAAAAACACACAAGATTTTGGCAAAGTCCAAATAAGTTTTGAATGGTTTTTCTCTAGAAGCATACCAGATCCGGTCAGGGCTTGTGGGCCGGGTTTGGGTGTTTCAGAAGATAAGGTAAAGTTGATTCGAGATCTATTGAAGGAGGCGGCGGATAGACAGAAGTCGTATGCTGACCTCAAGAGGAGAGAGATTAAGTATACGGTGGGGGACTGGGTTTTTCTCATGGATTCCCCTTGGAAGAAGGTGTTAAGGTTTGGTCAAAGGGCAAGTTAAGCCCTAGATCATCAGGCCATACCAGGTATTGAAGCAGATTGGGCCAGTGGCCTATCAATTGGAATTGCCTTCTGAACTGAGCCAAATACATGATGTGTTCCATGTATCAATGCTAAGGTGTTATCACTTAGACCTTTCTCACATCGTGTCAATCGAGGAGATTGAGGTTAGACTAGACCTAACTTTTGAAGAGGAGCCAGTTCAAATAATTGATCAAGATGTTAAGGTGCTAAGAATAAAGTTTGTCCCTTTGGTCAAAGTGCTATGGCGTAACCATAATGCTAAGGAGGCTACTTGGGAACCTGAGGAGGCAATGTAACAATAATATCCTCACTTGTTTCAATTAGGTAAATTTCGAGGCAAAATTTTTTTAAGAGGGGTAGAATTGTAACCCCCCAAAAATCTTGAAACTCTAAATTTCTATGCACTAAAGTTGGTATGTATGAGTAGCACTTAGAATATTAATTTTAAGGTGTTAACGGGATTATTTGAAGTCTTAGAGATAGGCACGCCCAGGGCACCCACCGAATTACCCACCGAATTTCAAGTTGATGAGCTCAAACCCGAAGTACCAAGTGTCATGGAGCTGATGTGCATTTTTATGCACTTTCAAATTGAGCTGGATTAGCTCATTCTAGCTCAATTTGAGCTCACTCGAGCTCACTCCAGCTCATTGAGCTGATTCATTAATTTTAAGACTTTAAATAAATTGAGTAGCTAATTTATTAATTGTTCTAAGCAATTAAAATGTGTACAAATAATTAATTTAGTGTTGGACTTAATTTGTCTAAGCCTAAATTAATTTATCACATTTTATTACATGTTTTTAAGATGTTTGGTTTTAAAATTAAATGTGCAGATTTTAGTTAATTAAGTTCTTTTGAAAGTTCAATGTGTACTAATGGTGTCTTTAATTTGTCTAAAACATCCTTTGATGTGTCCATAGCATGTGTTTAATGTTATTCATCTGATTTGGGTTGATTTAATGTGGATTCATGGCCTTTATAGGTTCGGCAGAACCTTTGGAGAGCATTAAAGGAGATACATCACTTAGGTGCATTGTACTTGGCCGAATACATCCATGTATTTGGTGGGTGCATGGATGGTTGGAAGCATGGTTAAATGCTGCTGATTTTTGGATTACCAAGGTGCCTATTCGGTTGGAAAAATAATTCCATGAAGACACATGCATGGAGGAGTTAAATGCATGATGCATGAATAGCCAGTTACAATGAATGAAGAAATACATGCATGGTTGGAGTCAAGAATGTCCAAGGGGGATTTAAGGGCTGAATTAACCACATGAAAGTTATTCAAAGAAGAGTTTTAATGCTGGAAACTTCTCAACCAAAAGGTGCAGCTCATTCCCAAAGTTGGCTGAACCTAGACAAGCCTTTTTAGCTCATTTGCTGTCCAAATTCGTTTAGCCACTTCCTTCTTCATTAAGAAGACTTTAAAACGTCCCAAATGGCTGAATTTACATATCCAAGAGGGCTATTCACGTTCTCCTTTATTGCTGGACACTTTTCAGCCAAAAGAGACCAAATTAATAGCTCAATTATTGCATGGGACGTACCTAGCTGCTGCATGCCTTTTCAAGTGGCCCAAAGTTCATTTCTTCTTCTAGAAACATGGCTAATGACGTTCCCAAGGGCTACACATGGACTTGGACGAATTTTTGGGACAATTAACCTTCTAGAAACCGATTATTGGAGTTCTTTTGCTATCAAATACATTCAGCTGAATTTGCAAGCACATCAAGGCCACATTCAGCCGAATTTTGTCAAGCAAAATAAGGGATTTTCTTTCTAGATTTTTCCAGCAATTTATGGCTGAAAATTAACTTAGTCATTAAGTGTTTCTGACTATTCGGTGAGCTCAATTAGCCTATAAATAGTTGCTAAATTTCATTTGTAAAAAAGGACAGTTTTATGAACCTTTATAAAATTTATGAACTTTTGTTCATCGAGTGAGATTTTCTCCTCTCTATTTTTCGTACGAGTTTTGATTCCGACTTATCAAGCTTGCTTGTGGCGTCAATCGTTTCTCTTCCACTTTATTATACCATGTTCTTCTCTACCTTGATAATGGGTTGTGGTCCATCTTCAATTCTATTTTCCACCTTAAACAAATATAAAACCCGGGGTGACACTTCTTTAGTGTTGAATTGATTCTTTGTTTAAGTCCTATTCTCCATTTCCACCGAACATCACCTATCTATTTTTCCTATCATTATTTCTTCAACCTTAAACCGATTCCTATCTTCTTTCCTTCATCCTAAATCGAACCTAACCTTTACATTATCCAAATCATCTTCTACACCTAAATACCTCCATTCCTAACTTAAACCATCTTCTAAACAAATTCCCTTAAAGCTTCCGCAAACTCATCCGTACTTGTCCTATAATTTTCCTAAAGGCTTTTAACCTCCTCGTAGACGATTGGGCAACTCGCATACATTTCAAATCTTCCCAAGGCGAATTGTATCATCTGGTATCAGAGCTATAAAATGAGGAGTTTCTGATGACGACGAGAGCCGGAATAGGTTCGTAAGTTGAAAAAAATTGAAATTAAAAAAAGAATTCAAAGTTGTAATTTTGTTCCTATTGTATTTGTTTTAATGTTTTGGAGTAATAAAAAAAGGAAAACAAATTCAAAAAAATAAATTTTTCGAGTATAAAAAAAAAGAAGTGTGTGAAGTTTGAAAGTTTTTTTTTTTTTGCTTTGTTTTTCATTTCTTCTGTTCCCAATCTCAAAACCGTCATTCCACCCTCCTCATCTTTTACCTGACCCCTAAATTTTTCTTTGTTTCAATCGACCTGAAACCAAATTTTTTCTTTTGTTAGCCTCCCTTATACCCCACATCAATCCTTTGTAAACCTACTTCGAAGCTGACCCTCAAGCCGCGATGAGTCATCGAAACAAAATATGAAATTGTGAGAGCGAGAGTGAGTAGTAAAAGGCACGAGTGTATTCATCAAAGAAAAAGCCTTATACGAGTGAAACACGAGTGTGAGCGATTTTCTTTGTGAATGACTTGTGAGGTTTTTGTGGTAAGGCATTTTAATATTTCTATTTATTTTCTTTCTTTATAACATCTTTCTTTTCAGCAACAAAACATGTTTCAAGAAGAACTCTTCGTCGATGATCTCCAATTTTTGGTGAATGAAATGGACCGAATGCTTGAGAAAAAGCTAAGTCCAATACAAAAGAGTTTGGGCCGAGCGGAGGAAGAGGCTCGACAAAAGCACATTACGAGTCGAGACACGGAGCGGCGACCATCTCGGAGACCCACTTTCGATGAATACTCGAGAAAAGATTTTCATCATGACTATGTGAGAAAAGATTATAACAAGATTCGTATTTGTCAAGACCTCCGAGACTCCGAGAAGAAAACTACAAGTACTCGTCCACGAAAGATTATTCTCGAAGTGGTACATATTTTGATTCGTATTCAAGGCAAAGCAAAGCGAGTTACGAGTTTGAAACCTTTTACGAAGACGAACGTGAAACTACTAGCCACTCCTCGAACAATTCAAAGATGTCACGTAAGGAACTTTTACACGAGGAATTGATCAAGATATCAATGAGAACATCGCTTCGATCTTAGAATCAAATCCTTGTATTTTCAATTCTTTTGAATCATCTTCTTGTAATCCGAACGAAAAAGAAAAATCCAATGAAAAAGAAAAAGAAGTAAATGAAAAAGAAAAAGAAAATAAAGAAAAAGAAATTGAAAAAGAGTTTGAGAAAAAGAAAATAAAAAAGAGAAACAAGAAAAACAGAGCGTTGAAAAAGAAAAAGATGTTGAAAACACAAAAAAAGAAATTGAGATAGAAAAAGAAGTGAAAGAACAAGATGAGCGAGAAAAAGAGCGAGTTGATTTAACTAACTCATTTGAAGTTTGTTCTTCATTTGTTTCTTCATTTTAGGTTCTTGAAGGACCGAAAGATGTTCTTCAACTTCAATACCTCCCGAAAGAGTGACGTTTTTCTTTGATTGAAAAAGGTAAGGTTGAAAGTGAAGTTGAATCACCCTAATCGGAAGGTCAGGAAGGTAAGTGTTTTGAAATGATTATGACTCCACCAAGTTTGTCCAATGATTGTAATCATGTGAATGACATCGTCATTTGCCATCCCTCCATCTCTTGTGATAATTTAAATAATGGTAAGATGAAGAGATTTCATCATTGTGTTGCAAAGAATGAAAGTGGAGTAATGAATGTTCAAGACCCGATAAGGTATGATGATGACTTTTCTTTTAATCCCCACCTGTTTGATTGTAGTTATTACGAGATTAGTTCATTGTCCAACACAAAATCACAAAGCCTTTGTAAATCTATTTTGAAATGTGTTAAGAGAATTGATTGCTCGATCTTGAATATCCACAATTCATTTTGGTTTAACAAGTTTGATTTTTCAAAACCATTGCCTCATCTTGTTTTAAATAATCAAACGCATGTTTTTAAATAGGGAATATGTTTTGATTTGTTGTGTGGAAAACTCAAGTATCATCTAGTTTGTTTGAAAGTTTTCTATCTTCTTACTATAAGGTTCCTGAATGAGGTAATGAATGTTGTCAATTTTGTTGTCCATCTTTATTCGTTCCTTAAACAATTCTTATGGTTGTTCACCTACCATTTGAAAATGGTTGAATTGAACGCGAAGCTTCAACTACACTACATGCCTATGGAGAGAAGGTTTGTAATGTTCGAGAAAGGTAAGAATGATCTTTGTCTATCTGTGCATAAAGGTGAGTCTTTTGAAACCGTTGATACATTTTTTTGTCTCTACAAATGGTGAAAAGCTTTGCATTACCGATTTTGTTGTTGTGAAACATTTAGATCATGACATGCTTAATCGTTCTATTTTGCCTATTTCTGATCTATCTGTTTTCATGGTTGACAATTTGGATAATCCTTATGAGAAAGAGCCCATATTTTGTCACATGTGTAATTCACTTGAGGACTTTGAGATGGTTTTGTTCCCTTCAAATGTTGATAAGAGCTGTGTTGCTGTCTTCCCTTTTGTAAATCGTTTAGATCATGAAGTGTTTAAATGTATTATTCTATTTACTAATGATCTATCCATTTTGTTCATTGACGAAAAGATTCTTGTGTTCGATAATTGTTATAATTCATGTGCAAGTGATTTCATACATCCCTCAATGCAAGATTTGGTTGTTTCATGTCGAGTATCAAATGCACTTTTTCATCTATTTGCTTGTAACAATCATATATATCATTTGATGTGTTACTTGCATGATAATGTTGTTTTGAGGACTTTGTTTAAATCGTATGCATGTTTTGAAGTCTATTCATTTAAGTCTCAAACATTTGATAAGGCTTTGTTACTTTTATATGACGTTGTGTTTATGCCTATTTGTGTACGATTTATTTTTGTCTTGCTTATATTTGGGCTACAAGTTTATTTGAAATCAATTTTCCTAATTCATGGATACCTCTTGTAGGTGTTGCGATTATCGTTTGTCCCATTTGATCGAGGAAAACCGAGTTCAAAAGAAATTCTGTTCGGGAAATCAACAGGTCAATTCGAGGACGAATCGTCTTGAAGAGGGAAGGGATGATACGGGCACGCCCGGGGCACCCACCGAATTACCCACTGAATTTCAAGTTGATGAGCTCAAACCCAAAGTACCAAGTGTCATGGAGCTGATGTGCATTTTTATGCACTTTCAAATTGACCTGGATTTGCTCATTCTAGCTCAATTTGAGCTCACTCGAGCTCACTCCAGCTCATTAAGCTGATTTGTTAATTTTAAGACTTTAAATAAATTGAGTAGCTAATTTATTAATTGTTCTACCATAATTAAAATGTGTAAAAATAATTAATTTAGTGTTGGACTTAATTTGTCTAAGCCTAAATTAATTTATCACATTTTATTACATGTTTTTAAGATGTTTGGTTTTAAAATTAAATGTGCAGATTTTTAGTTAATTAAGTTGCTGCCGAAAGTTCAATGTGTACTAATGGTGTCTTTAATTTGTCTAAAACGTCCCTTGATGTGTCCATAGCATGTTTTTAATGTTATTCATCTGATTTGAGTTGATTTAATGTGGATTCATGGCCTTTGTAGGTTCAGCCGAACCTTTGGAGAGCATTAAAGGAGATACATCACTTAGGTGCATTGTACTTGGCCGAATACATCCATGTATTTGGTGGGTGCATGGATGGTTGGAAGCATGGTTAAATGCTGCTGATTTTTGGATTACCAAGGTGCCTATTCGGTTGGAAAAATAATTCCATGAAGACACATGCATGGAGGAGTTAAATGCATGATGCATGAACAACCAATTACAACGAATGAAGAAATACATGCATGGTTGGAGTCATGAACGTCCAAGGGGGATTTAAGGGTTGAATTAACCACATGAAAGTTGTTCAAAGAAGAGTTTTAATGATGGAAACTTCTCAACCAAAAGGTGCAGCTCATTCCCAAAGTTGGCCGAACCTAGACAAGCCTTTTCAGCTCCTTTGCTGTCCAAATTCGTTCAGCCACTTCCTTCTTCATTAAGAAGATTTTAAAATGTCCCAAATGGCTGAATTTACATATCCAAGAGGCCTACTCATGTTCTCCTTTATTGCTGGACACTTTTCAGCCAAAAGAGACCAAAATTAATAGCTCAATTATTGCATGGGACGTACCTAGCTGCTGCATGCCTTTTCAAGTGGCCCAAAGTTCATTTCTTCTTCTAGAAACATGGCTGATGACGTTCCCAAGGACTACACATGGACTTGGATGAATTTTTGGGACAATTAAACTTTTAGAAACCGACCATTGGAGTTCTTTTCCTAACAAATACATTCAGCTGAATTTGCAAGCACATCAAGGCCACATTCAGCTGAATTTTGTCAAGCAAGCCAAGGGATTTTCTTTCTAGATTTTTCCAGCAATTTATGGCTGAAAATTAACTTAGTCATTAAGTGTTTTATGACTATTCGGTTAGCTCACATTAGCCTATAAATAGTTGCTAAATTTCATTTGTAAAAAAAGGACAGTTTTATGAACCTTTATAAAATTTATGAACTTTTGTTCATCGAATGAGATTTTCTCCTCTCTATCTTTTGTATGAGTTTCGATTTTGACTTATCAAGCTTGCTTGTGGTGTCAATCGTTTCTCTTCCACTTTATTATACCATCAGTTTTTATCTACCTTGATAACGGGTCGTGCCACATCTTCAATTCCATTTTCCACCTTAAACAAATATAGAACCCGGGGTGACACTTCTTTAGTGTTGAATTGATTCTTTGTTTAAGTCCTACTATCCATTTCCACCGAACATCACCTATCTATTTTTCCTATCATTATTTCTTCAATCTTAAATTGATTCCCATCTTCTTTCCTTCATCCTAAATCGAACCTAACCTTCACATTATCCAAATCATCTTCTACACCTAAATACCTCCATTCCTAACTTAAACCATCTTCTAAACAAATTCCCTTAAAGCTTCCACAAACTCATCCGTACTTCTCCTATAATTTCCTGGAAGGCTTTTAACCTCCTCATAGACGATTGGGCAACTCGCATACATTTCGACTCTTCTCAAGGCAAACTATATCATCTGGTATCAGAGCTATAAAATGAGGAGTTTCTGATGACGAAGAGAGCCGAAATAGGTTCGTAAGTTGAAAAAAATTGAAATTAAAAAAAAATTCAAAGTTGTAACTTTGTTCCTATTGTATTTGTTTTAATGTATTTGGAGTAATAAAAAAAGGAAAAAAATTCAAAAAAATAAATTTTTCGAGTATAAAAAAAAAGGAAGTGTGTGAAGTTTGAAAGTTTTTTTTTTGCTTTGTTTTTCATTTCTTCTGTTCCCAATCTCAAAACCATCATTCCACCCTCCTCATCTTTTACGCCCCCAAAATTTTTCTTTGTTTCAATTGACCCGAAAGCAAAATTTTTCTTTTGTTAGCCTCCCCTATACCTGACATCAATCCTTTGTAAACCTACTTCAAAGCCGACCCTGAAGCTGCGATGAGTCTATCAAAATAAAATACAAAATTATGAGAGCGAGAGTGAGCGGTAAAAGGCACGAGTGTATTCATCAAAGAAAAAGCCTTATACGAGTGAAACACGAGTGTGAGCGATTTTCTTTATGAGTGACTTGTGAGGTTTTTGTGGTAAGACATTTTAATTTTTCTATTTATTTTCTTTCTTTATAACACCTTTCTTTTCAGCAACAAAACATGTTTCAAGAAGAACTCTCCGCCGATGATCTCCAATTTTTGGTGAATGAAATGGACCGAATGCTCGAGAAAAAGCTAAGTCCAATACAAAAGCGTTTGGGCCGAGTGGAGAAAAGGCTCGACAAAAGCACATTACGAGTCGAGACACGGAGCGGCAACCATCTCGGAGACCCACTTTCGATGAATACTCGAGAAAAGATTTTCGTCATGACTATGTGAGAAAAGATTATGAACAAGATTCATATTTGTCAAGACCTTCGAGACTCCGAGAAGAAAACTACAAGTACTCGTCCATGAAAGATTATTCTCAAAGTGGTACATATTTTGATTCGTATTCAAGGCAAAGCAAAGCGAGTTACGAGTTTGAAACCTTTTATGAAGATGAACGTGAAAGTACTAGCCACTCCTCGAACGATTCAAAGATGTCACGCAAGGAGACTCTTGCACGAGGAATTGATCAAGATATCTATGAGAACATCGCTTCGATCTTAGAATCAAATCCTTGTATTTTAATTCTTTTGAATCATCTTCTTGTAATCCGAACAAAAAGAAAAATCCAATGAAAAGAAAAAGAAAAAGAAGAAAATGAAAATGAAAATGAAAATGAAAATGAAAAAGAAAATAAAGAAAAAAAAATTGAAAAAGAGTTTGAGAGAAAAAAAATAAAAATGAGAAACAAGAAAAAGAGAGCATTGAAAAAGAAAAAAGATGTTGAACATGCAAAAAAAGGAAATTGAGATAGAAAAAGAAGTGAAAGAACAAGATGAGTGAGAAAAAGAGCGAGTTGATTTAACTAACTCATTTGAAGTTTGTTCTTCATTTGTTTCTTCATTTCAGGTTCCTGAAGGACCAAAAGATGTTCTTCAACTTCAATACCTCCCAGAAGAGCAATGTTTTTCTTTGATTGAAAAAGGTAAGGTTGAAAGTGAAGTTGAATCACTCGAATTGGAAGGTAAGGAAGGTAAGTGTTTTGAAATGATTATGACTCCACCAAGTTTGTCCAATGATTGTAATCATGTGAATGACATAGTCATTTGCCATCCCTCTATCTCTTGTGATAATTTAAATGATGGTAAGACGAAGATATTTCATCATTGTGTTGCAAAGAATGAAAGTGGAGTAATGAATGTTCAAGACCCGATAAGGTATGATGATGACTTTTCTTTTAATCCCCACTTGTTTGATTGTGGTTATTACGAGATTAGTTCATTATCCAACACGGAATCACAGAATCTTTGTAAATCTATTTTGAAATGTGTGAAGAGAATTGATTGCTCAATCTTGAATACCCACAATTCATTTTGGTTTAACAAGTTTGATTTTTCAAAACCATTGCCACATCTTGTTTTAAATAATCAAACTCATGTTTTTAAATCGGGAATATGTTCTGATTTGTCGTGTGGAAAACTCAAGTATCATCTGGTTTGTTTGAAAGTTTTCTATCTTCTTGATATAAGGTTCCTGAATGAGGTAATGAATGTTGTCAATTTTGTTGTCCATCTTTATTCGTTTCTTAAACAATTCTTATGGTTGTTCACCTACCATTTGAAAATGGTTGAATTGAACGTGAAGCTTCAACTACGCTACATGCCTACGGAGAGAAGGTTTGTAATGTTCAAGAAAGGTAAGAATGATCTTTGTCTATCAGTGCATAAAGGTGAGTCTTCTGAAACCGTTGATACATTTTTTCTCTCTGTGAATGGTGAAAAGCTTTGCGTTGTCGATTTCGTTGTTGTGAAACATTTAGATCATTACATGCTTAATCGTTCTATTTTGCCTATTTCTGATCTATCTGTTTTCATGGTTGACAATTTGGATAATCCTTATGAGAAAGAGCCCATATTTTGTCACATGTGTAATTCACTTGAGGACTTTGAGATGGTTTCGTTCCCTTCAGATGTTGATAAGAGTTGTGTTGCTGTCTTCCCTTTTGTAAATCGTTTAGATCATGAAGTGTTTAAATGTATTATTCTATTTACTAATGATCTATCTATTTTGTTCATTGACGAAAAGATTCTTGTGTTCGATAATTGTTATAATTCATGTGTAAGTGATTTTGTATATCCCTCAATGCAAGATTTGGTTGTTTCATGTCGAGTATCAAATGCACTTTTTCATCTATTTGCTTGTAACAATCATATATATCATTTGATGTGTTACTTGCATGATAATGTTATTTTGAGGACTCTGTTTAAATCGTATGCATGTTTTGAAGTCTATTCGTTTGAGTCTCAAACATTTGATAAGGCTTTGTTACTTTTATATGACGTTGTGTTTATGCCCATTTGCGTACAATTTATTTGTTTTGTCTTGCTTATATTTGGGCTGCAAGTTTATTTGAAATCGATTTTCCTAATTCATGGATACCTCTTGCAGGTGTTGCGATTATCATCCGTCCCATTTGATCGAGGAAAACTGAGTCAAAAGAAATTTTGTTCGAAATCAACAGGTCGATTCGAGGATGAATCGTCTTGAAGAGGGGAGGGATGATACTGGCACGCCCGGGGCACCCACCGAATTACCCATCGAATTTCAAGTTGATGAGCTCAAACCCGAAGTACCAAGTGCCATGGAGCTGATGTGCATTTTTATGCACTTCAAATTGAGTTGGATTAGCTCATTCTAGCTCAATTTGAGCTCACTCGAGCTCACTCCAGCTCATTGAGCTGATTCATTAATTTTAAGACTTTAAATAAATTGAGTAGCTAATTTATTAATTGTTCTACAGCAATTAAAATGTGGACTTAATTTGTCTAAGCCTGAATTAATTTATCACATTTTATTACATGTTTTTAAGATGTTTGGTTTTAAAATTAAATGTGCAGATTTTTATAGTTAATTAAGTTGCTGCCGAAAGTTAAATGTGTACTAACGGTGTCTTTAATTTGTCTAAAACGTCCCTTGATGTGTCCATAGCATGTGTTTAATGTTATTCATCTAATTTGGGTTGATTTAATGTGGATTCATGGCCTTTGTAGGTTCAGCCGAACCTTTGGAGAGCATTAAAGGAGATACATCACTTACGTGCATTGTACTTGGCCGAATACATCCATGTATTTGGTGGGTGCATCGATGGTTTGAAGCATGGTTAAATGCTGCTGATTTTTGGATTACCAAGGTTCCTATTCGGTTGGAAAATTAATTCCATGAAGACACATGCATGGAGGAGTTAAATGCATGATGCATGAACAGCTAGTTACAACGAATGAAGAAATACATGCATGTTGGAGTCATGAACGTCCAAGGGGGATTTAAGGGCTGAATTAACCACATGAAAGTTGTTCAAAGAAGTGTTTTAATGCTGGAAACTTCTCAACCAAAAGGTGCAGCTCATTCCCAAAGTTGGCCAAACCTAGACAAGCCTTTTCAGCTCCTTTCCTGTCCAAATTCGTTCAGCCACTTGCTTCTTCATTAAGAAGACTTTAAAATGTCCCAAATGGCTGAATTTACATATCCAAGAGGGCTACTCACGTTCTCCTTTATTGCTGGACACTTTTCAGCCAAAAGAGACCAAATTAATAGCTCAATTATTGCATGGGACGTACCTAGCTGCTGCATGCCTTTTCAAGTGGCCCAAAGTTCATTTCTTCTTCTAGAAACATGGATGATGACATTCCCAAGGGCTACACATGGACTTGGGTGAATTTTTGGGACAATTAACCTTCTAGAAATTGACCATTGGAGTTCTTTTGCTATCAAATACATTTAGCTGAATTTGCAAGCACATCAAGGCCACATTCAGCCGAATTTTGTCAAGCAAACCAAGGGATTTTCTTTCTAGATTTTTCCATCAATTTATGGCTGAAAATTAACTTAGTCATTCAGTGTTTTATGACTATTCGTTTAGCTCATATTAGCCTATAAATAGTTGCTAAATTTCATTAGTAAAAAAAGGACAGTTTTATGAACCTTTATAAAATTTATGAACTTTTGTTCATCGAGTGTGATTTTCTCCTCTCTATCTTTTGTACGAGTTTTGATTTTGACTTATCAAGCTTGCTTGTGGCGTCAATCGTTTCTCTTCCACTTTATTATACCATGGTTCTTATCTACCTTGATAACGGGTCGTGGTCCATCTTCGATTCCATTTTCCACCTTAAACAAATATAGAACCCAGGGTGACACTTCTTTAGTGTTGAATCGATTCTTTGTTTAAGTCCTATTATCCATTTCCACCGAACATCACCTATCTATTTTTCCTATCATTATTTCTTCAACCTTAAACTGATTCCCATATTCTTTCCTTCATCCTAAATCAAACCTAACCTTCACATTATCCAAATCATCTTCTACACCTAAATACCTCCATTCCTAACTTAAACCATCTTCTAAACAAATTCCCTTAAAGCTTCCGCAAACTCATCCGTACTTCTCCTATAATTTCCCGAAAGGCTTTTAACCTCCTCGTAGACAATTAGGCAACTCGCATACATTTCATCTCTTCCCGAGGTGGACTGTATCAGTAAGCATTCTATTAACCTCTTTTGTACATTTTGCTAAAAGTCGAAGGGCTATCTAACTTTTCCTGTCGTTAGCCTTGTTTTAACAAGGGTAAGGTTCAAAGATCGCAAGTGTGGTAGGTAAGGATTGTTAGCAAGAGGTAAGTACACTCGTCTTGGTTGTGGTTTAGTTTATGGCCGAATGAAGTATGGCTTATAGGGGTGACTTATGTGGAATATGAGTCACTTGATTTTGATGATATATATTTGGGTGCAGATCTAGGGGATATTTGTGAATAGTAGCTAAAGAAGGGCTACTAGAACATGTGGCACACGATAAGGTTGCGGTGAGGTTTCAATTTTTGATAAAGTATGTGTTAAGCCATGGTTAATCGTTAGTGCTATTTATTGTGGGCTCGTGATGAAGGGGTTTGTAGCACGTGTTGTTACCAGGTGTGTACAAACACTATACACACGATATTGACAACGTTGAAAAGCCTAAAAGCCAAAAGTGGCTAAATGGGCCTGCCGAACTTGAGGGCCTAAAATGGTAATGGTTGTTATGTGAGCATGAATAATGAATTGGCATGAACGGTTGTATGATGTGATTGTAATCGGGCCTAATGGGCTTTATAAACATGATTTGCCATAATGGACCATGTGGACATAATCAGACTTAGTGGACTGTATGGGATTTTTAGAAATATATGTTAGGGTTAATGTACTCTAGGCCTAATCTGACAAATTCTTGAATAACATAAAAATCTGTTAATAATCAAACATGTCTGTGGACAAGGCATTAGGTTAGGGTGTGGAAATGGACATATGCTTGTCTAGGATTGGATCTAGGGGAGAGCTTGGCACTTAAGCGGTCCTAGTGACCCACCTCATCTTCTTTGGAATCCTACCTAGTGCGTAGTTTCTATTCACTTTAGCCTGAGGACTTGTTGATGGGCCAAAGTTCATACCTAAAACCCGAGATTAAAGGAATTACGATAATACCCCTATAGGGTAGAATTACAATAATACGCTGTAGGGTAGAATTACAAAAATACCCTTGATTGTGAAATGACTAAAATACCCCTATGTGATGAGTATGAGTTTTATGGATGTTACTCATGTGCATGCTGCATTTATATGATATTCTGTTTAGGATGCATATGGGTGAGAATTATGGTACGGAGAAAGAATTTGAGGATCGCATAGTCGCTTGACGACCGTGGATCCACCGGTTGCTTTAAGCCCATTATATAGTTGGCAGTTTTGCTGCAACGTTGAGTAGTGCCGCTGTTGGTGTTACCTTTGGAGTGTAGGGATGGGTGGGTTGATATTTATATCCCCACAGGAGTGTAGAGTTGGAAGGGAAATGGTGTGTAGCGGATGGACTTTTGGGGATGGTTTTGCATAACCTTGTTTTCATGTGATATGATATGAGGTCATCATGGGCTAAGGCCCCCAAGACCACTGATTTTGATACGGCTTAGGCCTAATGTGATAATTGCATATTAAATTGATTGCCAAGGGTCGTACACATTGAGTTTCGAAAACTCACACCCTTTTTAATTAATGTTTTAGGTGACGGGTTTTCATGTGATATGATATGAGGTCATCATGGGCTAAGGCCCAAGACCACTGATTTTGATAGGCATAGGCCCAATGTGATAATTGCATATTAAATTGATTGCCAAGGGTCATACGCACTGAGTTTCAAAACTCACACCCTTTTTAATTAATGTTTTAGGTGACATTCAATAGACGATTTGACGTGGAAGCAAACTCGGAGATGGCCACACTACAAGTTATTTAGACGTTTTGTTTCTTTATTTCGTATGACGTTATTATTTTAATCACTTTATTTTCATTGGGTTGTAATAAGGCCTTGTATCTCCAAATTGACTTTACTTATGGGTTATTATTATTGTTTCAACTATTTATTTATTAAACTTAAATAAATTTCTTAAGTTTAAACATGATTTTCTAGATAACTTTAACTTATGGGCTTTTACTTAAAACATGGGCTTTTATCGCAACTTAACAAATCGCATGGATTTTGAGTTTCTTTTTACTAAGCAAGTCGTTTTGAAATTATCCTTGATGTGACATCACCAGATTCAATCATAATATTTGGGCCGGGTTTGGTGGTATTACAGTGACCCATGTAAGACCACCTCGGGAATGTGGCATTGGCTTTGCACCCATCTCGATAACGATGGAAAGCATCTTTGACCATCTCTAGTGAATAATGTGATAAGTAGATGAGTTTAGAAGTACGAATGAGAATGGTACTAAATTTATGGGAATGAGTGAATACAGGTACTCGTGAATGAGTCACGATGAAACAATTATAACATGTGGCACGATATGTGCTAGATAAGGGCAATCGTAAGTAAATATGTCAAAAAGCCTTTGACTAGTGTATGATTAGTTAATGCCATGGATGGAATATATTATGAACTTATTATTACTATACATATTTCCATGCAAACTTACTAAGCTTCATGCTTACCCCTTTCATTGACCTTCTTCCTTGTAGTATTGCCAAGATAACTCGAGGATCGTGGACGTAGGAGTTTAGAAATCACACTATAGATGTCACTTTGGTATAATAATTTAGACTTATTTTGAGTATGGCATGTATAGGACTTGGGTATTTTGTTAAGTTCTAATTGTTAGTCAAAATGTTGGCTATGTAAGTTATAAAAGTCATGTTGTTAATGGCCTTATATGTTAGGTAAATACTTGGCAAGTTCTATTGCTTAATGAAGATGAATTTCATGAAGTATATGTCCTTTTGTATATCTTGATTCTTGAGCTCCTAGAAATACCTTTTGATTGTCTTTTATGTTGGAATATGTATGTGTGTAACGTAGGGTGACAAGGGCTTGGTATATAGCCTGCTAATTTTCCTCATGGGTAGACACATGGGCGTGTGTCTAGACCGCGTGGGAGGCACGGCTAGCACATAGGCGTATGCCCAGGCCGTGTGAAGTCTGCACCTTGTACTTGGGATTTAAATTGTCACACAGCTGAGGCACACGAACATTTGTATAGGCCGTGTGGATAAGTCAGAATGACAAGGTTTGGCACACGAACCAGGGCCACGGGCGTGTCAAGGTTGTGTGAAATTGGTCAGTGTCGACCACGGGTGAAAGACACGGGCATGTTTTAGGGGCACACAGACGTGTCCCTAGTTCAACACGGGCGTGTGGCCCCTATTTTTATGAAAAGCCTTCCAAGTTCATAAAAGTTCCAGTTTAATCTCGAAACCTCTCGGAGGCATGTTTAGGGCCATGTAGGCCGAGAATGAGCAAGAAATTGGTTTGAACAAAATTTTGTAACCCTACTCGAGATGTTTAAACAAGATTAGTTTGGTAATACCTCAAACCCTGTTCTGACTTGCATACGGGTGAGGGGTTTGCATTTATTGGTATCAGAGCTACGGTTTAGTCAATTTTAGGACTAATGTAGCATAAGTACGAGTCTAGCTATACATGCCATATGTAAGAGTGTCTGAGTAATGATAGTGTGATGGCTCTTGACGTATAAAATCATATTTGATGTAGTATAAGGATTCTGATCCAGACTGAATTGCAGCCGATAATGCTACGAGTAACGCGCCGGCTCCCGCTTAAGGGACTGCGCCCGCTAATAGTAGACCCGAGACCTTAGGTCAGAGGGAAAAGGCTCGAGAATCCTTTCTCCACATGATGAGCAACTAGTATACTGAGTATACCCGAGCAAATCCTAACACTCAACCCCCTCCACCCCCACCTATCCCTCAACCAGCTCCAGTAGCTCTTCAAGTGGTCGAGGTTGTGAGAAGAGAAAGGCCTCTGGTAGAAAATATCCGGAAGCAAAGAGTGAGGAATTTCGGGCAAATAAGGATGATGACCCGAGAGAGCGAAATTCTGGCTCGAGAATACCACCAGGGTATTCGATGAGTTGTCCTGCACCCCTGAGGAGTGCTTAAAGTCTATGGTATCCCTCCTGAGAGATTCAGCTTACCTATGGTGGAACACCCTGGTGTCGGTAGTGCCAAGGGAGAGAGTGATGCGAACCTAGTCGCATCATGGTTCGACTCCATCCGATGCCATCGAGAGTGGCCTAAGCTCGAGGGGCCAAAGTGCAAAATGAAACTGATTCCAGCTATTTGAACCGATCCAACTAAATTGAGCTCTTTATTTAATTTTTAGCTTTGCATTTAGTTTGCATTTAAAATACTTGCATTTAAGCATCTTAGTTCAATAAATGGTTGTTGGTCATTAATTCAACTCAACTTAGTTTAATTAATTGAGTTCTTTTAGTGAATTTAATAGTTGTGTCTTTAATTAATCTAGTTACTAGGTTAATTTATTGATGCATGAGTTAAGTTCATTTAATGATGCTTTATTTAATTAAGTTAGTTCTTGGAATAAATAAAGTTCAAGTGTTAGTTCATTATTTAAGTCTAGTTGCTAGAATAAATGAAGTCTAAGTGTTAGTTCATTTATTTAAGTCTAGTTGCTAGAATAAATGAAGCTTAAGTGTTAGTTAATTTAATTAAGTTAATTGTTAATTTGTTTTATGTTTAATAATTGCATTAATTTTTTGGTTACATGTGATAATTGCAGGAGACTTTTCATCTTACAACCATTATTTCTAAAGGCTGTTATGCATTCATTGAATAGTTACTCACATTGAAGAAGGAAGTTACATGGATAGAATTCCAAAGGTTGAGACCCTTCATTTGATGGAAGTTACATGGCTAGAATTCTAAAGGTTGAGACTATTCATTTGGTTGGTGACTTTTCAGTTGATCATGGAAAACTCAAGGGACATATTTTAAAAGCATTCATGATGGACATTTAAGCCTTTAAAAACACCATTAGTTGCTGGAGACTTTTCAGCTAGCCAAAGGCAACTCAAAGGACATTTTTTAAAGCTTTCAAATTCATTTAATCATCTCATTAGGAGTCATAAAGTTGCTGTTATTTGGCTGGAGGAATTCAAGAGTTTTTAGATTTTATTTCAGCCATTTAATTGCATATTAAAGTTGAATTTATTTGTCTCTTCAGCTAACCACATGTAAGCACTATATATACCTGCTATTACTTTGTAAAAAGAAAAAAAAATTTTAAGACTTTGGAATTTTGAATATATTTATGAACTTTGTTCATCGGGTGAGATTTTTCTCCTCTCTATCTTTCGTACGAGTTTTGTTTTTGACTTATCAATCTCGCTTGTGGCGTCAAACTTTTCTCTTCCATTCAATTATACCATTGGTTCTTACTTCGCTAAGTAATAGGTCTTTGGTCCATCATCGACTACCATCTTTTGTCTTAAACGTTATAGAAACTGGGGTGACACATACTTGTGTTGAATCGTTTCTGGTTTAAGTTCTTTAATCCATTCCCACCAAAACATCATCTATCTTTTATCCATTTTTCTTTCATCATAAAACCGAGCCTATCCTTCTCCATATCTAAATCATTCCCACACTTAAACACCTCCATTCCTAACTTAACCCATCTTCTAAACAAAATTCACTTAAGCTTTCGTGAACTCATCTGTATTTCCCTATTATTTCCCGAAAGGCTTATCTCCTCCTCGTAGATGATTGGGCAACTCAAATACTTTTTGACTCATCCCGAGACGGATCGTATCATTTGGTATCAGAACTAGAAAATGAGGAGCTACGATGAACATCATAAATTCGAAGTAAGTACGTAAAAAAATAAAAAAAAAGTTGTTTTTCATTTCTTTTGTATTCATCTTTTACATTTGAAGTGAAAAAAAAAAAAAAGAGAAGAAAAAAAGAAAAAAATACGAAAAAAGAAGAAAAAAAAAGAAGTGAATTTTTCTTTTGAAAGTTTGGCAAGTACTTATTGTTTCTAGTCTCATCTTCTTACCCCGATCTTCACAGAAAAAAAAATTCTTCTACCATCATTTGGTATTTTCTCTTTTCATCCAATGCCACCCACCCTTACTCCATTTTCCTTTTCTTTCTTTTAGCCTACCCGATACCCAACGTTAGACCTTTGTTAACCAATTTTGAAGCTGACCCTCAAGCTGTAATAAGTCTTTCAAAATGAAGTATGAAATTGTGAGAACGAGAGAGAGTGGTAAAAGGCACGAGTGCTACATTAGAGAAAAGCCTTATACCAGTGAAACACGAGTGTGAGCAATTTTTCTTTGCGAGTGACTTGTGAGAATTTTATGGTGAGGATTTAATTTTTTGTTTTATTCTTTTTGAAAGTCTTTCTTTTCAGAAAATAAACATGAATCAAGAAGTGTTCTCAGAGTCTGAATATCAATATTTGTTGAACAAAATGCAAAGAGTCATGAATACCAAGTTTGACAAGTTGTATAAGCAATTGGATCGAATTGAAGAACAAGACCAGCAAGAGTGACTTTCTTCAAATTGAAGGATGGAGTCAAGGTCGTCTCGAAGACACACTTTAGAAGAACATTCGAGGAGAGACTGTAACCGAGATTCTTATTCCTCAAAAAGTTTGAGACGGTATGAATCAAACTACAAATTTAAAACTTTTCAAAGTTATCAACGAGGAAGTGAACGTGGTTCATATACGTCCAAGTATTCCTCTATGAAAGATCATTCTCGAAGTGGTTCAAATCATTCAACGAGGAATTCAAGGCAAAATAAAGCGACTAACGAGTGTGAAGCCTTTTACGAAGATGAATACGCAAGCACAAGTTATTCATCTTATGATTCCAAGATGTCAAGCACGAAGCATCTTCCACAAAGAATTGATCGTGATATCTATGAGAACATCGCTTCGATCTTAGAATCAATTCCTTGTATTTTCGATTCTTTTTGAATCATCCTCTTGTTGTAATCAAAATGAAAAAGAAAAAGAGAAAGAATAAAAAGAAATTGAAAAAGAGTTCAAAAGAAAAGAAAATAAAAATGAGAGTGAACAAAAAGAAGTTGAAAAAGAATTTAAAAAAGAAAAAGATGTTGAAAAAGCAAGAAAAGAATTTGAGATAGAAAAAGAAGTGAAAGAACAAGATGAGCGAGAAAAAGAGCGAGTTGATTTAACTAACTCATTTGAAGTTTGTCCTTCATTTGTTTCTTCATTTTAGGTTCTCGAAGGACCGAAAGATGTTCTTCAACTTCAATACCTCCCGGAAGAACGACGCTTTCAAATGATCGAAAAAGGTAAGGTTGAAAGTGAAATTGAACCACCTAAATCGGAAGGTAAGGAAGGTAAGTATCCCAAATCATGTTTGTCTCCACCAAATTTTTCTAATGTTTGTGATTATGTGGATAATCCCGTTGATTGCCATCCTTCGATCATTTTTGATGTTTTAAATGATGGTAATGCGAGTTTATCTCATGAAAATCAATGCGATGCAAAATATAAAGGTAGAGAGATGCAAATCCAACAATTACAAGACGCAATAAGTATGATGATGACTTTTCTTTTAATCCCCATTTGTTTGATTGTGGATATTATGAGATTTGTTCGTTGTCAAATACTAAATCGTTGAGTTTTTGTAAATCGATTTTGAAACATGTTAAGAGATTTGATAGTTCGATTTTGAGTTTGTACAATTCCTATTGGTTTAACATGTTTGATTTTTCTAAATCGTTGTCATATCTTAAATTTTATAATCAAAATCATGTTTTTAAACTGGGAATATGTTTTGTACCATCTGGTATGTCTTGTTGGAAAATCAAGCAACGAAAATTATGCTTGAAAAATTTCAATCATTTTAGAAATTGGTTCTTGGATAAGGTAATGAATTTTGTTCAATTTGTCTTCAAATTTTATTTGTTCCTTAAATAATTTTTATGGTTATATTTGAAATTCACTTTCCATTTGAAAATGGTTGAATTGAACACAAAGCTTCGATTACACTACTTGGCCGTGGAGAGAAGGTTTGTGTTGCTCGATCAAGGTAAGACTGATCTTTGTCTTTCTAAGAATAAAGGTAAGTCTTCTGAAACCATTGTTGCGTTTTTGCTCTCTTCGGATTGTGATAAGCTTTGCATTGCTGATTATATTTTTGCCAAACATTTAATCATGTTAAGATTAATCATTCTATTTTGCCTTATTGTGATCTATATGTTTCGATGAATGATGATAGGATTTTTGAGATTGATAATTTTGATAATTTTTGTGTGAAAGAATCTATATTGCATCACATCTGTGATCCATTTGAAAATTTTGAGAAGTCTTTGTTCTCTTCTGTTGTTGATAGAACACATGATGCTGATTTTCATTATTTAGATCATGAAATGTTTGAACGCTCTGTCATGTTTAATGATGGTCTACTTGTTGACAAAAAGAATCTTGTGTTTGATAATTTTTGTTTATATGCGAGTGATTACATATGTCATTCAATGCAAGATTTGGATGTTCATTTTTGAGTGCCATATGCATTTTCTCAACTATATGCTTGTGATGAATATATCTATCATTTGATGTGTTACTCACATGTTGATTTTGACTTTTGGAATTTGTTTAAATTGTATGCATACCATGAAACTTATTCAATTCAGATTCAAATATTTGATAAGGCTTTATTCCTTTTGTATGATAATGTGATTATGCCTGTTTGCATGCGATTTATTTGTTTGGTGATAATTATATTTGGGTTGCAAGTTATTTTGAAACAATTCTTGCTAACTCATGATTATTTTCTTCAGGTGATACGATTATCATCCGCCCCATTTGATCGAGGGAAGCGAGCAAAATGAATTATGTTCTGAAACACCCCAAACCCGGCCCACAAGCCTTGACCGGATCTGGTTTGTTCCTTGCATAAACCATTTCAGAAACTTGTTTGTTACTTTGGAAAATTTGGGTGGTTTTGAAGAAAAATTGATTTGTGTTGAGTTCGAAGGGAAAACGGGGTTTGTCTTGAAGACTAGATTTTATTAAAACCTTGTAATTATATTTCAAAACTATAAGTTAAAAGAAATACCGAGTTTTTAGAGTTTACCATTAAATTGAAAATCGTTGGTGTTTAGGTGACAAAACATTTAAAATTTATTTTTAAGATAAGTTATTTAATCTTGATTTAATAATAATCGTACCATGATAAACCAAATTAAATGCATTCTTAAAACAGTTAATAGTAATGGCAATATTACCTCAAAATAAAACCCGAAATAAATCCAAAATTAAATGTAAAAGTCCAAAATGGAAATAAAACACTGAGCTGAGCATGGCCACTACTAAGCTCCTGCCGACCCGGTCCATTTACTGAGTGTCACCTGAAAAGATATCCCACAACAGGGTGAGTCAACAGACTCAATGTGTAACAACCAACACAAACTTCCGGCGATTTAGGCATACAAATCATATATAAAACATATATAAACAATGATGCAATCCCGAACCCAAACCTAGATAACCATCCTCTACACATCACCCGTACCTGCCATCACACCGTGGGGATTACTAAATCGACCCTCCATCCGCTACACACCATCGACGGCGTTCATTGCAGGGACGACTTGTACATCGCCTTTATATATTGTGGCATAGCCACGGATAATTGTGACAAAGTCACCAGATAGTATTTCATGACATTAGTCACTACATTCGATTATGTGACATGAGTCACGGATATTGTGGTAAAACCACTAGATCACTTCCCTTTCATAGTCACCCATATGCCCATGCACAATACAATACATGCAAAATCATGCCATATATCTTATTCTATGTTCATAACGAATTCACGATATGTCATATTCAATATCCATAACACTATTAACATAGTATTAAAGGTGAACGTGCACAGTACTCAGACCATCGTATGGTACCTTTAGCCACATCTTTCATATTTTCATTAACATATATATTAAATCAATACCATAAATCTATCAAGAATTAGTGTGGGGCTACACACACGTTACTATCATGTTCACGAAATCCCAAAAGTCTACCGAGACCGATTGCACTCCTTCCTAAAACCAATATCGAATCGCTAGTCTCTAATATTCAATCTAGCCTTGGCGAATATTCATATTCACTAACCTTGTGGATCTAAATCTCAAATTATCCTTTGTCTTTGAAGATGTTGAAATACCTACAAGGTGTATGTTAGATCCGATTCTAATGCTTGATGAACATCATAAATGGCCTTCGGCCTAAGATTACTCTGGCTTACCTTAGATCTTGAAATCCTGAATGATCTCCTCCTTGTAGTCGACTATAAACAAATCCCAAAAGACCACTCCTCAAACATTAGCTACATACGAGATAATGGCCCTATGAACATTTGGCCACCCTTAGAAATCAAGGCCAACCATTTGGTTTTGGCCACCAAAAGAGAAAGAAAGGAAAACTGATTGCTAAGGAAAAAAATACCTACCACTATTAAAGAACCCTCAGAGGATCAGCTTTTGAATCCTAAAGAGAAAGGTTTCAACTAATGCACAAGAAGTGTTTTGGCTTGATGAACACTAGGGAGATTCAGCACGTTAATGGTGAAAAGAAAAAGAGAAGGGAATGGGAGCTATAAGGTTTGGCTATGGCTATCAAATGGTGAGGGAATATTCGGCCATATAAGAAAAAGGTGTAGAATTAAGGTTGAAAGAAAGAAAAGAAGGAGAGGAGAAAGTTAGAAGAATTTCGGTACACCCTACTACTATACTTCAAAACCAAAAATGCCACCCCTAGAGTCCTATATTCGGCCACTTGCTCCCCTCTCTCCCTTATCCCTTGATCGCCTCCACCTTAGCCGAATCCTCAAACTCTCCAACCCCATCTATACCTCCTCCTTCTAGAGTCCTCATGCCGTCCAACTCTGCCTCTCCTTGCTGCAAAATAAAACTCCAAAAGTGCTCTCCTTGCTACTCGAACCTAGGCCCCCTTGTACTACTTGTGGCGTCACATTCTAAGGCTTTAAGTGGCGCCTTCCTACCACTTTACCAAGCTGATTTTTATGTCCTACTTCCCCTACAATTCCTCTTAAGGCCTATCAAGCTTGGCTCCCCTTTAATACTTAAAATCTGATATTTTCTAAGGCATTTACCTACACTCTGAAGTTCTCAAAAATTCATTCAACACATTCAAACACACATAGGCATGCTACTTCATACAATTAAGTAATAATGTACAAGCCCTAAATCCCGGATATTACAATTCTACTCCCCTTAAAATAATTTCGACCTCGAAATTACCTGGCTAGAATAGGTGAGGGTATTGCTGTCGCATTGCTTCTTCCGGCTCCCAAGAAGCTTCTTCCTATCCATGATTACGCCATAGCACTTTGACCAAAGGAACGGATTTCCTCCGTAGTACCTTCACATCCCGTTCCAGAATCTGAATCAGCTCCTCCTCGTACGACAAATATGGTCTCAGCTCCACCTACCCAACCGGCACTATATGAGATGGATCCGATCGGTATCGGCGTAGCATCGATACGTGGAACACATCATGCATCTGCTTCAACTCCGGAGGCAACTCTAACTGGTATGCCACTGGTCCAACTCGCTTTAATACCCGATAAGGTCCTATAAACCTGGGACTTAACTTCCCTTTGTGACCAAATCTCATTACCTTTTTCCAAGGCAAAACTTTAAGAAACACATAATCTCCCACAGCAAACTCAATCTCCTTCTGTTTGAGTTGAAAACAAGTTTATTTTATTGTTAAAATCCTTTACTTTAGGTGACAAAACGTTTAGGGTTTGTTTTAAAAATAAATTTACTTAATCTTTAATTGATAAAAATTCATAAAATAATAATTAAAAGAATAATAAAGTAGTTCAACTATGGTCTTATTACATCAAAATAATTCCCAAAAATTTAAATTCAAGATACTTAAATAAAATAGTCCGAATAAAAATGAAATCCTTACTGAGCATGGCCATCCCTAAGCTTCTGCCGGCCCAGTCCATCACTGATCGTCACCTGAAAGAAAAAGTTCCCGAACGGGGTGAGTCAAACAGACTCAATGTGTAACCAACACTAACATTTAATAAATTCAGGCATACGTTATCATATCACATACATGTTCATATAACAGATAGAAAAAAATGATGCAACCCGAACCCAAACCTATATACCATCCACTACACATCACCCAGCACCAACTTTGTACACCGTGGGGACTACTAAGTCAACCTCTATCCGCTACACACCATCGAAGGCGTCACTGCAATGACGTGCTCATCGCCCTTATAAAATTCGTGGTCTTAGGTCACCATATTCAAATATCGTGGTCTTAGGTCACCACATTCAGATATCATGGTCTTAGGTCCCCACATTCAAATATCGTGGTCTTAGGTCACCACATTCACTTCCCCTTTTCATATAACCCATATGCCCCATATCATACATATCATGCATTAACATGCCAAATTCTTATTTCACATTCTTATAATGTCATATGTGTGTCGTAACATATTTTTAACATAATCCTAGTAGGAGTAGGAAACGTACCTGAGTACTTTGTACCATAGCATGGTACCTTAGTCATATTCACATTCTTATACACATACTTATATTAAACATTGCCATAAAACTTATTAAGAAGTAGTGTGGGGTACACACCTGATTCGCTTACTGAAATCCCAAAATCTGATCTACTACCTTAGGTCTTTAACTTCCTACATCCGGCCCATATTAAAGATTTAATGAAAACCCATTCGGCCACAAATCCAAATCCTAGTAGGATTAGTACACTAAACCTACCTTGTTGCCGATTGACTTGAGAATCAAGTCCCAAAATCTTTGCTATACTCCTCCTTGTATTCAGCCAAGCACTAGATCTCTACATAGGTTAGTTTTTTGGCTTTTAAAATAATAAGAAATAGATCTATGTACTAAAATAAGGCCTTGGCCAAATGTTCATAGTCACTTACCTTAAAAATCTTAAATCCCAAAAGTATTCCTTGCCTTAAGTGTCTGTCGAAATCCCTATAGCCACATATTAGTTCAATTCCCAACCTTAAATCTCAACAAATGACCCTTGGCCAACTAGAATATTTGCTTACCTTAAGTCCTTGAAATCCCGAAAGATTCGTCTTTGAAGTCGACAATAGGCCAAATCCTGAAAGATCTCTTCAAAGTTTCGGCACACAAGATTATTAATAGGATTAGTATCCTGATTTTGGTTAAAAGAAAAGAAATAGAATGACGACAATAGGTGTAACATCCCCAAACCCGGCCCACGAGCCTTGACCGGATCTGGTTATGTCACTGCGGAATGACGGTTGAAAATCTTTGTCTTTAGCATAAAACTTAAAAATTTTTGTTTATTTTCGAGAAGTAATTCCATTAAAAATTATTTAATACTATAAGCCCGATATAAAATATGCAATTAAAACTTTATTATAATTTATTATATTATAAATCATTTGAAGGAAATATATCTAAGTATAATATAAACCCTAATTAAAAGATAATAAAATGATCCCATCAATAAATTAAAAGGCCTTTTATTACAACCAATATTTAAACCAAAACTTGATATAAATAAGCTTTAAAATATTTAAACTCTTCCTTCGCATGGGCCACCATGTGTCCTCTCCGATCCGGTCCAATCTCAAGAGTCACCGAAATGTTAGGAAAATAATTGGGTGAGTCACACGGACTCGATGTGTAATTAAAACCATTGAAATCCACCCACATGCTAGCCACCAATCAACCCAATTATCAAATGCAACATATAAATATAATCATTTAGATATTACCACAATGGGCTTGGCCCGCATTCATCCACATTCGTGTAATCGGGCTAGGCCCTTTTCTCATTAATTCATCGACATCGGGCTTGGCCCATTTCCACGTATGTTCCCAAAACATACCTATCCATATGTCATATTGGGCTTGGCCCATTTCCATATCATTTCATAACAAAACAATGCAACATGAAACCCAACCCAATCCTAAGGTCCAACCGCTACACACCCCTTAACCACCTTTACCACACACCGGGGACTATCGAGTCACCTCTCCTTTTCCCTCCAAAAGGCAACCAATGCCATCCACGATGTAGCGTATAGCTAACATCAAACCACGATGGAGCACACAAGAATCCATCAAGCCACGATATGGCATAAAGTCGATATCAATCAAGGTAACCACGCGAACTAAATCAAAAGATCCACAACGCGACCTCGGTCGGCGCCAATCCACGATGTAGCACAAAGTCGACATCAACCACGCACTCAAGTACACCCGCATCTTCTTTCAAAAACCCACCCATGCACATGTAACATAATATAATGACATAATGAATAAAGCATGTACATGATATTCGTGCATACATTCATATTCATAGACATACTCACATACACGTATTAATAACCACATCTCAACAGATTTGATACTAACTCGTTTATCGACATACCCTTTAAGGGTATCCGTTCACATAGTCACCGCACTTATTAACACATATTTAACACATACACTTATCGCATACATATCATATACCCTAAATCGATGGGTTAATCACACACCTTATAACTGAAGTTCTAAACCCTCGATCCCGACGCTATCGTTTAGCGAGACTACCGTTATTTGCCTAATCATTGCTCGACGCCGCCCACACCCCTGGCCAATCTCGCATGCAGTAAACGGATCTCTTCTTGAACTTCGGGATGGGAGCTTTCCCTTTCTCCTCTTGGACCGCACTCGCATCCATCGACACTTAATCGTAATCACACGATTAATCAATCAAAGCCACAATCTACTATTAACAAATCTAAGTTACTTACTAATTTCCTTACCAAATAAACCGAGATCCCAAGGCCTTCCTTCGCTTATGCCGATCTGCCCTATAAACCAAAGTCACTATTCGGTCAACACCTAAACATACACAATGGCCTAAGGTCAATACCAATGGATCACTTACCCCTTACCGGATCCCAAACACCACCGATCTCCTGGTTGCCAAAATCCTGTTACACAATATTAGAATCACCTAATACCAAAACTAAGGCCAACCTTCGGTTTAGCCACTAAAATAGGAACCAAAACCGATCGCTAAAGACGTAACATGCTTACCACACTTGCTTAAGAATCGGCCAACCACGCTAGAATACAAGGGAGAATTCGGCTTCAAACTTAGTAAAATCGTAGAGGAAAGGAGGGCTAGAGGTTTCGGCTATCAAGGAATTTAAAAGAAAACAAAAGAAATATTTATAAAAAAAAATAAGAAACTCCACTTGACGCTTCGGCTAGGTACACAAGACTATGGCGGACCAAAATGCACCAAATGTTGACTAAAAGAATTCGTCAAATGGTCAAAAGAAAATCAAGAGGAAGGCTGCCCATTAAATAGCAATTCGGCACTTGATTCCCCCCTTGAAAACTCCTAATTCGGCTTCCACTTCAAATGCTCCAGGCCACTAATTCAATTTAATTTGAATTAGCCAACTACCCCACTATTATCCATATTTTATCACTCTAAAATATCACTTAATCCTATTAAAACAATTAAACCACCAGCAGCCATTATCTCTAATTCTCTAATTTTAAAATAATTCTACACTTATCTAAAATAATTAAAATAACCAACCCTTATCACTCCTTCAACTTACAAAATAAAATAAAATACAACTCATCCTTATCTTCCACCGATTTTGAAACACCACCACTTGTCCATGAAGACTCCATGTGTCAATCCATCGCCTCGCCAATGCTGCAAAATACAAGAAAAACCACCGCCCCCATGGGTCTCGAACACAGACTCGGAGGAAAGCCAATGACCAACTAGCGCCCGAGCCATTCGGCCACTTTGATTTTTATGACAAAAACCCCATCATTTAATCTTAAACCCTTCCTACTCAAATTTATAACCGCATATAAAAGAAAATACGCCCAAAATGTCACGCAAGCCTCAAACCATGACCTCCTTCCCTCCAAGCCTAAGTAGCGCCTAAGAGCCACTCGCCAATTCCAATAACGTGGCCATTTATTTATAAGCATACCGGCCGAAGTCCCTAATTAGCGCAAAGATAAACAAAATTGTCAGCTTTAGCAACTCGAACCTTGACCCCTTAGGCGTCACCTTCCCAAGCCCCAAGCAAATTTTATGCCACTTTGCCAACTCCTTTCTTGTGTCCTAAATTCCACCAATTTATTTTAAAGCCTACTTGCCCTAATTCCCTTTTTACACTAAAATCTAAAATTTTCTAAAGCCTTCCCTTTCATCCAAACATTTCTAAAATCTCTAAAACACCTCCAAACACACCCAAAAACCTACCAACACCTGAATTATACTTAAATTACCTAGCCCCTAAACCAGGGTGTTACAATTCTACCCTCCTTAAAAATAATTTCGTCCTCGAAATTACTTATTACCAATAATCATAACTCGCTATTCTACTTCTCCAAGACTCGATCTTAGTCTATCATACTCCCCGCCACAGTCTTTAGGTTCTCTCCCAAGATCCAGATCATACAAGAAAGAGCTAACTTACAAACAAGGAAAGCAATTAAAGAATATTCCAAGACAAAGGAGCTTACCCGTTATCACATCCTCGGTTGACTCTGACTAAAACCATTCCTTCCATGGCTTGAACCACGACCCCTTGTCGCTCGAGGACAATTCTTAACCAGATGTGCCTTAGATCCACACCGAAAGCATTCTTTACTATTTCCCCAACACTCTCCAGTGTGAGGTCTTCCACACCGAGCACAAGGACGATTCCGATCCATCGGTACAAGTGCACTTACGTGGTTCTCGGTCCTTGGTCTTTTCGGGCATTACCAAACGATGCCGATGGTCCAACATTTCTCTTATTCTCGCTCCTATTCTTCTCTCGGTTTTCCCTTATAGTCTTCTTAACCTCTTCAACGATCCGAGCTTTCTCCACTAAAATGGCAAAGTCTCTTTCTCTCGTATGAGCGATCAACTCCGCAACTCATCTCGTAGCCCATCTTCGAATCGAACACTTCTTTCAGAATCAAGTAGCCACGATTCCTTTGGCGTCTTGACTTAGTCGCACAAACTCGCTTCATACTCCGCCACCGACTTATTCCTTGCACTAGATTTAGAAACGCTTTCCTTTGCGAGTCCAAATAATCTGCCCTACATACTTCCCTTCAACTTGGCCTTAAAGAAATCCCAATCCAATCGATCCGCGGTACACCTTGTTTGACGGTGAGCCACTAACGATAAGCTTCGTGCAAGCAACGAAACAATTTCTTCACTTTTCTTTCTTCATTGGTGCGTCTAAATCGTCCATGATTCTTTCAACCGCTTCTAGCCAATACTCGCTACATTCGAGCTACTCTCGAAACTCCTCTAAAGATCTCGGCCCGTTCGCTCTAAGCCTTTCCGATACCGACTTCGAGTTCCATTTCTCTACTAACTCCGCTACTCGCTCTAGCACTCATAACATGGCCCGCGATCTCGCGCCATCTTCTCCTGTCCGATCTTGCTCCTCCGCCAATCGATGGCGCAGATTTCACTTCGACCCATGGCCGACCCTATCGGCTCGATGCCATTCTACCTCATCAAGGCCCCTAGAACTCATCTCTATCGCCTTGATTTATCCGATTAAGAAGTTTTATGCATTAGTAATGGTTCCACTATTTAACCATGAGCATATTTTATGAATGAAAGATTTTAGAAGTAGTTCTTTCGATCACACAAGGTTTCAAATCGAGTTTTACTACTCTAATTCAGAATCACTTTCACATTCATCAATAGAGACACCTTCATTTCTCAATGAAGACACATTCATTCATCATCAAAACACATTCATTCCTCAAAGAGGCACACCAATGGTATCTACCACCCACATTCACTATTCGGACATTTACCTGCTTTCACCCCAAGGGTATTTTAGTAATTTTGTCAACCAGGTAATTTTGTAAATTTCAAGAGTCGGGTATTATTTTGAAATACAAAATTGGGTACTTTTGCAAAGTGAGAGAATTTTATTAAAGTTAGGGTTATCTCTAAATTTTGAAAGTCGAGGCATTTTAGTAATTTTAACATAGGGGTGTTTTCGTAAATTTTCCAAATCGGAGTATATTGATATTTTGAACACTAGAGATTTTAATATTTTGCAAAGTGAAAATCATTTTAACAAAAGTTGAGTGTAGTGTGGTAATTTTATAATACAGGGGCATTTTTGTAATTTTACCGCTAGGGCATTTTGGTAATTTTGGTAAATCGAAAAAAATGTTTTTTTTTCTTTTCAAAACCAGATTTAGGGTTTACAAACCAAAAAGGGTAAATTTAAAAATTGTAAAACCAAGAATTTTAAAACAGCAAGGCTAATCCCTTTCGGGTTTTAATAATTGGTTCAGCCTGTGAACAAGTCCTCTTGGTTAAGGTGAACCGTAGCTACGCACCAGGTAGGATTCAAGTGGAGAGGAGGTGAGTCACGCGGACTGCTTAAATACCAAGCTCCCACTGAATACCACTCCTGACATGCTTGCACAGTTTGCCACATCTTAACACGACGACTTACTTCACAGGTTTGTTTAGTAACCTTAAGTCTTATGCATATGTTTGGGTAGACTAGTCCTAGGGTTCAACTGATCCTAATCCACTAATCTACGAGCCCAACAAAGCCCATAACAGTTCATATAACAAATTACTTCATAAGTCTGAAGTACTTACCTGGTGGACTCGGGCCGGAGGTACAGGTGCCATGCCAGAAAATCCTGAAATAAAAGCCCATATTTTGAAAAGCCTATTTTGAAAATGTTTTGGGCCCAAAACCCTCAAAGCCGAAGTTTTGAACCAGCTCGATATTAATCAGAACATCCCCAAACCCGGCCCACGAGCCTTGACCGGATCTGGTTATGTCATCAAGCGAATGACGGTTGAAAATCTTTGTCTTTAGCATAAAACTTAAAAATTTTTGTTTATTTTAGAAGTAATTCCATTAAAAATTATTTAATACTATAAGTCCGATATAAAATATGCTAATTAAAACTTTATTATAATTTATTATATTATAAATCATTTGAAGGAAATATATCTAAGTATAATATAAACCCTAATTAAAAAGATAATAAAATGATCCCATCAATAAATTAAAAGGCCTTTTATTACAACCAATATTTAAACCAAAACTTGATATAAATAAGCTTTAAAATATTTAAACTCTTCCTTCGCATGGGCCACCATGTGTCCTCTCCGATCCGGTCCAATCTCAAGAGTCACCGAAATGTTAGGAAAATAATTGGGTGAGTCACACGGACTCAATGTGTAATTAAAACCATTGAAATCCACCCACATGCTAGCCACCAATCAACCCAATTATCAAATGCAACATATAAATATAATCATTTAGATATTACCACAACTGGCTTGGCCCATTGATCCACATTCGTCTTGGGCTAGGCCCTTTCTCATTAATTCATCGATTCATCGGGCTTGGCCCATTTCCACGTATGTTCCCAAAACATACCTATCCATATGTCATATTGGGCTTGGCCCATTTCCATATCATTTCATAACAAAACAATGCAACATGAAACCCAACCCAATCCTAAGGTCCAACCGCTACACACCCCTTAACCAAATTTACCACACACCGGGGACTATCGAGTCACCCTCTCCTTTTCCCTCCAAAAAGGCAACCAATGCCATCCACGATGTAGCGATAGCTAACATCAAACCACGATGGAGCACACAAGAATCCATCAAGCCACGATATGGCATAAAGCCGATATCAATCAAGGTAACCACGAACTAAATCGCAAAGATCCACAACGCGACCTCGCGGCGCCAATCCACGATGTAGCACAAAGTCGACATCAACCACGCATCAAGTACACCGCACCTTCTTTCAAAACCCACCCATGCACATGTAACATAATATAATGACATAATGAATAAAGCATGTACATGATATTCGTGCATACATTCATATTCATAGACATACTCACATACACGATTAATAACCACATCTCAACAGATTTGATACTAACCTGTTTATCGACATACCCTTTAAGGGTATCCGGTTCACATAGTCACTGCACTTATTAACACATATTTAACACATACACTTATCGCATACATATCATATACCCGGAAATCGATGGGTTAATCACACACCTTATAACCTGAAGTTCTAAACCCTCGATCCCGACGCTATCGTTTAGCGAGACTACCGTTATTTGCCTAATCTGTTGCTCAGACGCTGGCCCACACCCCGGTGGCCAATCTCGTACAGCAGAAACGGATCTCTTCTTGAACTTCGGGATGGGAGCTTTCCCTTTCTCCTCTTGACTGGCACTCGCATCCATCGACACTTAATCAGAATCACACGATTAATCAATCAAAGCCACAATCTACTATTAACAAATCTAAGTTACTTACTAATTTCCTTACCGAAATAAACTGAGATCCCGAAGGCCTTCCTTCGCTTATGCCGATCCGCCTATAAACCAAAGTCACTATTCGGTCAACACCTAAACATACACAATGGCCTAAGGTCAATACCAATGGATCACTTACCCCTTACTCGGATCCCAAACACCACCGATCTCCGAAGTTGCCAAAAATCCTCATTACACAATATTAGAATCAGCTAATACCAAAACTAAGGCCAACCCTTGGTTTAGCCACTAAAATAGGGAACCAAAACCGATCGCTAAAGATGTAACATGCTTACCACACTTGCTTAAGAATCGCCAACCACGCTAGAATACAAGGGAGAATTGACTTCAAACTTAGTAAAATCGTAGAGGAAAGGAGGGCTAGAGGTTTCGCTATCAAGGAATTTAAAAGAAAACAAAAGAAATATTTATAAAAAAAATAAGAAACTCCACTTGACGCCTTGACTAGGTACACAAGACTATGGCGGACCAAAATGCACCAAATGTTGACTAAAAGAATTAGTCAAATGGTCAAAAGAAAATCAAGAGGAAGGCTGCCCATTAAATAGCAATTCGCACTTGATTCCCCTTGAAAACTCCTAATTAAACTTCCACTTCAAATGCTCCAGCCACTAATTCAATTTAATTTGAATTAGCCAACTACCCCACTATTATCCATATTTTATCACTCTAAAATATCACTTAATCCTATTAAAACAATTAAACCACCAGCACCATTATCTCTAATTCTCTAATTTTAAAATAATTCTACACTTATCTAAAATAATTAAAATAACCAACCCTTATCACTCCTTCAACTTACAAAATAAAATAAAATACAACTCATCCTTATCTTCCACATATTTTGAAACACCACCACTGGTCCATGAAGACTCCATGTGCCGTCCATCACCCTCGCCCAAATTCTTTGCAAATACAAGAAAAACCACCACTGCCCATGGGTCTCGAACACAGACACGGAGGAAAGCCAGCACCAACTAGCGCCTGAGCCATTCGGCCACTTTGATTTTATGACAAAACCCCATCATTTAATCTTAAACCCTTCCTACTCCAAATTTCATAACCGATATAAAAGAAAATACGCCCAAAATGTCAAAGCAAGCCTCAAACCATGACCTCCTTCCCTCCAAATACCTAAGTAGCGCCTAAGAGCCACTCGCCAATTCCAATAACGTGGCCATTTATTTATAAGCATACTGCCGAGTCCCCTAATTAGCATAAAGATAAACAAAATTGCTGCTTTAGCAAATCAACCTTGACCCCTTAGGCGCCACCTTCCCAAGCCCCAAGCGGCGCCTTATGCCACTTTGCCAACTCCTTTCTTGTGTCCTAAATTCCACCAATTTATTTTAAAGCCTACTTGCCCTAATTCCCTTTTTACACTAAAATCTAAAATTTTCTAAAGCCTTCCCTTTCATCCAAACATTTCTAAAATCTCTAAAACACCTCCAAACACACCCAAAAACCTACCAACACCTGAATTATACTTAAATTACCTAGCCCCTAAACCAGGGTGTTACAATAGGATTCCTTACCCTCAATATTGGAATTGGCAAAGAGTTTGCAGGAGAGATCGATTCAAAAGAATGAACCTTTGGCTTTAGGCTTTGTTGAACAATCGGCTAAAGATTGCCTTGAGATTCGGCTACCCTTTTAGATGGTGATGGAGAAGTCGGCCATAAGAGGAAAAGATGTAGAGAGAAAAGCTAAAAGAATTTTGCTAGGAGGCTAAAAGAAAAAGAAGAAATATGGATGCTCAATAACAAGAAGAAATTCGGCAGAGAGAGAAAGGAGGGAAAAGGAAAAAGAATGAATACTGTCTTAATTCCTCCTTTGGTTGAAATTACTATGCTAGAGTCCCTTACTTGGCCATCACTTCCTTGTTTAAAGATTAATAGAAATAATCCTTTAATTATCTCTTTGAAAATAATCTAAAATAAATCATCATTTATCTACCCCTGAGCCAAAATTTTAAGAGGATTTAAACTCCTCCCTTAGTGCCTTAATGCCATCCATTACCTCTACTCCATGGCGCAAAATAAAATCCTTTATTTGCTTCCCACGTTGCTCAAACCTAGGCCCATTTGCATAGCTTGTGGCATCACTTACTGGGCTTTAAGTGGTGCCTCCAAGCCACTTAAACAAGCCTATGTTTGTGTCAAATTTCTTGTATTAATTTTCTTAAGGCCACCTTGTTTTAGTTTCCTCTTTTAAACTTACCATTTCTAAAACATTTCCTTACATTTCCAAGTTTCCAAAAATATTCACTTTCCTAAGCATTTACTTAACATTTCCAAGTTTCCAAAAATGTTCACTTTCCTAAACATTTACTTAACATTTCCAAGTTTCCAAAAATGTTCATCATACATTCATAACACATAGGACATGCCATTTCATATAATTAAATCAAAAATGCATAGGCCCATTTTCAGGGTGTTACACCACATGAGGTTAACTACTCGACGCATGATTTGGAATTGGTGGCAGTGGTCTTTGCTCTTAAGGTATGGAGGCACTATCTATATGGAGAAAAGTCAGTGATTTACACAGACCACAAGAGCCTTAAGTATCTGCTGACTCAGAAAGAGTTGAACCTGAGACAGCGAAGGTGGGTGGAATTATTGAAGGACTACGATTGTTTTATAGAGTATCACCCGAGCAAGGCGAATGTGGTGGCAGATGCCCTAAGTCAGAAAGTAGTGACGGAGTTAAGGGCAATGTTCGCACATTTGAGCCTCTATGATGATGGAAGTCTTAGCGAGTTACAAGTTAATTCGACGTGGTGAATGAGGTGAAAGAGAGTCAGTTGGTGGGTGATGATCTAAGTGCTAAGCTACGGCAAGTACAGAATGGGGAGTTAGAGGATTATGGTGTTAACAGTGAGGGAGTATTGTGTTTCAAGGGTAAGGTCTGTATGCCGAAGGATGAGGAGTTAAGGCAGAGAATTCTTCGGGAATTGCATAGTAGCCCTTATGCTATGATCCTGGAGGTAGTAAGTTGTACAGGGGTTTACGGGAATAGTTCTGGTGGCCTGGTCTTAAGCGAGAAGTTACCGAATTTGTAGGGAAGTGCTTAACGTGTTAGCAAGTTAAGGCTGAATACTAAGTTCTGTCAGGATTACTTCAGCCAATAAAGATTTCACAATGGAAGTGGGAGAGAATTACCATGGACTTCGTTAGTGGGCTTCCCCTTACGCCTACTAAGAAGGACTCAGTATGGGCGATAGTGGATCGGTTGACAAAGTCTGTGTATTTCATCCCCGTGCGGGTTGACTACTCGTTGCAAAAGTTGGCAAAGTTATATGTGGCAGAAATTGTGAGGTTGCATGGAGTGCCGGTGTCGATTATCTCGGATAGGGATTCGAGGTTTACGTCTCAGTTTTGGAAGGCGCTACATCGAGCTTTAGGCACTAGATTGGACTTCAGTACAGCATTTCATCCGCAGTCGGACGGTCAATCTGAACGAGTGATCCAAGTGTTAGAGGATATGTTGAGGGGCTGTGTGATAGACTTCAGAGGGAGTTGGGAAGAGTTCTTGCCTTTAGTGGAATTTACGTATAACAATAGCTATCAGGCAAGTATTCGGATGGCACCGTACGAAGTGTTGTATGGACAAAAGTGTCACACTCCTACATGTTGGACGAAATTGGGGGAACGTCAGATTTTGGGTCCAAAAATTGTGGCAGAATCAGAAGAAAAGGTTAAGGTGATTTGGACACGGTTGAAGGAGGCATCTGACCGACAAAAGTCATACGCAGATCTTAAAGTCCAACCCAAAACAATCTTTCTCTCAAAACACACAAGTTTTTCCTAAGTAACAAAAGAATTTGAAATGGTTTACACCGGAGAACATACCAGATCCGGTCAGGGCTCGTAGGCCAGGTTTGGGGTGTTTCATGTGGCCTTAATTGTCGAGACGCATAAGCAACTACCTTCCTGTCCTGCATCAAAACACATCCCAAACCTGTGTGAGAAGCATCACAGTACACCATAAAATCCTTCCCTGCCTCAGGCTGAATCAAAATTGGAGCTTCAGTCAAGACCCTCTTAAGCTTCTCAAAGCTCTCCTGTTGCTTATCTAACCATACGAAAGGTACCTCTTTTCTCAACAACTTCATCAAAGGTGCGGCTATTGATGAGAACCCTTCCACGAATCTTCTATAATAGCCTGCCAATCCCAAGAAGCTACGAACTTCTGCCACAGACTTAGGTGGTTTCCAATCCAATACTGCCTCAATCTTCCGAGGATCCACCCTTATCCTTCAAAGAGACACCACATACCCTAAAACGTAACTTCCTTCAGCCAAAATTCGCACTTGCTGAACTTGGCATATAGCTTTTCCTCCCTTAACACTTGCAACACGACTCAGAGTTGCTCATCATGTTCTTCCTCTGACTTAGAATACACCAAGATATCGTCTATGAACACAACAACGAACCGGTCCAGATAGGGTTGGAAAACCCGATTCATCATGTCCATGAACGCGGCTGGGGCGTTTGTCAATCCAAACGGCATTACCAAGAACTCATAATAACCGTACCTTGTCCGAAAAGCTGTCTTATGGATATCGGCCTCCTTCACTTTAAGCTGATGATATCCAGACCTTAGATCTATCTTTGAGAATACCGCAGCCCCCTTAAGCTGATCGAACAAGTCATCTATCCTTGGCAACGGGTACTTGTTCTTGATGGTCAGCTTATTCAACTGACGATAACCTATGCACATACGCATAGTTCCGTCCTTCTTCTTCACAAACAAGACCGGTGCTCCCCATGGAGACACACTGGGTCGGATAAACCCACGATCAAGCAACTCTTGGATTTGTGCCTTCAGCTTAACCAACTTCTTTGGTGCCATTCTGTACGGGGCAATTGACACAGGAGCTATACCCGGCAGCAAGTCAATTTCGAACTCCACTTCCCTATTCGGGGGTATTCCAGGTAACTCCTCCGAAAAAACATCCACGAATTCTCTTACTGTTCTAACTCCACTAACTCCCCCTTCTTTCGCATCCAACGCACTAACGAAGGTCAAAAATGCCTTGCATCCTTTCTGAACCATCTGAACAGCCTTTAAAGCAGAGACTATGTTAGACAAGTAGTTTCTTCTTTCTCCTATCATAATTATCGCCTTATCCTCTGGCATCCTTAACTCCATTATCTTATCTGCGTAATCCAATACAGCCCAATGTTCCACTAGCCAGTCCATGCCAAGAATGAGATTAAATTCTCTGAAGGGTAGTTCCATCAAGTCGGCAGGAAATACCACTCCTAATCTCTAGGGTACACCAAATATCTTATTCACCACTACGTTTGACCTAATGGGCTCACTACAGTCATCTCCTTATTAGATAGTTTAGAGGCTATGCCTAGTGTTTCAACTACTCTACATGCAACATAAGAGTGGGTAGAGCCAACATCAATTAAAGCAAAGTAAGGCTTGTCAGCTATAAGGAACGTATCGGTTATGACGTCTGGTGCATCTCCATCCTCCCTCTGGCAAACTGCATACACTAGACCCGGCTGTCTTGCCTTCGTATTACCAACACCTCTGCCTGGTGTTCCCCATCCTCTACCAGAACCATTACCTCTGCCAGCTGAACCACGACCTCGCGGTGGCTGCTGTCCTCCTCTTCCAGCCTGATTAGGACCCTGACTTACTGGTTGGCTCCCTTCTATTTTCATGGGACAATCCCTAATCATATGATCCTTGGATCCACTCTTGAAACATCCTCCTGTCTTCTTCCAACACTCTCCTAGATGCATCTTCCCACACTGAGCACAAGTACGACATCGCCTCCCAGAAGAACTCTTTGCCTTTGCGCCCATCAACTCTAGGCCTCTTTTGCACATTCCCAGATGACCCTACTGATCCAAAACCTCTCTTTTGCCTGTTCCTATCCGTATTCTATCTCACAGATTCTTTAATCCCTTCGGCTACCTTAGCCTTCTCTACCAACATGGTAAATTCTCGCTCCTGCTGTGGCGCTATTAACAACTTCAGATCATCCCTCAGTCTGTCCTCAAACCGGACACACCGTTCATGCTCCGTAGCCACTATACCACAAGCATAATGGCTCAACCTTAAGAATTCCACCTCGTACTCCGCTACAGACTTATTTCTCTAGACCAGCCTCAAAAACGCCTTCCTCTATGCATCAACATAACTAGTTCTAATGCACTTCTTCTGATATGCCACCTTAAAGCATTCCCAAGCAAGATCATCTACGGCAGCGCCATCCCAAATTGTGAGCCACCATTGATATGACTCATCGCGGAGTAGCGACACTACCCCTTTCAGTTTCTCTTGGGCAGTCAGGTCCAAATTATCCATAATTCGCTCGTCACTTCCGACCAATACTCACCAGTATTAGGCCACACCGATATACCACGAAAAACTCACTCCATTAGCTCGAGTCGCCTGTAGAGACTTTGAGCTCCCATGCCTTCACCTGCTCCAGCCACCCTTTCTAGAACTCGCAGCATTGCCTGTGATACTGCATCATCCCCCGTCTGATCCTGATATTCCACATCAGCGGCTGGTGGTGGTGGCATTTCATTTTCGGACCCTTGACCAAACCTAATGGGTTTCGACACGGTTATTCGGCCTCTACCACAGCTACACACATTACGACCACGTCCCCTAGAATTCATGCTTCTGAATCGCGTTTATCTGATTAAAGAATTTTATGAATTAGTTTTTGTTCCACTGATTTATCGCGAACAGTCTTATGTTCAATAGTTCTAAAGAGTAGTTCTTTCGAATACACACACAGTCTCAAATTCATTCATTCATTCATCACATTCATGAACTTGAGTTCATTACAAAAAAGTGTTGTAGTTGTCATCGTTGTTATTTTCCACTACCCAAGGGTATTTTTGTAATTTTATCCTATAGGGGTGTTTTGGTAATTTTTCAAATTAGGGTATTTGAAAATTTCACAAAGTAGAGATTTCTGTCATTTTTACAAAATTGAAATACTTGGTAAGAAAATTCAAGGGTAGTTTGGTAATTTTATAATCTGGGGGTATTTTTGTAATTTTTACAAGTCAGGGGCATTTCAGTAATTTTGTAAAATATGTTTCCCGGTGAATTTTCAAAATAATGGTATTTTTGGAAATTTTTAATTCGAGGGTATTTTAACTTTCCATACGGAGGTATTTTGGTAATTTACGTGTTAGGGGTAATTTGGTCAATTTAAAAATCGGGGTATTTTGGTCATTTTAAATCAAGGGTACTTTGGAATTTATAATCATGGTTTAACTTTAGAATTTCACAAAACAAGGTGGTGGTCCTTTTCGGGTTTTAGTTATTGAATTTAGCCTTGTGATTGAGTCCTCTTGGTTAGGGTGAACCGTCACTACGCACTGTAGGATTCAAGCGGAGGAGGTGAGTCACTAGGATCTGCTAAGTACCAAGCTCCCCAGAATCCAATCCTAGACATGCGTATTAACGGTTGCCACACCAATTGTAATATCCTAAAATTTGAGTATCTTTTGTGTTGGCGTGGGTATGAATTTTATGTGTTAGCATAGTCTTGTGAAGGCTTGATTTTATTTAGGAAGCTAGAATAATTTTTAGTATGGTTTATTTAATGAAGTGGATTAAGTGAGCTTGACACTTAAGTTAATTTAAGTGTTAAATTAAGAATATGAGGAGTTAGTGGCAAGGTGGTTATGATGCTTGGATAGTTGTTTGAGGTTAGAGGTTCGAGTAGCATGTTTAGCATCTTGAAGGTTTATTTTTGAATCCTTGCTTTGATGGACGGTCAAACTTTATTCATGATAGGTTGGACTCTTAACTTTTGGTAAGTTGAATATTTGTTTAAGGAAAGCATGAAATTGGGGATAAGAATCTTAAGGTTTTGGTATGATGAGGGGACAAAAGGCATGGAATATGGAGGATGTTTTGGAAAGTATTCCTAGGCCATTAGTGCATGTATGTGGACTGCATGGGTGTTTAGGGGTGATAGAATGTTGTTAGGTGGTTTGGGGGTATAGTTAGCCAACTTTTGCATTTGTGCATCTTTTGGTATTGTTTTTCTTTCTCTCCAAAAACTCCCACCTTGGCCGAATGTTTATTGTGCTTTTGGTGCAAATTTGCCTTTGGTTTTAGCCTTATTTTGTTTGAACCAAATACCACTTTCTTTCTTTCATTTGCTCTTTTGAAACCGAAACTACAATTGAACTTTGTGCATTTTTGTGCACTTTCTTTTTTGGCAAAGAAGTGTTTGGCCGAACCTCTCTCCCATATTTCTCTCTTTTCTTCTCTTGAGATTGGTTCATAATCACATTTTTTTAATTCTCTCTTGGACGAATTTCTCTCTTCTCTAAACTCCCTTTTCTTTTCTCCATTGTTGCTAAAATCAAACACACTCTCTCTCTCTTTCATTCTCTTTTCTACTCACATACTTTCTCACTTTTATACACATATCTTTCTTCTTTCATAACCATATTGCCAAAACTTCCCTTTCTCTTATTGTTTTGTTTTGGCCGAATATTCAAGGGTAGATTCTCTTTTGCTTTCTTCAATCAATTTTGGTTAATAAGTAAGTATTCTTCGTCGATTTTCTTATTATTTCTTTTCTCCTCTCTATGTTATTTTCTTGTAGACAAAGGCCGAACCTATGGGCATTTGTTGCAAGGTTCTAACCATTTTAGGAACCGATTTCTTTTAGGCTCCTCGGGACGTTGGAAGCAATCAATCTAAGCCTCACATCTTGATTATCGTTTTGGGTAAGTTTAGGTAATACTTGGTTTTCGAAGTGATAACTCATTGGATTTAGTGGTAGGGCGAATGGCCTTTGTTTATAATTTAAGTATTGGCCGATTGTAGGACAAGGTGATCTAGTCACGATAGATCGGATCTCCTAAGTTAGTTCTTGCTTTGGTGAAAGGTGTGTATCTTACACACTTTATAACTTGGTTTATATATGTATTTATGTGTGTTATAACTAATCATATTATGAAAGTGGGAAAATGATGAGATTTGGATATGATACCATGATGGTATGAATGAGGATTCGGTAAGTCCGTTTCGATATGTTGTAAATACATGTGGATAGAAATCATGATCTACGATTTATGATATATTTGTTATGAGATACATATCAAAGTATATTGATATGATTTGTTTATTTATTGCATTGGCATGGGCAATATGAGAGGAGGGGAAGATTGATATCGTGTCTTGGACACGGAGGTTTGGTACCTCCGGTGATTTGGTATCACATTCGTGTCTTCTACACACCGTGGTTTGGCACCACCGGTGATTTGGTATCACATTCGTGTCTTCGGACACCGGAGGTTTGGCACCTCATAGCGACTCGTCGCGTGGTTAATACCACCGTGGGTTGGCCCTACTTTTGAGATATGGGATCGCCGCCGATGATTTGGTATCACCGTGGGTTGGCCCCACAGATGGATTATTCGTGACTTTGGTCACTAGTGATTTGGTATCACATTTATATCGTGACTTCGGTCACCAGTGGTTTGGCACCACCAGTGGTTTGGTACCATATGGGGTAGAAAAGGAGTTATGGATGGCTAGGTTGGGTGCATTATACATATATGTTGCTTTGTTATAATTTGTGTAAGTATGTGGTATTTACCCGGAGAGGAATATGCACTGAGTCTTGGTGACTCACCTTCTCCTTATCTTTTCGTGTGATTCGTGAGTTTGCGGATGAGGAGCCGGATGAACTCGAGGAGGCCATGCAATAAAATTTGGTTTTACATGAACTTCTATTTGGGTACTTTATTTTAATTTGGTTTTCATATTTTATGGATTTGTAATAAGGCCTGTTTAATTATGTTTTGGATTATTTTTATGTTTTGAATATGTTTAAAATATGGCTTATAAATTACTTGGTTAATTTAATAATTGAGCCCAAAGTTTTCTAAATTAAAAACTCATAATGGTTTTAAAAATCTTACCATCGGGTAACACGAATAGTTCAATAGTAAAATTACAAGTTAAATGTTTTCAACAAATTAAGTGATTTCTAAAATTCAAGTTTCTATACTCAATTGCAAAAGGATTTTCAAAATGATATTTCAATTTTCTTAAAAGGATATAAATGTTTTTCTATCCTATGATTTATCAACTAAGTTTTAAAGTTTTATGTAATTTAGAAGAAAATTTCAGTTTTTAACTTATTTTCGACAAATAAAGAATTACAAAGATTTTTTCACAAAAATTTAATTGTTCATTCGATTCTTTCAAAAAAAATATTTCCCTTAGTGACATACCAGATTTGGTCGTCGCGTATTGACCGGGTTTGGGGTGTTACACCTTTAACTCGGTGACTCAGTCACAGGTTTGTTTGGTTAGACTTTAAATTTTATGTATTTCGATGTTGGAGTAGACTAATCCTAGGGTTTAATAATTCCTCTTCTTCTAATCTACGTCCCTATAATTTCCCACATACAAATCACAAAAGGGTTAGGAGTACTTACCTGATGGACTTCGGGCCGGAGACTCAGGTGCCATGCCAGAAAACCTGCTCATTCCTTAGTAAGATCCAATTTTCAAAAGAAAGAAAATGTTTTGGGCCCAAAAAGCCCTCAAGGCTGAGTTTTGAACTGGGCTCTGATACCAAACTGAAACACCCCAAACCCAGCCCACAAGCCTTGATCGAATCTAGTTTGTTCCTTGCGTAAATCATTTCAGAAACTTGTTTGTTACTTTGGAAAATTTGGGTGGTTTTGAAGAAAATTTGATTTGTGTTGAGTTCGACGGGAAAACGGGGTTTGTCTTGAAGACTAGATTTTATTAAAACCTTGTAATTATATTTTAAAACTATAAGTTAAAAGAAATACCAAGTTTTTAGAGTTTACCATTAAATTGAAAATCGTTGGTGTTTAGGTGACAAAATATTTAAAATTTATTTTTAAGATAAGTTATTTAATCTTGATTTAATAATAATCGTATCATGATAAACCAAATTAAATGCATACTTAAAATGTTAATAGTAATGGCCATATTACATCAAAACAAAACCCGAAATAAATCCATAATTAAATGTAAAAGTCCAAAATGGAAATAAAACATCGAGTGAGCATGGCCACCACTAAGCTCCTGCCGACCCGGTCCATTTACTGAGTGTCACTGAAAAGATAACCCACAACGGGTGAGTCAATGAGACTCAATGTGTAACAACCAACACAAACTCCCGATGATTTAGGCATACAAATCATATATAAAACATATATAAACAATGATGCAATCCGAACCCAAACTTAGATAACCATCCTCTACACATCACCGTACACCTTACCATCACACCGTAGGGATTACTAAATCGACCCTCCATCCGCTACACACCATCGAAGGCGTCATTGCAGACGACTTGCACATTGCCCTTATATATTGTGGCATAGCCACGATAATTGTGACAAAGTCACCAGATAGTATTCGTGACATTAGTCACCACATTCGATTATGTGACATGAGTCACCGGATATTATGGTAAAACCACCGATCACTTCCCTTTTCATAGTCACCCATATGCCCATGCACAATACAATACATGCAAAATCATGCCATATATCTTATTCTATGTTCATAACTAATTCACGATATGTCATATTCAATATTCATAACACTATTAACATAGTATTAAAGGTGAACGATTGAGTACTGTACCATCGTATGGTACCTTCACCACATCTTTCATATTTTCATTAACATATATATTAAATCAATACCATAAATCTATCAAGAATTAGTGTGGGGCTACACACCTGGTTACTATCGTGTTCACGAAATCCCAAAAGTCTATCGAGACCGATTGCACTCCTTCCTAAAAACCAATATCAGAATCGGCTAGTCTCTAATACTCAATCTAACCTTGGTCGAATATTCATATTCACTAACCTTGTGGATCTAAATCCCAAAATTATCCTTTGTCTTTGAAGATGTCGAAATACCTACAAGGTGTATGTTAGATCCGATTCTAATGCTTGATGAACATCATAAATGGCCTTCAGCCTAAGATTACTCTGGCTTACCTTAGATCTTGAAATCCCGAATGATCTCCTCCTTGTAGTCGACTATAAACAAATCCCGAAAGACCACTCTTCAAACGTTAGCTACATACGAGATAATGGCCCTATGAACATTTGGCCACCCTTAGAAATCAAGGCCAACCATTCAGTTTTGGCCACCGAAAGAGAAAGAAAGGAAAACCAATTGCTAAGGAAAGAAAATACTTACCACTATTAAAGCACCCTCAGAGAATCGGCTTCTGAATTCCAAAGAGAAAGGTTTGGGCTAATGCACAAGAAGTGTTTCGGCTTGATGAACACTAGGGAGATTCGACACGTTAATGGTGAAAAGAAAAAGAGAAGGGAATAGGAGCTATAAGGTTCGGCTATGGCTCTCAAATGGTGAGGGAATATTTGGCCATATAAGAAAAAGGTGTAGAATTAAGGTTGAAAGAAAGAAAAGAAAGAGAGGAGAAAGCTAGAAGAATTTTGGCTACTATACTTCAAAACCGAAAATGCGCCCCTAGAGTCCTATATTTGGCCACTTGCTCCCCTCTCTCCCTTATCCCTTGATCCCCTCCACCTTAGCCGAATCCTCAAACTCTCCAACCCCATCTATACCTCCTCCTTCTAGAGTCCTCATGCCGTCCAACTCTGCCTCTCCTTGCTGCAAAATAAAACTCCAAAAGTGCTCTCCTTGCTGGTCGAACCTAGGCCCCCTTGCACTGCTTGTGGCGTCACATTCTAAGGCTGTAAGTGGTGCCTTCCTACCACTTTACCAAGCTGATTTTTATGTCCTACTTCCCCTGCAATTCTTCTTAAGGCCTATCAAGCTTGGCTCCCCTTTAATACTTAAAATTTGATATTTTCTAAGGCATTTACCTACACTCTAAAGTTCTCAAAAATTCATTCAACACATTCAAACACACATAGGCATGCTACTTTATACAATTAAGCAATAATGCACAAGCCCTAAATCCCAGATATTACATGTTCGAGAGAACCATCGGCTCAAGTTGAGGACGAATCACTTTCAAGAGGGGGTATGATGCAAACCTAGTCACATCATGGTTCGACTCCATCCGATGCCATTGAGAGTGGCCTAAGCTTGAGGGGCCAAAGTGCAAAATGAAACTGATTCCAACTATTTGAACCGATCTAACTAAATTGAGCTCTTTATTTAATTTTCAGCTTTGCATTTAGTTTGCATTTAAAATACTTGCATTTAAGCATCTGAGTTCAATAAATGGTTACTGGTCATTAATTCAACTCAACTTAGTTTAATTAATTGAGTTCTTGTAGTGATTTTAATAGTTGTGTCTTTAATTAATCTAAATTTATTGATGCATGAGTTAAGTTCATTTAATGATGCTTTATTTAATTAAGTTAGTTCTTGGAATAAATAAAGTTCAAGTGTTAGTTCATTTATTTAAGTCTAGTTGCTAGAATAAATGAAGTTTAAGTGTTAGTTCATTTATTTAAGTCTAGTTGCTAGAATAAATGAAGCTTAAGTGTTAGTTCATTTAATTAAGTTAGTTGTTAATTTGTTTTAAGTTTAATAATTGCATTAATTTGTCGGTTACATGTGATAATTGCAGGAGACTTTTCATCTTACAACCATTATTTCTAAAGGTTGTTATGCATTCATTGAAGAGTTACTCACATTGAAGAAGGAAGTTACATGGATAGAATTCCAAAGGTTGAGAGCTTTCATTTGATGGAAGTTACATGGCTAGAATTCCAAAGGTTGAGACTCTTCATTTGGTTGGTGACTTTTCAGTTGATCATGGAAGAACTCAAGGGACATATTTTAAAAGCATTCATGATGGACATTTAAGCCTTTAAAAACACCATTAGTTCTTTGGAGACTTTTCGCTAGCCAAAGGCAACTCAAAGGACATTTTTAAAGCATTCAAATTCATTTAATCATCTCATTAGGAGTCATAAAGTTGTTATTTGGTGGAGGAATTCAAGAGTTTTAGATTTTATTTCACCATTTAATTGCATATTAAAGTTGAATTCATTTGTCTCTTCAGCTAACCACATGTAAGCACTATATATACCTGTTATTACTTTGTAAAAAGAAAAAAATTTAAGACTTTGGAATTTTGAATATATTTTATGAACTTTGTTCATCGAGTGAGATTTTTCTCCTCTCTATCTTTCGTACGAGTTTCGTTTTTGACTTATCAAGCTCGCCTGTGGCGTTAAACTTTTCTCTTCCATTCAATTATACCATTGGTTCTTACTTCACTAAGTAACGGGTCTTTGGTCCATCATCGACTACCATCTTCCACCTTAAACGTTATAGAAACTAGGGTGACACATACTTGTGTTGAATCATTTCTGGTTTAAGTTTTTTAATCCATTCCCACCAAAACATCATCTATCTTTTATCCATTTTTCTTTCATCATAAAAACGAGCCTATCCTTCTCCATACCTGAATCATTCCTACACTTAAACACCTCCATTCCTAACTTAACCCATCTTCTAAACAAAATTCACTTAAGCTTCCTCGAACTCATCCGTATTTCCCTATTATTTCCCGAAAGGCTTATCTCCTCCTCGTAGACGATTGGGCAACTCAAATACTTTTCGACTCATCTCGAGACGGATAGTATCAGAGATTTTGCTAGGAATTTTTCCATGAGGAATACTGAAAGAAGTACATCAGCCAGAGGTTCATCGACCACAAGAGGAAGGAGTTCTTGGAACTGAAGCAAGGTTGTATGTCAGTGACTGATTACGAACGGGAGTTCATAAGGCTTAGCAAATACACTCGAGAGTGCATGGCCACCGAGGCAGTCATGTGCAAGAGGTTCAAGGACGAATTGAATGAGGACATCCATTTATATGTTGGAGTCCTTGAACTAAAAGAATTTGTAGTGTTGGTAGATAGAGCCTGTAAAGCTGAAGAATTGATTAAGAAGAAAAGAAGAGAGGAGAATGAGTCTAGTGACTCGAGGAAGAGAGAATTGAATAAGTCTCACCAATCTTCATCTAATAAGTCGAGGGATTTCTCTACTCGATCAGTCACTTCATGGAGTTTTCAACCCAAGTAAAGGCAAGCAATTTTTAGGGTCGAAAGGTAGACAACATCAGTTGCTAGTGTGAGCAACGTCCGACCAAGAAGACCGGAATGGCCTCAATGTGGCAGGTGCCATGCTAGTGAGTGTCGTGCTAATGAGAAAACCTATTTCAGATGTGGGTCCTTAGACCACTTTATCAGAGACTGCCACGAGGTGGGCGAGAAAAAAAGCCTCAGAATATAAGATCGGAAAGTATTGCTAGGGGAAGACCACTGAGAAACTCGAGAATTGAGATGGGTAGCAAGAATACATCTAGAGAGCAAGCTACTAGAGTCGAAGGTAGAGCACCGGCTAGGACATATGCCATTTGCGCTCGTGAAGTGGCATCTTCCCCCGACGTAATCATGGGTACTTTTTCTCTCCATAATACTCATGTTATAGCTTTAATTGATCCGGGATCTACCCATTTATACATATGCATGAAATTAGTCTCTAGCATGAGCATGCATATAGAGTCTACCAAATTTATCATATGAGTGTCTAATCTCCTAGGCAAATGCGTGTTGGTTGATAGAGTTTGCAAAGGTTGCCCTTTGATAATTAAAGGTCATTCTTTCCCAGTTGATCTTATGCTATTGCCATTTGATGAGTTTGACGTCATCATTGGCATGGATTGGTTAGTTACTTATGGAGTAATTATGAATTGTGGGGAGAAGTATATTGAGTTGAGAGAGGAAAATGGTAAGATTAATTCGTGTTAAATCAGATAAGCCGGATAGGTCACCAGTAGTGATGTCAATATTATCGACTCAGAAGTATTTAAGGAAGGGATACGAGGCCTATCTTGCCTTTGTGTTGAACACTAAAGAGACTAATTTAAGAATTGAGTCAGTACCTACAGTATGCGATTACCGGATGTCTTCCCGGAAGAGTTGCCAAGGCTACCTTCGATTAGAGAAATTAAATTTGGGATTGAGTTAGCTCCGGGTATTGCCCCTATTTCTATTGCTCCATATAGAATGGCTCCAACTAAGCTAAAAGAGCTAAAAGCACAGTTGCAAGAACTAACAGATAAAGGTTTCGCAAGGCCGAGTTCTCCCCGTGGGGTGCTCCCATTTTATTCGTGAAAAAGAAAGATGGTTCCATGAGACTATTATAGATTATCGATAACTCAACAAGGTAACTGTGAAGAACAAGTACCAGTTACCGAGGATCGACGATCTATTCGATCAATTGAAGGGAGCCACGATATTTTTCAAGATAGATTTGAGGTCAAGGTATTATCAACTGAGAGTCAAGGACTCGGATGTGTCGAAAATCGCCTTTAGGACTAGGTATGGCCACTATGAATTTTTGGTTATGCCTTTTGTTCTAACGAATGCCCCTACCATCTTCATGGATTTGATAAATCGCATTTTTTGGCCATACTTGGATAAATTTGTTGTGGTTTTCATCGATAACATACTAATATACTCTCGGGATGACAACGATCAAGCTGAGCATTTGAGTATGGTTCTACAAGTTTTGAGAGAAATAAAATTGTATGCCAAATCCAGTAAGAGTGAATTTTGGCTCAAGGAAGTGGGATTTTTGGGACACATTGTCTTGGGAGACGGGATTAGAGTCGACTCGAGTAAGATTTCAATAATTATTGAATGGAAACCACCGAGGAATGTAACTGAAGTAAGGAGTTTTCTAGGCTTAGCCGGCTATTATAGGGGTTTTGTCAAGGGATTTTCCATGATAGCTACCCCGATGATGAGACCTTTACAAAAATATGTGAAGTTCGTTTGGGCAAAGAAGTGTCAACAGGGTCCTTGAACGAATTAAGTTGTGTGCTTATGCAAGAGGGTAAAGTGATTGGATATGCCTCTAGACAGTTGAAGCCGCACGAGAAGAACTTCCCGACTCATGATTTAGAGTTGGCTGTAATCATGTTTGCGTTGAAAATTTGGAGGAATCATTTATATGGTGAAAGGTGTCAGATTTTCACCGACCATAAGAGCCTAAAATATTTGATGACTCAAAAGGAATTGAATTTGAGGCAACAAAGGTGGTTAGAGCTGATTAAGGATTATGAGTTGGCCATTGGCTACCATCCGGGAAAGGCGAACGTGGTTGCCGATGCTTTAAGTAGAAAATCATTGTTTGCACTAAGAGCCATGAGTACTCAGATGACTTTGTTGGATGATGGTTCCATTTTAACTGAATTGAGGGCTAAACCGTTGCTTCTCCAAGAGATTTTTGAAACTCAGAAAGATGATAATAGTTTGCAAGCCAAGAGAGTTATATGTGAGTCGAATGTTGAGTCAGACTTTCGAGTAAATCCTGATGGATGTCTAACATTACGAGATTGAGTCTATGTACCCAGAAATGACGAGCTTATTAGTAAAATCTTGTAAGAAGCATATAGCAGATGTTTCAATGTACACCTAGGCAACACGAAGATGTACAATGATTTGAGGAAATGGTGTTACTGACTTGGTATGAAGAAAGACATTTTTGAGTTTGTATCGAGATGTCTGGTTTGTCAGCAAGTGAAGGCTAAACATCAAGTACCTTCGGGTTTACTTCAACCCATTATGGTTCTTGAGTGGAAATGGGACCGTATTACCATGGACTTTGTGACGGGCTTACCGTTGACTCCAAAGAAGAAAGATGTAGTATGGGTAGTGGTTGATAGACTCACAAAGGCACCCATTTTATACCAGTACGAGTCGACTACTCACTTGATAAATTAGCGGACTTATACACGTCAGAGATAGTAAGACTCCATGGTGTACCGTTTTCGATCATTTAGGGTAGAGATCCGAGATTCACGTTGCAATTTTGGAAAAAGTTGCAAGAGGCTATGGGCACGAAATTGAGTTTCAGTACAACCTTTCATCCACAAACTGACGGGCAGTCGGAGAGGGTAATTCAGACACTTGAAGACATGCTTCGATGTTGTGTTTTGGAATTCCACGGTAATTGGGAGAAATACTTGCCATTGGTGGAATTTGCCTATAATAACAGCTTTCAGTCAAGTCTAAAAATAGCGTCTTATGAGGCATTGTATGGCCGTAAGTGCTAACACCCTTGTATTGGTCAGAACTCAAAGAGAAACAGATTCACGGGGTCGACTTGGTTAAGGAAACTGAAGAGAAGGTAAAAGTGATATGTGACTGTCTGGAAGCTGCCTCAGATAGGCAAAAGTCCTATTCAGATTTGAAAAGGAAAGAGATTGAATTTAAAGTCGGTGATAGAGTGTTCTTGAAAGTATCACCTTGGAGGAAAGTCCTCAGATTTGGTTGGAAGGGAAAATTAAGTTCGCGTTTTATCGGACCTTATGAAGTTACCGAGAGGATAGGACCAGTAGCTTATCGGTTAGCCTTGCCACCTAGTTGGAAAAGATTCATGACGTCTTTCACGTATCCATGTTATGTCGATACCGTTCAGACCCTTTACATGTCATAGTACCGACAGAGGTAGAATTGCAACCGGACTTGACTTATGGTGAAGATCCGGTTAAAATCTTGGTGCGAGAGGTCAAGTTGATACGATCTGCCTCGGAATGAATCAAGTCCTATGTAAATTGCCTAATCGTCTTCGAGAAACAATGAATATTTAGCTTAGTAAAATTGGTATAGAATGAAATAATTAAGGTAAAATTAGTAATTGGTTTAAGAAACTGGAATGAAAAGATAAGTTATGAAAGAAGGAATTGGTTATAGTTCGAAATGGTAAGATGTGAAAGATGGAATTTGGTATTTGGTACGAAATGGATAAGAAAGAATAATGAATTAAACAAAAGTGCAAACAAGAACCAATATCGATTTGGTATCGACCCGTTGCTTATAAGCCCTTTAGTTCGGTTTAGGAATGGTTAAGGTGACCTTGACCCACTATCTATCAAGATAGGAACCTCGGTATGTTGGAATGCCACACTACGAGTAGTGATAAGTTTAGATTTGTCAAAGACAAACGATTGACACAACTAGAACACTAGGTAGCCAACGAATCTTTGAACGAAATCGAGAGAAGTTTGCCTCACAAATTGAGCATAACATTCACAAATTATCAAAAGTTTTCCATCAATAGGTTGGTTACATGTATTTATAGTATCAAATGAAGCTAGTTGAATGGTCACTTTTAATGAGGCTAATAATGAACTCAAATTAAAAGTCTCAACTTTTGGAATTCTAGCCATATAACTCCCATCTTCAATATGATTAATTCTTCAATTAAATTACTTGTCAAAGTCCTTTGAGGTCTCCATGATCAACCAAAAAGTCACCAGCCAAATGAAAAGCCTCAACTTTTGGAATTCTAGCCTTGTAACTCCTATCTTCAATGTGATTAATTCTTCAATTAAATTGCTTGCTAAAGTCCTTTGAGGTCTCCATGATCAACCAAAAAGTCACCAGCCAAATGATAGAGAATTGATTGCATGTAGTAAATACCATGAAGGAAATGGTTATGGAAGTTGAAGACAAAGAGGCTGCCAAAATTAAAGAACCATAATACTCTTCTTTATTTAAAAAAAAACAAATTCTTAATGATGAATTAAGCCTCTTAATATCAGCCCCCTCTTGTGTAACCGAATTCACTTGAAAAGCCATCTCAATGAATACATAATAGCCTTTAGAAATAATGGATGTGAGATGAAAAGTCACCTGCAATTTTCACATGTAATCGACACATTAATGCAATTATTAAACTTAAAATAAATTAACAACTAACTTAATTAAATAAACTAACACTTAAGCATCATTTATTCCAAAGAACTAGCTTAATTAATTATTAAATGAACTTTAACTCATGCATCAATAAATTAACCTAGTAACTAGTTTAATTAAAGAAGAAATTATTAAATTAAATTCATTAAAAGAACTTAATTAATTAAACTAAGTTGAGTTAAATTAATGACCAGCAATCATTTATTGAACTAAGATGCTTAAATGAAAATATTTAAAATGCAAACTAAATGCAAAGCTGAAAATTAAATAAAGAGTTCAATTTAGTTGGATTGGTTCAAAGAACTGGAATTGAGCTGAAATCGGTTTGCAATATGTTGCAAGGAAACTTTATTGAGCTGGTCCCAACTCGTTCTATTTCTCCAACCAAAGCCTCGCCCCACAATTGGTTAACTAAGGCCGAAATGGCCTCCTTGAATTGCTTAGCTCGAGCTCGCGTAATTGGTCCTTGAGGCAGCACCATTGAATCATTGCTCGAACTAGATGTACTCTGGGGTGCGATCGTATCATAAGAAATTAAGAAACAAAAGCATAACCCTAGTGAAATTTCTATGGCAAAGACACGAAATAGAAGAGGCTACATGGGAGCCTGAGGAAATGATGAGAAATCAATATCCCAAACTTTTCACCGGTAAGATTTTCGAGAACGAAAATCCTTAAGGGGGAGAATTGTAACAGCCCAATTTAGGGGCTAGTCGAAATAGTTATCTCGGGATCACTAATATAAGATTAGAGAAATTCATTTTCATGTTATATTATGAGTTAGAGCATGATAGCATATGTGCATGAAAATTTTGGTGCTTTAATTTTAATGATTTCACGATTAATCTTGAAAAGGACTAAATCGTATAAAGTGTAAAAGTTTCATTCTATAAGCTAAGGGTACAAAATAGCCATAGATTGTCAATTGGAGGTCTTTAAAAGGAAATTATACCCTCAATATTTGCTTGGTCGGCCACGGACTAGCATAGGAGACAAATTTGTCAATGTTGGTCAAAGTTGGGGATAGTAGGTAGACTAATTTGACTAGTATTAATAAAATAAGGAGAGAAAATATATCATCTTCTTCTCTTTCACTCTTCCATCAAAAATTAGTAGCAAATAGAGGATAGAAAGCTTCAAAAATTTCAGCACACTCATCTCTTCACAAGTAAGTGTTCTAGTGACGTTTTCTAGAATTATAATTATACTTTTGGGACCTCGAAAGCTTAAGCTTTCAAATGAGGGGACTATTGTGCAAAATGGTAATAAAGTTAGAGTTTTTCCATGAGAGCTATCTTATTTATTTGCTTCATTTTTATGGAAGAAATTGGCTCTTAGTTGTTAGATAAACAACTTTTGTGAAAGGTGTTGTCTTGAAAACACCTAATTAGACCTAGATGAAACGGTCACAAATGTGTAATAATTATGTGAAATGATGAGTTTTTATGATAGCTATAAGAGTATTAAATGTTCACCTAGGCTTGTTGAAGGTAGAAATGTGATTAGAATTAATTTTCGAGCCTAAGGGCAAAATGGTCATTTTGCCAAAGTCTAGGGGCAAAATAGTAATTTTTTCTAAGCATGATTATTGAAATGCTTTCATTAATGTGGTGATTAAAATGAGCTAAATTGCTATTGTAGAGCAAGAAGAACCGAGAATTTGCCTTGACCGGGGAAAAGACAAAGTCTTGGACTAAACAGACGGGTTAGCTCATTTTGAAATCGAGGTAAGTTTGTATGTGATTAATGCAATAATTATGTTAGCATAACTGAGAATGCTTGGTATTCCATTGATGCATGATGCTCTACTAAGTTGATGATGAATGAGATGTTGAAGTCCTAGTGGACCATATTGAATATGAAAATGCTATCATCAAGATATGAAATAGATAAGGTCCCGTATAAGACCATATCTGGGATATGGCTTCAGAAATGAGTATGAAAATTGTTTAAGTCCATATCCGGGATGTGGTATCGAAACTTGATGTTGAAGTCTATGTAAGACCTTATCCGGGATATGGCATTGGCATTTAGAGGTGACCCCATGTAAGACCACCTCGGGGATGTGGTATTGGCTTTGCACCCATCTTAATAACGATGGAAATGTGTCTTTGACCATCTCTAGTGAATAATGGGATAAGTAGATGTGTTTAGAAGTACGAATGAGAATGGTACTAAAGTCATGGGAATGAGTGAATATAGGTACTCGTGAATGAGTCATGATGAAACGATTATAACATGTGGCACAGTATATGCTAGATAAGGGCAATCATAAGTAAATATGTCAAAAAGCATTTGACTAGTGTATGATTAGTTAATTCCATGGATGGATTACATTATGAACTTATTATTGCTATACATATTTCCATGCAAACTTACTAAGCTTCATGCTTACCCCTTTCATTTCCCTTATTCCTTGTAGTATTGCTAAGATAACTCGAGGATCGTGGACGTAGGAGTTCAGAAATCACACTATCGACGTCACTTTGGTATAACAATTTAGACTTATTTTGAGTATGACATGTATAGGACTTGGGTATTTTGTTAAGTAGTAATTGTTAGTCAAAGTGTTGGCTATGTAAGTTATAAAAGTCATGTTGTAAATGGCCTTATAAGTTAGGCAAATACTTGACAAGTTCTATTGCTTAATGAAAATGAATTTCATGAAGTATATGTCCTTTTGTATATCTTGATTCTTGAGCTCCTAGAAATACTTTTTGATTGTCTTTTATGTTGGAATATGTATGTGTGTAACGTAGGGTGGCAAGGGCTTGGTATATAGCCTACTAATTTTCCTCATGGGTAGACACACGGACGTGTGTCTAAACTGTGTGGGAGGCACGGCTAGCATATAGGCGTATGCCCAGGCTGTGTGAAGTCTGCACCTTGTACTTGGTATTTAAATTTTCACACGGATGAAGCACACGGACGTGTGTATAGGCCATGTGGATAAGTCAGAATGACAAGGTTTGGCACACAGACCAGGGCCACGGGCGTGTCAAGGCCGTGTGAAATTAGTCAGTGCCGACCACGAGTGAAAGACACGGGCATGTTTTAGGGGCACACGGGCGTGTCCCTAGTTCAACACGGGTGTGTGGCCCCTATTTTGATGAAAAGCCTTCCAAGTTCGTAAAAGTCTCTGGTTTAATCTCGAAACCTCTCGGAGGCATATTTAGGGCCATGTAGGCCGAGAATGAGCAAGAAATGGGTTTGAACAAAATTTTATAACCCTATTCGAGATGTTTAAACAAGATTAGTTACGTAATGCCTCAAACCATGTTTCGACTTGCATACGGGTAAGGGGTGTTACACTTCCTCTGAAGAATCATCTATTAAAAATAAAAGGCATAAAAAATCTGAAAAATAGAAAAGAAATTTTACTTGTGAACAAAAATATAACTTCCAATCCTATAAACAACTTATAGAACATTGGAAGAATAAATTTACTAAGACATCTAATAAAAAAATGAAAGAATGAAATATTCTATAATAAAAAATATGAACAAGTTGAAAATACATTAGAATTTTTGTAATCAAACCAAAAATATTACTACTAATGAAATAAAATCGAAAATTTAGGTCTTCTACCCAACTTGTTCCACATAGGATAGACGATTTAAATAAAAGAAATGTTGCTTAATGAGGAATATATTTAGATATTACAAATATTCCTATAGTAGACGAAGAAAAAACGTAGATGATTGGGCACAATCTATGACTATTGTTGTAAACAATAATACTTGGTCAAAAGAAAAAAATTTAAATTATTTTTTTGAAACATTTCAAGAATATGTTTTACAATTCCTAAGAAGATGGGAAGAAACGAAAAAATAAAAAGAACAAAAGGACAATTAATCAAACAGATTCAAACTCCTAAAGATGTATTAAAAGGATTAACTTATATTCTAAAAACAAAATTTTGTGGCTATCTTGATAGAAAAGATCAAGATAGTCTATCTATTTATGTGTTGTCAAAAATTAAATTATGTGACATTAGATATTTAGAAGATTTTTCTAAACAATTTCTTCATGAATATCAAAAACTAAAAAATGAAAATATTGAATTTTGGAAAAAATATTTCCATAAATTATTAGCACCATGGGATGAGATTTTTATAAAAAATTTGATTATTATTTAGAAAACATTGAACAAAATTTTTAAAAAATGAATGGGAATTTGGATGTAAATTAATATGTCTTAATACTTATAAAAAACATAAAAAGAAAACTAGGAGATATAAAATGGTTAGATGGAAACCTTGGGATAAGATAAAAAATTCGGTAATAATAAGAAGAAAATACTTATTAGAAGAAAAACTTCTAAAATCCTTAAACAAATGTAAATGTTTCATATGTGATGAAGAATGTCATATAGCACCAAATTGTCCCAATAAAGGGAAAAGTGCAAGAAAAATTTATATAATCACTTGAAGAACAAAATTTAGAAATATATTTTGAAGAGAAATAAATCATGAAGAAATATTATACAAATTAATATAATAAACAAATTACGATCTGAGATAGTGAAGAATATATATTTATGTATAATATAGGAAGTATTTATATCGAATATATATTTATGTTTAATATAGGAAGTAGTTCTAATAATTAGTTAGAAGAAATTCTTAATAATGAATAAGAATATCTAAAATTAGGAAATATAATCGGAGAAGGAAATTACTTTTCGATGAACGATAGAAAAGATTAATAAAAATCATGTTTCTAAAGAGGAACTATGTAACATCCTGAAATTGGGCCTAAGAGAATTGAGCCCAATGGGCCTTAGGTGTAGTAGCGTTTAAAATTTTTTGGAGAATAGGAGATCGGCTTAAGTGCAAGTTGGACCTTTTAGATAAGTGATTTTGGGAGGTTAGGGGCTTCATGAAGTCCGGGATCAAATATTAGCTTTGGGAAAATTTTGGTTTTAGGTGAAAAAAAACCCTTGGAGGTTGGCGGGTAGGCCTTAAGAATAAAATGTGGAGGAAAATGACACAAGTGGTGTGTGTGGTGTAGTGGCAAAGTGGCGCCACAAGGAAGGAAGGAGGTCCAAGGTTCTAGTTGTAGCGTTTGCATTCCTTTTGATTATTTTATTAAATGAATTTAGACCTTGGCCATAGGGTTATATTTAATTGCATGGTTTGAGGCACAAGGAGCTAGTTGGTAAAGTGGCTAGCGGCGTGGATTATGCTACTGAGAGAGTGCAGGTTGAATCTCATGAGAAGCGAGGTATTTATTTTCTGAGTGGGCGGTAAGAGTTTGATTGAATTTAAACTCTCTTGTGAAGGATCCCACATCGGAAAGATACAAGGAATGAAGGTGAAGAGCTAGCTATATAAAGAGCATGCGGAGAAGGTTAACTTACCTTGGTGGGCGTTGGGCACAGGAGTGGTCGCGGTGCATTTAGCACCGAGTCCTATCGGTGTGTAACTCTCTACTTTCTAGTTGTAGAAATGGCAAATCTTAGAAGTCTTGAATCCACAAATAGTAGCCACACCAGCGTGCGGCGCTGCGTGTGGGGCTTCAACGCGATAGTTGAGGCCATCGGTAGTATTCTTGTGGGTTGGGGCTACTTGAATGCGATGGTAGAAGTGGGCCCAATGGGCCGTGAGGCCCAATGGAATAAATTGTATGATGATATAGTATATAGTGAACTAGACTAGGTGGAACTTATATCGTGGATAGATTTGTGTTAGGTGGGCCACCACGAGCATGTGGGCTGAATAATAAATTGGGTTTAGGCCCAACACCAGTAAAGGCAAAAATGGTAGTTGAGTCGCACAAAGCGACCTTTGCACCTTTAGAAAGGCCATTCGGTACAAAATTATGAAAATACCCTTGGTGGGTAAATTACGAAAATACCCTTGGTGGGTAAATTACGAAAATACCCTTAGTGGGTAAATTCTGAAAATACCCTTGGTGGGTAAATTACAAAAATACCCTTGGTGGGTAGATTACAAAATACCCTTGGTGGGTAAGTTCTGAAAATACCCTTGGTGGGTAAATTACGAAAATACCCTTGGTGGGTAAATTACTAAAATACCCTTGGTGGGTAAATTCGAAAATACCCTTGATGGGTAAATTCTGAAAATACCCTTGGTGGGTAAATTACAAAATACCCTTGGTTGGTAAATTACAAAATACCCTTGGTTGGTAAATTACAAAATACCCTTGGTGGGTAAATTCGAAAATACCCTTTGTGGATAAATTACGAAAATACCCTTGGTGGATAAATTACGGTTATACCACTTGAGGTTGATTAGCATGATTATGTTGTTTTATGTCTATCGATTATGATGGTAATTCATGTTATACTTATATTTGATATATGTCTAGCATACATGACATCTGCATACACCAATTATTATGCCATATTGCGGGTATGATGAGAGGAGGGAAGATTGATATCGTGACTTGGTCACGGTGATTTAGTATCACATTCATGTCTTGGACACGGAGGTTTGGCACCTCATAGCGACTCGTCCCACATGGTTAATACCACCGTAGATTGGCCCCACTTTTGAGATATGGGATCGTCGCCAATGATTTGGTATCACACGTGGGTTGGCCCCACAACTTGATGATTCGTGACTTGGTCACGGTGGTTTAGCACCACCGGTGGTTTGGCACCACCGGTGATTTGGTATCACATTCGTGTCTTGGACACGGAGGTTTGGCACCTCATAGTGACTCGTCCACATGGTTAATACCACCGTGGGTTGGCCCCACTTTTGAGATATGGGATCGTCGCGGTGATTTGGTATCACCGTGGGTTGGCCCCACAGATGGATTATTCGTGACTTTGGTCACGGTGATTTAGTATCACATTTATATCGTGACTTGGTCACGGTGGTTTAGCACCACCAGGTGGTTTGGTACCACAGGGGTAGAAAAGGAGTTATGGATGGCTAGGTTGGGTGCATTATACATATATGTTGCTTTGTTATAATTTGTGTAAGTATGTGGTATTTACGGGAGAGGAATATGCCTTTGAGTCTTGGTGACTCACCTTCTCCCTTATCTTTTCGGTGATTAGTGAGTTTACGGATGAGGGCCGGATGAACTCGAGGAGGCCATGCAATAAAATTTGGTTTTACATGAATTTCCAATTGGGTACTTTATTTTAATTTGGTTTTCATATTTTTATGGATTTGTAATAAGGCTGTTTAATTATGTTTTGGATTATTTTATGTTTTGAATATGTTTAAAATATGGCTTTTAAATTACTTGGTTAATTTAATAATTGAGCCCAAAGTTTTCTAAACTAAAAACTCATAATGGTTTTAAAAATCTTACCATCGGGTAACATGAATAGTTCAATAGTAAAATTACAAGTTAAATGTTTTCAGCAGTTAAGTGATTTCCAAAATTCAAGTTTCTATACTCAATTGCAAGCGGATTTTCCAAAATGATATTTGAATTTTCTTAAAAGATATAAATGTTTTCTATCATATGATTTATCAACTAAGTTTTAAAGTTTTATGTAATTTCAAGTAAATTTCAATTTTAACTTATTTTAGACAAATAAAGAATTACAAAGAGTTTTTCACAAAATTTAATTGTTAATTGATTCTTTCAAAAATTATTTTCCTTAGTGACATACCGATTCGATTAGTGGCGTATTGGCCGAGTTTGGGGTGTTACAAATTAGTATCGAGCCAGGGTTTCAAAAACTTCAACTTGGGGTTATGGGTTCAAAAAAGTTTGTTTGAAAATACATGTTGTTTGGAAGTATGGCACCTTGAGTCTCGGCATCCAAATCAGTAAGTTCCTTATTTTATGTTTGTTAAGAAATGTTATGACCGTATTTTTGGTATTTATTTTGTGTGTCTTGGTTTGGATATAGAAATTGTATGTATAAATATCGATTTGCTTTTGTGTTTAGCTATCTAGTTATGTGAAAGAAGTTTGAGATTTGGTTTATTAGTGTTATTAGATCGAGTCATGCGTGGCGTAGTGTGGTAGGTTAGGACGTGTATTTGTTAGTTAGTTGGAAATTTCGAGGGCGAAATTTCTTCAAGGAAGGTAGATTTGTAACATCCTCGAAATTGGGCCTAAGAAATTGAGCCCAATGGGCCTTAGGTGTAGTAGCGTTTAAAATTTTTTGGAGAATAGGAGATCGGCTTAAGTGCAAGTTGGACCTTTTAGATAAGTGATTTTGAAAGGTTAGGGGCTTCTATGAAGTCCGGGATCAAATATTAGCTTTGGGAAAATTTTGGTTTTAGGTGAAAAAAAACCCTTGGAGGTTGGCGGGTAGGCCTTAAGAATAAAATGTGGAGAAAATGACACAAGTGGTGTGTGTGTGTAGTGGCAAAGTGGCGCCACAAGGAAGGAAGGAGGTCCAAGGTTCTAGTTGTAGCGTTTGCATTCCTTTTGATTATTTTATTAAATGAATTTAGACCTTGGCCATAGGGTTATATTTAATTGCATGGTTTGAGGCACAAGGAGCTAGTTGGTAAAGTGGCTAGCGGCGTGGATTATGCTGAGGAGAGTCAGGTTGAATCTCATGAGAAGCAAGGAGTATTTATTTCTGAGTGGGCGGTAAAGTTTGAGTTGAATTTAAACTCTCTTGTGAAGGATCCCACATCGGAAAGATACAAGGAATGAAGGTGAAGAGCTAGCTATATAAAGAGCATGCCGGAGAAGGGTTAACTTACCTTGGTGGGCGTTGAGCACGAGAGTGGTCGCAATGGCGGTTTAGCACAGTCTGTCGGTGTGTAACTCTCTACTCTAGTTTAGGCGGCAAATCTTAGAAGTGCTTCATCACGGCAATAGTAACCACGAGACGTGCGGCCTTGCGTGTGGGGCTTCAACGCGATAGTTGAGGCCATGATGAGTATTCTTGTGGGTTGGGGCTACTTGAGGTGCGATGGGTGAAGTGGGCCCAATGGGCCGTAAGGCCCAATTGGAATAAATTGTATGATGATATAGTATATAGTGAACTAGACTAGGTGGAACTTATATCGTGGATAGATTTGTGTTAGGTGGGCCACCACGAGCATGTGGGCAGAATGGGTAAAATTGGGTTTTAGGCCCAACAATCAGGTAAAGACCAAAATGGTAGTTGAGTCGCTCAAGGCGACCTTGCACCTTTAGAAAGGCCATTCAAGTACAAAATTACGAAAATACCCTTGGTGGGTAAATTATAAAAATACCCTTGGTGGATAAATTACGAAAATACCCTTGGTGGGTAAATTACGAAAATACCCTTGGTGGGTAAATTACAAAAATACCCTTGGTGGGTAAATTACAAAAATACCCTTGGTAGGTAGATTACGAAAATACCCTTAGTGGGTAAATTACGAAAATACCCTTGGTGGGTAAATTACAAAAATACCCTTGGTGGGTAAATTACGAAAATACCCTTGGTTGGTAAATTACAAAAATACCCTTGGTGGGTAAATTACGAAAATACCCTTTGTGGGTAAATTACGAAAATACCCTTGGTGGATAAATTACGGTTATACCCTTAGAGGTTGATTAGCATGATTATGTTGTTTTATGTCTATCTGATTATGATGGTAATTCATGTTATACTTATATTTGATATATGTCTAACATACATGACATCTTGCATATCTGAATTATTATGCCATATTGCACGGGTAAGATGAGAGGAGGGAAGATTGATATCGTGACTTGGTCACCGGTGATTTAGTATCACATTCATGTCTTCGGACACGGAGGTTTGGCACCTCATAGCGACTCGTCCACCGTGGTTAATACCACCGTGGGTTGGCCCCACTTTTGAGATATGGGATCGTCGCCGGTGATTTGGTATCACCGTGGGTTGGCCCACAACTTGATGATTCGTGACTTCAATCACGGTGCTTTGGCACCACCGGTGATTTGGTATCACATTCGTGTCTTCGGACACGGAGGTTTGGCACCTCATAGCGACTCGTCCACATGGTTAATACCACAGTGGGTTGGCCCCACTTTTGAGATATGAGATCGTCGCCGGTGATTTGGTATCACACGTGGGTTGGCCCCAGATGGATTATTCGTGACTTTGGTCACGGTGATTTAGTATCACATTTATATCGTGACTTGGTCACGGTGGTTTAGCACCACCGGTGGTTTGGTACCACACGGGTAGAAAAGGAGTTATGGATGGCTAGGTTGGGTGCATTATTCATATATGTTGCTTTGTTATAATTTGTGTAAGTATGTGGTATTTACCGGGAGAGGAATATGCCTTGAGTCTTGGTGACTCACCTTCTCCTTATCTTTTCGGTGATTACGTGAGTTTGCGGATGAGGCCGGATGAACTCGAGGAGGCCATGCAATAAAATTTGGTTTTACATGAATTTCCAATTGGGTACTTTATTTTAATTTGGTTTTCATATTTTATGGATTTGTAATAAGGCACATTTAATTATGTTTTGGATTATTTTTATGTTTTGAATATGTTTAAAATATGGCTTTTAAATTACTTGGTTAATTTAATAATTGAGCCCAAAGTTTTCTAAACTAAAAACTCGCAATGGTTTTAAAAATCTTACCATCGGGTAACATGAATAGTTCAATAGTAAAATTACAAGTTAAATGTTTTCAGCAGTTAAGTGATTTCCAAAATTCAAGTTTCTATACTCAATTGCAAGCGGATTTTCCAAAATGATATTTCAATTTTCTTAAAAGATATAAATGTTTTCTATCATATGATTTATCAACTAAGTTTTAAAGTTTTATGTAATTTGAAGTAAATTTTAATTTTAACTTATTTTCGACAAATAAAGAATTACAAAGAGTTTTTCACAAAAATTTAATTGTTAATTGATTCTTTCAAAATTATTTTCCTTAGTGACATACAGATTCGGTTAGTGGCGTATTGACCGGGTTTGGGGTGTTACAAACTATATAAAATATCTAAATATAAGATCTAGTGTCAAAGACAGAGAAAAAATAAGTGGTAATGTAGTTGCCAAAGATACTAGAGGAGGATTAATGAAATACCAATATTTACTAAAGACAAAATTAAGAGGATTAAAAAGAAATATCCCAGGTTAGATATATACATTTAGGGATTATAATGATAACTATAAGAACATTATTTAGAAGAGGACATGATATACCAATAATAGCGGTATTATTAGATAAAAGATTTGAAAATCCAATAAATCAAATTTACATTCGGAATAATAGGATTTAAAGTTAAACCAAATTACTTTATATCTATTACATATCATTTGATAGAAGAATGTTTAAATCTTAGAATTCGGATAAAAATTATGAAATTAATGATTTAGTTGAAGATCTAGCAATCAGTTGGACTTCTATTAATGAATATACTAATCACAATGAGATGTAGAAATCAAAGAAATTAATAACAAATTATTGAACTCTTTGAACCTAATAAAATCACTCTTTGAAATACAACAAAAAATGTTACGTCTAAGAGATTTATCAATTCCAAAAGATTGGATGATAGAAATAATTAATAGCTTAAGTACATCTAAACCAATTAGTGCAATAGAATATGTGTCGTCTGGCGATAAATTATATTTTAAAAATATGGCGATAACAAATACAAATGATAGTCTAGTTTTCCCCTCAAATACTCAAATAGATGATGAGGAAAATCCAATTAGAAGTTATATATCTTCAACACCAATAGGAATGAAAACAGTTCATATTCCTATTTTTCCTACAGAACCAAGTAGAAATTTCGTATCTTTTAGAAACATTAGAATGAAATAAATACAAACTTCAATAATACTCCAACAAATGAAACTTGGAACAAGTGATGTTATTACATTTTCAAATTTCCAATCCAAGAAATATTATACATATATTGAAATTACATTTCAATTTTGAGAATATAGAACATATTCTTTACATGCTTTACTAGATAATGGAGCTACAACTAGTAGTTGTGGAAAAAATATTATTCGTTTAGAAAAATGGGAACCTTTGAAGCATCCAACAAGAGCCATAGGAATATATTTTAACGAAGCCATTATTCAATATAAAGCTAGAAAAGTATCAATATCGTCGATAATGTAATATTTGTGATACATAAATTATTATGTTTTACAAAAATGCATGGAGATATTGTAGTAGGAAATAGTTTTATATATCAACATTTGTCATTTTCTATTGATAAAAATTTAATTATGTTATCGTAGAAAAATTCTATAAAAATACCATTAGTAGAAAATCATAAATTTGTATGTGACAAAAATTTTCACTACCAAGAAAAGAACAAATTAAACAACTAGAAACAAGTCATTAGTTGTTTAAAATATTAGATAATAATTTTAGTGAAGAACCATTAAAATTTTGGCAAAATAGCCCTAAATAATGCAATATTAAATTGGAAAATCCAAATAAAATTATTAGAGTAAACCCTATGATCTATACTAAACAAAATATAGAAGAAATTGATATACAAATTAAGGAATTACTAGAAAAGGATTAATAGAAAAAATTAATAGTCTACATTCTAGTCTAGCCTTTATGGTTAGAAATCATGTAGAAATAAAAAGAGTAAAAGGTAGGATGGTCATTAATTATAAAAGATTAAATCAAAATATTATTTTTTATGGTTATTTTATACCAAGAAAAGATGTTGTAATTAATCGGGCTAAACAAGCAAAATATTTTAGTAAATTTGACTGTAAATTGGGATTCTGACAAATCAAGCTAACAGAAGAATCCAAACCTTTAACAGCTTTTAGGCCTCAATGGAAAGTGATGCCATTTGGATTATGTAATACATCACAAATATTCCAAAGATGGATGGATTCTATTTTTAATAAATATAAGAAATTTTGTGTAGTTTATATAGATGATATTTTGATATTTTCAGATAATCTAGAATTACATAGAAAACATTTAAAATTATTTCTCAAGTATTTATAAAACATGGTATCAAATTAAGCCCTAAGAAAATAGAGTTAGAAAAAGCAGAAATAAAATTTATTAGGATTAAAATTATACGCAAATGGCCTTAAACTACAAAATCATATTATAGTGAAAATAAAAGAATTTTACGAAAATATTGAAGATAAAAGCAACTTTAACAATTTTAGGAATTATAAACTATGGAAGAAATTTATTTCCAAATTTATCAAAAAATAGGTATGTTATATGAAAAATTAAAATAGGATAAACCATTTATATGGTCTAAAAGCAGACTCGAAATTATAAAATATTTAAAATCAAATAAATCAGATTCTAAAAGTTTATTTACCTAAATAAGAAAATAAATTAATTTTGAAAGCAGACACCTCGCAACATTTTTGGGGATGTATTTTAGAAACAAGAACAATAAATAATAAAGAATTAATGTGGATATAGTTAAGGAAAATTTAAACCAAGCGAAATTAATTATGTCATATTTGAAAAAGAATTATTAGCTAGCTATAAAGAAAGGAATAAAAATATTCTTATATATTTAGCACCTAAAATTTTATCATAAAAACGATAATCAGACGATTAAACATTTCCTTACTAATGAAAAATTTGGAAACTGTACCAAGAAGAATTAGATGGTAAAATGAATTATGTACTTTTAATTTTGAAGTTTTATATGTCAAATGTACTGACAATATTATTCTTGATTATCTTAGCAAGCCTTACGGATAGAGGTAAACAACCTGTAACATCCTAAAATTGGAATTTTATGTGTTGCGTTATTTTGGTGCTAAACTGGTTAAATTATTAATTGTGTATGTTTAGAAGGCCTTGAGAAGGCTTGGGGTTTAATTGGACCTTGTAAATTTGTTTTGGCATTTAGTACTTTAAGGAAATGGAGTAAGTGATCTTAAAGCATATGGGAATAAATGAGCAAATGGTTGGCATAAGTGAGCAATTAGTAAAGAGGTTATGGCATTAAGTGAAGTACCTTGAGGGAAGAGGTTTAAATCCCTTTGTGTGCACATTTTGCTTATATTTTTGCACCCTTCCATAAGTGTTGGCCAAGCATGTTATTATGGTAAGTTAGACTTTCATTTTTATGGTAAGATGGCTAAAGAGTTTAAGGAAAGGTTGAAGTTAGGGAAAGGAATAAAAAGGAAAAGGCAAGTAAGGGGAACAAGTGGCTTATTTCATGGTGAATGCTATGGAAAGTTTGGTTGGCAAAATTTGACCCATTTGGCTATGAATATGGACAGTTTTTGGGGCTAAGGGGGGTTGCCGAATTTTGTTAGTAATTTGATTAGGTTTAGGTGCTAGTTTTGGTCAATTCCATTAGCAACAAGTGTACCATTTTTTCTTTCTCCAAAACTCTTTTCTCCTAGCTGAATTTTGTCTTTAACAATTGGTGGAAGTTTTGGTTTTTATTTGAGTTTACTTCGGTAATGCCTCTTAACCTAATCCGGTGACGGATACGGGTTAGGGGTGTTACAGAGCTAGCTTTATTGACACTGTAAAGCATAGAAACAAATCACACAGTAAGCTTTCCAAAGCTTAGTAAGTTGGTAAAAAAATACATTAACCAAAACAAATCATCACATAGATTAATTCACAATCTCATATCCCATATCATCCAAAACTAATATGTTCAATTAACCTTCCATAACTCATTAATAGGTTCATCAACCACATAGGTTCCGAACGTACCTTAGCCAATACTTAGTTGTCGAATACATTTGCTACTCAATACTCACTATTTCATTTTGATCAACTTTCATCCCTTCTTCGATTCAATCGCACACTTAGTGCTCAAATAGTTAGCCAAAGCTTTATTAGCATCGCACACATAGTGCATTTATATCAATTCGATCTTAAATTTGTATCGCACACACAGTGCCAACCAGAGAGTCGAAGCTTATATTATTTCGCACACACAGTGCTAATCATCTCAGACACATTTCCGAATACGCACACTTAGTGCCACATAACTCAAGCCCTCACAGAGAATTCACATTTCAATATTATCATACCATTTATTTCACAACATTAAACATAGCTAAATAAACGTATTATGTCCGAACTTACCTCGGACGTCGAACTATCGAAATGGTCGATTAATCGAGCACTTTATCTTTGCCTCAATCTCGATCCGAACCTCTCCTTTCTTGATCTATACACATTCAAATTTAATCCATTCAATTTAATCCACACACACTTATTTAGGGCATTTTACAAAACAGCCCTCACATTTTCACGTTTTGACACTTTAGTCCCTATTTCACAAAATCATCAAATTCACATAATTTCTTTTCACATAAGCCTAACTGAATTTTCCTTGTGTTCATACAATCCCACACATTTCATTTATTTCACATTTTAGTCCCCAATTTACATTATTCACAATTTAGCCCAATTTAACTAAATTTACCAAAAATTCAAGAACAACACATGTTCATCTAACACATATCTTTCTTTTTACACCAATACTCATCACAAATCTCACCATTTAATCAATGGCACATCTCATAAACATCATCAATTCTTCAAATTACAACATGGGCTTGATGGTAGACTAAGCAACAATCTCAAAAACATAAAAATCATCAAAAACCAAAGTCAAAACATACCTTAATCAAGCTTGTTCTTAGCCGAAACCTAAATGTTCTTCCTTCTTCTTTTTCTTTGCTAATTTTTGGCACTAAGGATGATAACTAAACTATTCCCATGCTTTTGTTTGATTATCAAACATATTATTTATCAATTTACAACTTTAACCTTATATCATAAAATTATAAAACATATTTTTCAAGGTCATTATTGACCATAACCATCCACTATCAATAGTAATAGGAAAAATTTCCTTTTAAGGACCTCACATTATAAAGACATCAATAATTAAGCATTCAACAATTAGCACACAGCATTTTACACTTTATGCAATTAAGTCCTTTCTTACAATTCAACACTCAGTCGATGAAATTACCACACAAAATTTTAACACAGAATATCACATATAATTAACACTAAAAATAATATTAAAATATTATTCTAACCTCAAATTTGTGGTCTCGAAACCACTATTCTAACTAGGGTATAAACCGGGCTGTTACATTAATTACCATCCAGGAAAGGCGAACGTAGTCGTCGACGCCTTGAGCAGAAAATCATTGTTTGCACTGAGAGCCATGAATACTCAGATGACTTTGTTGGATGATGGTTCCATTTTAGCCAAGTTGAGGGCTAGACCATTATTCCTCCAAAAGATTTATGAAGCTCAAAAAGCTGATAACTGCTTACAAGCCACAAGAGTTTTATGTGAGTCAAATATTGAGTCAGACTTTAGAGTAAACCTTGATGGATGCCTGACGTTTCAAGATAGGGTCTGTGTACCCAAAAATGATGAACTTATTCGTAAGATCTTGCATGAAGCACATAGCGGATGTTTAACTGTGCACCCGGGGAGCACGAAGATGTACAAATGACTTGAGGAAATGGTATTGGTGGCCTGGTATAAAGAAAGACATTTTTGAGTTTGTATCGAGATGCCTGATTTGTCAGCAAGTGAAGGCTGAACATCAAGTACCTTCGAGTTTACTTCAGCCCATTATGGTTCCTGAATGGAAATGGGACCGTATTACCATGGACTTCGTGACAGGCTTACCGTTGACTCCAAAGAAGAAAGATACAGTATGGGTAGTGGTTGATAGACTCACAAAGTCAACCCATTTCATACCAGTACGAGTCGATTATTCCCTTGATAAATTGGCAGATTTGTACATGTCAGAGGTAGTAAGACTTCATGGTGTACCATTGTCGATCATTTTGGATAGAAATTCGAGATTCGCGTCACAATTTTGGAAAAAGTTGCAAGAGGCATTGGGCACGAAATTGAGTTTCAGTACATACTTCCATCCACAAACCGATGGGAAATCGGAGAGAGTAATTCAGATACTTGAAGACATGCTTCGATTTTGTGTTTTGGAATTCCAAGGTAATTGGGAGAAATACTTACCATTGGTGGAATTTGCCTACAACAATAGTTTTCAGTCAAGTTTGAAAATGGTGCCTTATGAGGCCTTGTATGGGCGTAAGTGCCGAACGCCCTTGTATTGGTCGAACTTAGAGAGAAATAGATTCATGGGGTCGATTTGATTAGAGAAAGAAGAGAAAGTAAAGGTGATTCGCGAGTGTCTAAAAGTCACCTCAGACAGACAAAAGTTCTATTCGGATTTGAAAATGAAAGAGATTGAATTCACAGTGGGTGATAAAGTGCTCCTAAAAGTATCAAATTGGAGGAAAGTCCTTAGATTTGGCTGGAAAGGCAAATTGAGTCCGCGTTTTATCAGACCTTATGAAGTTACCGAGAGGATATGACCGGTAGCTTATCGGTTGGCCTTGCCACCTGAGCTGGAAAAGATTCATGATGTCTTTCACGTATCCATGTTGCGCTGATACTGTTCAGACCCTTTGCATGTCATAGTACCAACAGAGGTTGAGTTACAACCGGATTTGACTTATGGTGAAGAGCCGGTTAAAATTTTGGTGCAAGAGGCTAGATCAGTTAAGAAACAAAAGCATAGCCCTTATGAAAGTACTATGGAAAAGGCACGGAATAGAAGAGGCTACATGGGAGCTGAGGAAATGATGAGAAACCAATTTCCCAACCTTTTCACCAGTAAGATTTTCGGGCACAACAATCCTTAAGGAGGAGAATTATAACAGCCTGATTTAGGGGCTAGTCGGAACAGTGATCTCGAGATCACTAATCCAAGGTTAGAGAAAATCATTTTTATGTTATTTTACAAGTCAGAGCATGATTACATTAGTGCATGAAAATTTTGGTGCTTTAATTTTAGCGATTTCATGTTTAATCACGAAAATGGACTAAATCGCATAAAGTGCGAAAGTTTCATTTTATAAGCTAAAGGTGCCAAATAGCCATAGATTGTTATTGGAGGTATTTAAAAGTAAATTTTCCCCTTTGTATATGGTTGGCCGGCCATAGGCTAAGATAGGAGACAAAGATGGACAAAAAATTGGTCAAAGTTAGTGATAGTTGGTGACCAATTTGACTTGTATTAATAAAATAAAGAAAGAAAAGATATCATCTTTTCTCTCCATCCTTCTCCACTAAAAATAGAAAGCAAATAGGGGTTTTTGAAAGCTCAAATTTTCAGCAAGCTCTCCTCCATCCTAGTAAGTGATTTTGATGATTTTTCTTGAAGATAATTATACTTTTGGAACCCCTAAAGCTTAAGCTTTCAAATGAAGGGACTAATTTGAAATATGGTGAGGAGTTTAGAGTTTTTCCATGAGAGATTTCATGGTTTTTTTCATTTTTATGGAACAAAATGAGTCTTGGTTATTAGATAAACAACTTTTGTGAAAGGTGTTATCATAAAAACACCTAATTGGACCTTGTTGTAAAGGTTATAAAAATGGTAGTAATTGTGTGAAAAGTTGATTTTGAAGATATCCATAAGAGTATTAAATGTTCACCTAGGCTTGTTGAAGGTAGAAATATTATTAGAATTAATTTTCGAGCATACGGGCAAAATGGTCATTTTGCCAAAGTCTAGGGGCAAAATAGTCATTTTGCCAAAGCATGCTTATTAAAATGCTTTTATTAATGTAATGATTAAAATGAGTTGATTTTCTATTATAGAGCAAGAAGAACCAAGAATTTACCTCGATTGACGAAAGAACAAAGTCTCGTACTAGACCGACAATTTAACTCATTTTGAAAATAAGGTAAGTTTGTATGTGATAAAATCAACATTTATGTTAGCATGTTTGAGAATGCTTGGCATTATATTAATGCATGATGCTCTACTAAATTGAGAAATTGATGTTGAAGTCCTAGCGGACTATATTGAACATGAAAATGCTATCATTGAGATATGAAGTTGATAAGGTCCCGTACAAGACCATGTCTGGGACATGGCCTTAGAACCGAGTTGAGATCTCGTATAAGGCCATATCTGGGATATGGCTTTGGTAATGAATATGAAAATCGTATAAGACCATATCCGAGATATGGCTTCGACATTTAGAAGTGACTCCATGTAAGACCACCTCTGGGATGTGGCATTGGCTTTGTAACTACCTTAATGACGATGAATAAGCGTATTTGATTATCTCTAGTGATTAAGGGGATAAGTAGATGAGTTTAGAAGTGGAAATGAGAATTGTACTAAATTCATGTGAATGAGTGAATACATGTACTCGTGAATGAGTCACAAAGAAATGATTATGATATGTGGCATGGTATGTGCTAAATAAGGGCAAGTGTGAGTAAGTATGGCAAGAAGCCTATGACTTATGTATGGTTTGTTAATGCCATGGATGGATTATATTATGAGCTTATTGTTGCTATTTATTTCCATGCAAACTTACTAAGCTTTATGCTTACCCCTCTTCATTGCCCTTTTTCCTTGTAGTATTGCCAAGATAACTCGAGGAACGTGGAACGTTGGAGTTCGAAATCACACTATCGACATAACTTTGGTATAACAATTTAGACTTATTTTGAGTATGGCATGTATAGGACTTGGGTTTTTGTTAGGTCGTAATTGTTACCCAAAGTGTTGGCTATGTATGTATCAAAGTCATTTTGTAAATGGTCTGTAGAATTGGGCCAATACTTGATGCTTTATATATTCAATGGTGATGGAATTATGAAGTTTATGCTTGTGTGAATTTTATGAATTGAGTTCTTGGATGTGCCTTTGGGTTATGAGTTGTTTGGTATGAGTGTGAATGCTTGGTAGGGTGGCAATGGCTTGGTAGATAGCCATGTAATTGCCCACATGGGTAGACACACGGGCGTGTTTCTAGACCGTGTTGATCGATCGTGTGTCCCCTTGCATGCTAGGTTTACAAGTCAGTATGCTCAGTAGTAAACACACGGGCAGAGACACGGCCGTATGTCTCAATCGTGTGGATGACACGGCCTAAGACATGGGCGTGTGCCCAGGCCATGTGAAGTCTGCACATTAAATGTAGAATTTAATTCGACACACGGTCTAAGGACATGGGCGTGTACCTTGGCCGTGTGGCCATAGGGGAGTGATGACATCATAAACAGAATGCTAAGGTTTTGGCACACGGGCTAAGACACGGGCATGTCAAGGCCGTGTGAGGGACACGAGCTAGGGACACGAGCGTGTGTTCAGCCGTGTGAAATAAGTCAGTGTCAACCACGGGTGGAAGACACGGCCATGTCTTAGGGACACACGGGCGTGTCCCAGACCAACACAGGCATGTGGCCCCTGTTTTGATGAAAAGTTTTTTCCAAGTTCATAGAAGTCCCCGATCAAATCTCGAAACCTCTCGGAGGTATGTTTAGGGCCTCGTAGGTTGAGAATGAGCAAGAGATGGGTTTAAATGAAATTTTATAGCCCGTTATTACATGTTCAAGCAAGGTTAAGCATGGTAATGCCTCGTATCTAGTCCCAACATTGGACACGGGTAAGGGGTGTTATAGAGAGAGAATCAAGCATAGCTTAATTTGTTTTTTCTAAGCACACAGATCATATATTGGCCAAGTATTAAAATTTCTTATTGGCCATTACTTTTAGCTGTTAGCTAAGGAATTATTATCAGATACTGTACATGAACAAAGTCATATTCCCTTCTTTTCTTCTCTTGTTTTCTAGCCTCTCTTCTCAACCCAAGCTCCCTGATTTCTTTTCTGTCTAAAATGTACAATAAACTAGACTAAGCCTTCTTATTCTAATAAATCCATAATAGCCATTTATGGCCTAATACATTATTGATTATTATTTTTATATTAAAGCCAAGAACATAGGGAAGAGATTCGACACTTTATTTTCATTGTCCCTTGAATTAAAGTATTAACGGTTCCATGCTTTGTAGATGTTCAGATAGCTATTGTTGCCAAGGAGGCCTTAGAAGGGCATTTCATATACGAAGGGTTTTGTAAACTTCATCTCTCGTATTCACGTCACACCGATCTTAGTATAAAGGTAATTGGACAATACAGTTTATGAGTTATTTTCCAAATCATTTGCTTTAATGCAATAGTTTAGCTTGGAGGCAGAATCCAACATGGTTGCATTATATTATCGGTTTTGTTCGATCCCAAAGTCGTATTACGCAATTGGTCTATTCTTTACAGGTCAATAACGATAGGAGCAGTAATTATACAATCCCTAATCCTGCTATGGTGAACCCACAACCTTCAGTTCTGGGGCAACAACCAGTTCAAACAATGAATCATCAATATAATGGGACACAATACGCTCTGGGTATACAATAATAACCTACAATGCCTCCACAACCTTCAGCTAAACCCAAAACAACAATTAAACCCAAAACAAAACTGTAGCTAAGATCAAAATAGTTGAGTCCCAAGCTAAGATCAATCAATCATTTAAACCCAACACTCAATATCCACATCATAACACAAAACTGTAGCTCAAATTGATCGTTAAAGTTGAAAAATAAAGGCTTTGATTTTTCTTTTTAATTATTTAAAAAATATGTATTACATGAAACAAAATTTAATAGAGAATAAAGGAAGGAAAATATGAGAGTACCTCGAGGAGATCAGAGATGAATTTTTCCAAGAATACCTTAAGCCAAGACCCAGCAAAACAAAGAGGAATAGGAAAATTTCTGAGAAAAAGAGAAAGAGATTTGCCTGAGAAAGAATGAAGGAAGGAAAAGGAATAAAGGAAGGAAAAAGGGGAAAGAGTTACTTGGATGAAGGAGGAGCCCCGAAAAATGTCTTACAGAAATGAAAATCATAAGATAATTTCCCTAAAATGTAAGAGATTTTACCCATGTATTGGAAAATATTTTCCAAAAAGGAAAATATTATCAGTCAACTAAACACTAGAAAACCGGGAAAATATTTTTTGGAAAATGAATTCTTGCAAACAATGCAGCCTTAATTGATTTAGGACCTTTTTGAAAAAGGGAAGAATTAAGAGTGACCTAAAGGGAAAATTGCCAAAATTTTGAAATTAGTCTTCTACATGGAGCATACCACCACCTATCCCTTCTTCTCAAAAACACCAAAGCATTCAAAAGTTTTCCAAAACCTAAAATTAGGGAGTTTTTTCAAAATCAATTCATTCTTTTCTATTTATTAGCCTTCCAAATACCAAAACAACCCCCAATTTTAAACGAAAAACGTATTTCTTCCCTAAATTTGTCATTGTTCTTCTTGAGTTCAAATCCCAAATTAAAGTTGTAGATCATCATTTTCACCAAATTAAGGTAATATTCTACCTTTTTAGTATTAAACGAAGAGTGTTGTTAGTTAAAATTGAGATTTAAACGATTATATTTAGATTTGATGCTTTTCAAGAAAGCTTGGATTCAAAAATGGCAAATCTCGTAATCTTGAGTTTTCAAAGTGGTTTTTGGTTCATTCTAACTTAATTAGAAGGTATTTCACTTCAATTTGATAGTTCATAATTTAATTTCTAAGAATCAAATGTTTTCCCCTTTTCCTTGTTCTTGAAAGCTTTAACTTTTTGGAAAATTTAGGTTACATGGATTTAGGTGAAATTAATGTTTTAGATATGAAATTAAATTATATTTAGGATGTTTGAATTGTGTTTTCCTTGGTGTTTGGTTGTGCTCAAGGTTGTTTTTGATGATTTTGGAATGTTTTTGTTATGTGTGTTAAGCTCCAAAACATTCGAGAGCCATTATGAGCAAGTCTAAAGGCAAGGAAAAGCTTGTTGGAGCTTTTGGCTTTTAAGCGGAAGGTGATTGGTTAGGTTCGGAGTCGTTACTAGTATTTGCGATTCATAGTGTTAACCGAAAGCTTAGGAATAGCCTAAATCCCTATCCTAAGTTCCGAGTGTAAGCCTTTCTTATACTTTTGGTCTTGTTATGAAAATATGCATAATGTATGTTGAATTGTGGAATGTTATTGTAACACCCCAAACCCGGTCAATACATACGATAGAATCGGTATGTCCTTTGAGGAAAACATTTTGAAAAGAATCGAATTACAATTTAATTCTTGTGATAAAAAACTCTTTGAAAATTCTATATTTGTAGAAATCATGTGTATAATAAGTTTAAACTGATAATTTACTTTGTAATTTCATAAATAAAAACTTTAAAACTTAGTTGATAAATCATAGGTTAGAAAACATTTATATCATTTTAAGAAAACTCAATTATTACTTTGAAAACCATTTGCATTTTGAATGTAGAAACTTAATATTTGGAAATCATTAAAATTGTAGAAAACACTTAATCTATATTTTACTATCAAGCGATTTATATTACCCGATGGTAAGATTTTAAAACCATTGCGTTTTTATTATTTTAGAAAACTTTGGGCTCAATTATTAAATTAACCAAATAATTTATAAGACATATTTAAAACATATCCAAAGCATATAAATAATCTAAAAACATAATTAAAGAGGCCTTATTACAAACCCAAAATAAAACAAAACCAAATTAAAATAAATTAAAGTACCCCAAATCGAAGTTCATGAAAATCAAATTTTATTGCATGGCCTCCTCGAGTTCATCCCGCTCCTCATCCATGATCTCACGAATCACGAAATGATAAGGAGAAGGTGAGTCACCAAGACTCAGATGCATAAATCCTTCCCAGATTAATGCAACATTCTTACACAATTTATAATCAAGCAACATATATAAATATATAATGCACCCAACCTAGCCATCCTTAACTCCTTTTCTACCCGTGTGGTACCAAACCACTTGGTGGTGCCAAACCCTTTAGTGACCCAAAGTCACGATATCCAATAATGTGATACCAAATCACTAGTGACCAAAGTCACGAATAATCAAATTATGGGGCCAACCCGTGTGATACCAAATCATGGCGGCGATCCCATATCTCAAAAGTGGGGCCAACCCACGGTGATGCTAGACCACAGGGACGAGTCGCTATGAGGTACCAAACCTCTGGTGTCCAAAGACACAAATGTGATACCAAATCACTGGAGGTACCAAACCTCTGGTGTCCAAAGACACGGATATCAAATCCTTCCCCCTCCACTCATATTCCCAAACCAATGTATTAAGAGTATCAATCATGCCATCATACTTTGATATGATCATATAACATATTTAAATAATAGATCATGATATCAATCAACATATATTAACATCATATTGAAACGGACTTACCCGAATCCTTGCACATACCCATCAAGGTATCTTATCAAAAATCTCATAGATTCCCACTTTAATAACATGTTTAGTTAATATGTATATAAATATATAACCCGAATTATAAAGTGTGTAAGATACACACCTGGCACTAACGCAAGTACTAAAATCTGAAGATCCGATCTACCGTACTAGATCACCTTGTCCTACAATCAGCCAATACTTAGATTATAAACAAAAGCCATTCGGCCAAACCACTAAATCCCAAAAGCCTATGGCTTTTCAACCATCAAAAGAGATAAAGAATCGATAAGAGTCCTTACCACTTGACTTACCAACTTTTGATTGCTAGAGATAGAGGCTTAAATCAAATGCTTCCAAAGTCCCAAAGAGCCTATAAGAATGATGGGTTCCTAATAATAGTTAGAATCTTGCAAACAATGCCCAAAAGTTCGGCCTTAGTCCACAAGAAAATGACATAGAAAAGAAAAAGAAATAATAGGAAATTGACCATGAACACTTACCTATCTTCCAAAACCGATTGAAGAAAACCAAATGAAATCCTACCGTTGATGATATTCGCCAAGACAATTCAAAAGAGTATGGGAAGTTTGACAATATGGTTGATTTGTAACAACAAAAGGATTAACTAGAGTGGAGAAAGAAAGGAAAAAGGAAGAAAAAGAAAGAGATTTCAATGGGAGAGGGATGTTTATGGCTTTGAACAAAAATGAAAGAAAGTAAAGAGGAATGGGGAGAAGGAAGTTTGACCAAGAGAAAGTAGAAGAAATATGGATTGAACAAGTATGAAAGAATGGAAAAGAAGTTGTGAACAAACGAGATTCGCCAAGCACAATGATGGTTTGGTTTTGTTTCACTTTGATGCACTAGGAGAAAGTTGCAAAAACTAGAAAGGATTTTCGGTTATGACACCAAAACAAATATTGAAGGCCAAAACTAACACCAAAACTCACCTTATGCCCAAGACACATTCGGCTATAGGAGTGTTTGTGGAGAGAAAAGAAATTGATGCTCAAATGCTTAGGAAAAATAGCCAACTAGCTACTAACCTACCAAAGCTTCCATCAAAATCGGTCAAGCCCTCCCTAGTCCAAAATGCAGTCCACATACATGAACTAAAGACCATAAAAGAGTTTCCAAAACATTCTCCATAATCCATGCCTTTTGTCCCTCATCATACCATAATCTTAAGATTCTTATCCCAAAATACAAGCTTACCTTAAACTAATATTCAACTTGCCATAAAGAGAAATTGAAAGTCCACCTTCCATATGTCAAGCTTGACAGTCCATTAATGCTAGGATACATAAAAATAAAGTCTTCAAAATGCTAAACATGCTACTCGAACCACTTCCTCAAGCAACACTTCATGTATGCTAACCATCTTGCTACTAGCTCCTCATGTGCTAAATTTAACACTTAAATTAACTTAAGTGTCAAGTTCACCTTATCCACTTCACTAAATTTTAATACTAACAATTATTCTAGCTTCATTAATAAAAAAGCCTACACCATACTATGCTAAACACATAAAATTCATACCCAAGCCAACACAAATAATAAAATAATATTCTAATTTTAGGATGTTACAATTACGCCTTTAAGAAAATTTAGTCCTCGAAATTACACGATCAAAAGAGTTGAGGAAGCTGCGCCTCATCGCATCCTCCGGTTCCCACGTAGCTTCTTCTATGCCATGGTTCCATATAAGACCTTCACTAAAGGCCCGACTTCTTCACGCAGAACTTTTACGTCTCGATCTAGAATCGCATGTGTTCTTCTTCTATCGTCAAATCTGGACTCACCTCTATTTCCTCTCTTGCCACAATATGCAATGGATCGAGCGATAGCGTCTAAGCATGGAAACATGGAACACATCGTGAATCTGACTCAGTTCTGCTGGTAACTCGAGCTGATAAGCTACTGGTCCCACTCGTCTCAACACCTTAAACGGCCCAATAAACCTTGGACTCAACTTGCCTTTTCTCCCAAATCTTAACACTTTCTTCCATGGCGAGACCTTCAAAAAGACCTGGTCAACCACGGTAAATTCTATATCCCTCCACTTGAGATCGGCATATGACTTCTGTCTATCCAAAGCTTCCTTCAGACGAGCCTGAATCATCTTAACCTTATCCTCAGTCTCTGCTACCAACTCTGGTCCTAACATTTGACGCTCACCCAACTCTGTCCAGCATGTAGGTGTATGACACCTCCTACCATACAACGCCTCATATGGTGCCATATTAATGCTTGCCTAATAACTATTGTTGTATGCGAACTCAGCTAATGGTAAAAACTCTTCCCAGCTGCCTCTGAAGTCCAAAACACATCCTCTCAACATATCCTCTAAGATCTGAATAACTCTTTCCGACTGCCCATCAGACTGTGGATGAAATGCCATACTAAAATCCAACCGCGTACCCAAAGCCTGATGTAACGCTCTCTAAAACCTTGACGTAAATCTAGGATATCTGTCTGAGATGATCGACACTGGTACATCGTGCAACCTCACTATCTCTGCCACATACAACTTAGCTAACTTATGAAGCGAGTAATCCGCTCTTACCAGGATGAAATAAGCTGACTTAGTCAGACGATCCACAATCACCCAAACTGAGTCTTTCTTACTAGGTGTAAGAGGTAATCCGCTAACAAAGTCCATAGTGATCCTTTCCCACTTCCACTGTGGAATCTTCACAGGTTGAAGTAATCTGAGCGATGGCGATGCTCGACTTTGACCTCTTGACACATCGGACATTTACCCACAAACTCGATTACCTCCCACTTGAGACACAGCCACCAAATTGCTCTCTTAAATCCGATACATCTTGCTACCTCCGGGAAGCATAAGCGTATGAAATGCTATGTCGTCCCGAAGAATCCTTTGCCTCAACTCAACATCTTTCGGCATACAAGCTCTCCCTTGAAAACACAACACTCCATCCTTTGGACAAACTATAATTCTCTAAACCACCATTACGAACACGCAACCTCCGATCATTCAAACCATCATCCTCTATTTGTTTCTTCTTGATCTGCTCTAACCAAGTTGGCTTGACTTGCGTTACGCCAAGAGACTCCATCGTCGTATAAACTAAGACAAGCAAACATCGATCTTAAGTCGATACAACCTTACGACTCAACGCGTACGCCACCACGTTAGCCTTGCGGATGATACTCAATCGAGCAGTCATAGTCCTTCAACAACTCAATCCATCTCTGCGCCTCAAGTTCAAATCCTTACGAGTCAAAAGATACTTAAGACTCTTGTGATTCGTGTAGACTAACGACTTCTCTCTGTACAAATAGTGTCTCTAAATCTTCAAAGCGAAAACCACTGCACTAATTCCAAGTCATCGTCGGATAATTAACTTCATGTGGTCTCAATGTCGAGATGCATAAGCCACTACCTTCCCTTCCTGCATCAAAGACACACCCCAAACCAAGTATGTGATGCATCACGATGGCAAGTGAATTCCTTGCTGTCTTAGGTTGAATTAAAAGCAGACTTGATCGAATCTTCTTCAACTTGTCGAAACCTTCTTCTCGCTTCTCGGTCCACACAAATGGAACTCCTTTCCTTAACAACTTGGTCATCGGTCTTTGCTATCAAAGAAAATCCCTCTACAAATCTTGGTAATACCCGCTTGAGACCTAAGAAACTCGAATCTCACCCACCGACTTAGTGCCTTTGGTTCACCAGTTGGTGCAGTGAGTGCGGTGAAGGTATGAAACTCACCGAAATCTTGTTTGGATATCTAATGGTGAGGTGAGTTTAAAATTCTCATCTCCTTCTTGGTCTTATCTTTGTTGGAGCTAAAACTACCAGTGGGAAAAAACTCACCTGCAGTAGAAAGCTATTTTCCCACTATAACCTTAACGTTCATATCTCCTTTTATCTTTTCCTGATGTTTTGGTGAAAACGAATATCGCTCCTTTTTATGTTCCTATTTTTCATGACTTCTTTCCTTACATTTTTGATTGTGGGTTTTCATCGAGTCCAAAATGCGAGAGGTAAGAAAAGTGACCTAATTACGATCCCAAATCGGTCGATGAGCGATTAACTTTCTTGACATTCAATGAATCGATAGAATTAGAATGTAATCATCGTGGAAGCAGGAGCGAAATTGCTGATAGATTATAGAATCACGATAGAAATGACAATGGCGAAGATGATGATCGATTGCGGGTGGAGGATCGAAACTTTCGTGACGAAGGCTTTCGAGTCAAGCGATGGCGGATATCTTGGTGGGAGAGGAGTAGCGACACCACTAGCCCGTCGAGGATTGATGAAGTAAGTGAAATTAACGATAATGAGATCCGAGGCGAGGAATGATGGTTCCCTTGAAGGAATCTCCGATTCGAGCTTCCTCTGGGTTACCTTCCTTTGCAATGTCCTCCTTAGTAAGGTAGTGGGAAGCGATAATGGTGACCCATTTGGCTTGGATGGTCGGTTGATTTATGTGGATTTCTAGCTAAGCATTGTTTGGCAAATGAACAACCTCATTAACATTGCATCTTAAGCGAAGGGTCTCCCTAACATGTTTGCAGTTCTTTTGTTGTTTTGTGGTCATGTTAAAGGTTCTTAACATCCCAATATTACAATTGATAAGCGGGAATGAATATCTTGATAATTGTGAACTTAAACAATCAAGTCTGATTCTTTGCATTGTCCTCTCTTCATTTCTTTTATTCTAATTGAACTTCGAGAATCTTTTCACTGAGGCTTGAAACTATCATTATATGGCATATTTTACTAAATACCATCGACTCTTGCTTTAATCTGAGACTAGGTGGTTCTAGATCAAAGGGGTAGAAATAGAATCAAGGGATAAAAAGTTTGAGCTTTGAATTGCGAGTTTGTCAATTGTGTAAACATGTTTGCTAATTTCTTTACAATTTTGTTCTCCATTCCTTCTTTTTTAACAATATAGGGAAAAATGATGAAATTATTTGGTTATAGTGTAGAAATTGCGATCTTTGTCTCAAGAAATTGTTAGTAGCGGGTGGGTGTACCATGAGCAATGAGACTATATTACAGTTAGTTTGTTTTACTTGGTACTCTATAGAAATACATTTGGCATCTGCTGCCTTCTTAGCTTTTGTAGATGTTGAGCATGGTTTGTCTGTTAATTAGGCAGAAGGAAAGCTTGACATGGTAGTTGCATTTTGGTTCATTGGATCTTGGATGATTCCTTTTGTAGCTCACATGGCGGGCTTGACAAGGAATCTCTAACATTCAAAGGACAAGCCTTGTTGACCTTGTGGTGAAGAATTTGAGCAGTTGTTTTCTTATACCATATGAGATATGCTAGATTTTGGATGGTAGTTTCATTCGGTTGTCTGAAGGTTTCCAAGCTTCTTTTGTCTACTAATTTTCCTCTTTTCACTTTCTCTATATTTAGTGCTTCATTGTCCTTACATGCACGATGCATGGTGACCGCTTCTATTTATAAAAATACATTGCACGAGTCTGGTTTTCTATATGAAACACATTACTATTTTGCTTGTAGGCGAGCCATCTCAATGGAGAAAAACTGAATTTCTATTAATCGGTACACCTTTTTATTTCTTGTTGTGTTTTGTTCCATTATTTATTTAGCTCTATTGGTTGTTTTGTAACACGACTTATTGGGAAAACACCAATGGTGTACTTGAACAATATTGTGAAAGGCTCATTGCAAATATTGCGACCAAGCTTGAGATCATGGAACCATGTTGCGGTGTGAAGGACGGTAGCAGGACTTTTCATAAGCATCTTGTAGCTTGTATGTATTAGTTAGCAAGCTCATTGTTTGCTAATAGTTAAAAAACATTACCATGAGATCTAGGATAAAATGGCTTTTATTTATGTCAAACCCTATACTAATGTCTTTATAATTATTGCATAGTTTTGGATGCTAGTAAAAGGGTATCTTTCAAGGTGTGTTCAATCGGCATTTTGGTTCTAAAGAATTTCACGATTACATGGATAATTAAGTTCTTCTCAAGCAAAAGTTATTCATATATCCTAATTGAACTTCCAAAATCTTTTCATTTGAGGCTTGAAACTATCTGTTTACGTCATTAAAATTTTAATCATAGGGAAGACCAGTGATTAATATCCTTTTGTAATTGGTTTGGGATAGGGTGCAGTATGATTTACGATCTTTGAGCAAAGAGGACTTATAACACAGGAACAGTAACAGGTCATAGATGGGACTTACGTATCTATGGAATATGTACAACAACTAAATTTGGTACTTATGGCATGATGCTCACTATTTCTTCTTAAATGTTTGAGAATATTCTTGTGGAACCTACAAGTGGAAACACAGGCATTGGCCTTGCCTTCATAGCTTCCTCAAAAGGATATCGACTTATCTTGACAATGCCAGTATCAATGAGTTTGGAGAGAAGAGTTCTCTGAAAGCATTTGGAGTGAGGTTGTTTTAACTGATTCGCAAAAGGCATGAAGGGCCGCTGAAAAGTGAAGAGATTGTGAAAAGCGAGTGTGGGAAGAGATAGTTTTCGAGGTTTCCTTCTCCTTCCTTGACCGGATACATGCTTGTATGGAGTGCAATCTTGGTAAGTTTAGTTGCCTTTGCTCACGCACATTTAGCTAATTGTGTTGTGCCTTACATTTTGTGCTTGAATGTTTTTGCAGAGATGGAATTAACATTTATGCTCATGAGATTTTATATTTCATGGCATTGATCATTGGGGCTAACCTTGATGAAAATGGAATCCTTTCGTGGTTTTATTATATTGGCTTGCTTGCTTTCTTTTGTATCGGCTAATTTACAAGGTATGTGGTTATTCCTTGTCGAATTTTCTTTTCTGGTCAAACATGCATCTGTTGCACATAAGGAGGCAATTGTTCTCTGGTTTCACTTGGTGTGATAAATTTGATAATAGACATCTATTTTTTCTCATAATACTAGTTACTTGAGTTTTAGGTCTTTATTCATGCTAAAGAATTTAGATGTAAACCAAATATGTTACTTAGCGATGGTGAAATGGGAACACAATAAGATGCTAGAAGCTTTTCATTTTGCTCAATTAGCTCTAGATTTGGTTTCATATATTTCCTCTCTTGAGATATTAGCGAGTTGAGAAGCGATATATGCCTAAAAGTTATATTTGCTTGAATTCTAGGGAGACATATGGATGTCTAAACATGTGCGCATGTGTGAGGCGTATAGTGAGATGATATTCCTCGGATAATCTTGTTTCTTTGTTCTATTGATTTTATATACCAACTCTTTAGGCTGGTTTGGCTTGGTGTTATTTGTTTGCGTAATTGGATTATGAATATTCATATCATTTGTTTCAGGAGATGCTTTATTTGCATTGAAGACTTCACTCAAGTGCTTCACTCGATCGGTTGAGAATGGAATCCCAATCAAGTTAATCCTTGCACTTGGTCAAATATTATGTGTGATCGTAGTAATAATGTCATACTTGGTCAAATGTTAAGGAAATCATTGCAAATAGTTTAATGAATCAATATTTGTAAAAATAATTTTGTATCATAACCTAATTTCTAGTAATAATGAAACTTGTTATGTCTTATGTTACTATTTTTTATTTATTAAAAATCATTAGTTAAGATACTTCAAAATTTGATCCAAGTATAATGTTACTATTTAGAAAATAATATTTATCATTGTTATAAAAATATATTTAACTATAAAAATTAAAATAATTTTTATTTTATCTAATAAATAATTTAAATTGATTATATAATTTATTAAAATATTTATAATAAAATATTGGAAGACACATTTTAATATTTTATTAAATGATTTCATAAATTCACATACTTTAATAATTTTACATAAGTAAAATAATTTAAAAATAACTATTATATATCAATTCTAATATGATGTCCTTAATGGTCATTTTTATTTTCACCTCACTGCTTCAATTGCGTTTGAAGCCAAACACACACTCCATCTTTGCTTTTAATCTCCTTTGCTACGATGTCCAATCTCACCACTACAATAACTAATCTCACCGCCACATTGTTTTTAACCTCACCGAGGTAAACACCTTGCCCATCCAAACTAGCCCTTAGGCGGCTTCCATCCAACAACGCTTGATCTTTCGAGGATCCACTCTAATCCCTCGGTTGATACAACGTGACCCAAGAAAGTCACCTCCTAAGCGAACTCAGCACTTACTAAATTTAGCAAAAGCTACTTTTCCCTCAGAATCTGCAACACTACTCGCAAATGCGCATCATGCTCCTCCTCTGACTTGGAGGATACCAAAATATCGTCTATAAATACTACAACAAACTGATCCAAAAACTGTTGGAATACCCGATTCATCATGTCCATGAATGCTGCCGGTGCGTTAGTCAACCCAAATGGCATTACCAGAAACTCATAGTGCCCATACCGAGTGCGAAATGCCGTCTTATGGATATCAGCCTCTTTCACCTTTAGCTGATGATATCCAGACCTTAAATCAATCTTGGAGAAAATCGCTGCTCCTTTAAGCTGATCAAACAAGTCATCTATCCTCGGTAAAGGATACTTGTTTTTGATCGTCAGCTTATTCAACTGGCGGTAGTCTATACACATCCGCATCGTACCATCCTTCTAATCAAATTGTGGGGCCAACCCACGTGTGATACCAAATCACTAGCGACGATCCCATATCTCAAAAGTGGGGCCAACCCACGGTGATGCTAGACCACAGGGACGAGTCACTATGAGGTACCAAACCTCTGGTGTCCAAAGACACAAATGTGATACCAAATCACTGGAGGTGCCAAACCTCTGGTGTCCAAAGACACGGATATCAAATCCTTCCCCCTCCACTCATATTCCCAAACCAATGTATTAAGAGTATCAATCATGCCATCATACTTTGATATGATCATATGACATATTTAAATAATAGATCATGATATCAATCAACATCTATTAACATCATATTGAAATGGACTTACCCGAATCCTTGCACATACCCATCAAGGTATCTTATCAAAAATCTCATAGATTCCCACTTTAATAACATGTTTAGTTAATATGTATATAAATATATAACCCAAATTATAAAGTGTGTAAGATACACACCTGACGCTAACGTAAGTACTAAAATCCAAAGATCCGATCTACCACACTAGATCACCTTGTCCTACAATCAGCCAATACTTAGATTATAAACAAAAGCCATTCGGCCAAACCACTAAATCCCAAAAGCCTATGGCTTTTCAACCATCAAAAGAGATGAAGAACCGACAAGAGTCCTTACCACTTGACTTACCAACTTTTGATTGCTTGAGAGATAGGGCTTAAATCAAATGCTTCCAAAGTCCCAAAGATCCTATAAGAATGATCGGTTCCTAATAATAGTTAGAATCTTGCAAACAATGCCCAAAAGTTCGGCCTCAGTCCACAAGAAAACGGCATAGAAAAGAGAAAAGAAATAATAGGAAATTCAGCCATGAACACTTACCTATCTTCCAAAATCAATTGAAGAAAACCAAATGAAATCTTACCCTTGATGATATTCGGCCAAGACAATTCAAAAAGAGTATGGGAAGTTTCGACAATATGGTTGATTTGTAACAACAAAAAGGATTCGGCTAGAGTGGAGAAAGAGAAAGGAAAAAGGAAGAAAAAGAAAGAGATTTCAATGGGAGAGGGATGTTTATGGCTTTGAACAAAAATGAAAGAAAGTAAAGAGGAATGGGGAGAAGGAAGTTTAGGCCAAGAGAAAGTAGAAGAAATGTGGGTTGAACAAGTATGAAAGAATGGAAAAGAAGTTGTGAACAAAAGAGATTCGGCCAAGCACAATGATGGTTTCGGTTTTTGTTTCACTTTGATGCACTAGGGAGAAAGTTGCAAAAACTAGAAAGGATTTTCGGTTATGACACCAAAACAAATATTGAAGGCCAAAACTAACACCAAAACTCACCTTATGCCCAAGACACATTCGGCTATAGGGAGTGTTTGTGGAGAGAAAAGAAATTGATGCTCAAATGCTTAGGAAAATGGCCAACTAGCTACTAACCTACCAAAGCTTCCATCAAAAATCGGTCAAGCCCTCCCTAGTCCAAAATGCCGTCCACATACATGAACTAAAGACCATAAAAGTGTTTCCAAAACATTCTCCATAATCCATGCCTTTTGTCCCTCATCATACCATAATCTTAAGATTCTTATCCCAAAATACAAGCTTACCTTAAACTAATATTCAACTTGCCATAAAGAGAAATTGAAAGTCCAACCTTCCATATGTCAAGCTTGACCGTCCATTAATGCTAGGATACATAAAATAAAGTCTTCAAAATGCTAAACATGCTACTCGAACCACTTCCTCAAGCAACACTTCATGCATTCTAACCATCTTGCTACTAGCTCCTCATGTGCTAAATTTAACACTTAAATTAACTTAAGTGTCAAGTTCACCTTATCCACTTCACTAAATTTTTAATACTAACAATTATTCTAGCTTCATTAATAAAAACAAGCCTACACCATACTATGCTAAACACACAAAATTCATACCCAAGCCAACACAAATAATAAAATAATATTCTAATTTTTAGGATGTTACAGTTATGCTGATGTGACAGCAAAGTAACTAAATATTGGTATGTGGTATGTGATAATCTAATTTTTAATGCATTCATGTGTGAATGGATATGTGTCAACTTAATGAGCATAGTTGTGGCACTTAAAGTGCAACTAAGTGTGAATCCAATAAGTAACCATTGTGTACAAATTGTGGTGTGAGTTGATGTTTATGAACAGAGATTATGTGCATTAAAAAAATAATTAGACATGTGTAATTGTGCATATTTTGGCCTTGTGATCTCTTGAAACTGTTGAATATAGTTGGCATGCCATAGGATTGTAAATACTGTAACACCCCAAACCCTGTCTATGCGTTAAGACCAGATTTGACATGTCACACAAAGTGAACATACATCAAGTCTTTTAAAGAAATCAGATTTAAAAAAAAAAAGAAACATTTTGACATGGAGTTATTAAAAACTGAGGTTGATTACTAAATCTAATAATTTGAGACATATAAGTTGAAACTTAGAAAAATTGGATTTAATAATTTGAGAAAAATTTAAAGAGTTCGAAAGTAATTTGAAAACAAAATTTAAAATATTATTATAGAAAAATTTGAGTTAAAAATATTTAAGAATGAAATCCTCTTAAGACGTTCATTTAAGAAAACGTTTATTTCTATTTTAGAAAAGAAATCCCACTTAAATATTTAAAGCGTATTATAAAATCCATCCACAAGTAAAACATCCATAAAAATTAACCAAGGACTTATTACAACTTAACTTAAATAGTAAAAATAATAAAAAGTGCTTAAAAAGAAATCCGGTATATAAATAAACCATTATTCGTAGTATGGCCTCCACTGGGTCGTCCACGGTCCAAGCCTCTATCACTGGTCATTACCTGAGAAAGGTAAAGAAAACAAGGTGAGTTACTTAGAACTTAGTGTGTAACCCACTTACCACTGTTACTGGGCCAAAAATTCAATTAAGCATTTATTGGGCCAAAGCCCATTTACAATCATAACATAATATCATATATAACATGCATGTGTTATGCAATTTCCCAACCAAACCTAGTTTTCCATCCGCTACACACCACCCGTACCAACCAACACACTTGTGGGGAGCTTTAGTCACCCACCCCGCCAACACACCACACTGGGCATTAAGCCATATATCAAACTGGGCATTAAGCCATATATCAAAATGGCATTAAGCCATATAAATTTTGTAGCAAAGTTACCAGAACTTCTCTTTGTCAAATATCCCAACCCATGCAAATCATGTATATAATATGCATATTCATTTACAACAATCCATTCATATAATTATTACAAACATACGACCCATTATAAAAATTTTCACAATCTGGCCCAATCATATTTAGGCCCATATAGCAAATATCACATTTGGCCCATATAGTCATTTATATCGATTTGGCCCCTTGAGGGTAATTTCGTAATTTTCACAATCTTAATACTGATTACAAAGTCTTTACCACAAAGTGATAAATATGCCATTACCTGATTTCACTAACTTGTGATTTAATTAAGCGATTGATACGATATAGTTATCTAACCCATGAAGTACGGTGTGAGATTACACACCTGATTAGGGTAAGCACTACGCTCTCCTGATCGCTAACACCTAAAAATATGTTTAACGCTCGATTAGAAAAATAAACGTGATCTAATAAAGCTACTCTAAACAAACGATCTAATATTTACCCTCGAATAGTGAATAACTATAATTTGTCAATTTTCCCCGGTTAATGGTCCACAACCCGTTGGAAAACCCCGAACAACTAATGGCTCAAAAGTGCGAATAACCTTGAATAATTGATTTTCACCAGAGGAGGGTCCACAACCCGGTGGAAAGTCTCGGATCGTCAAACAGCCCTTCGTTTGAATTTGGGAATTGGAATCATCAATCCACTCCTTTTGAGATCTCCACTAGATTCCCCTTTCAAAACGTTACTACGAGCCTCCATTCGTTAGATTTTTAGTAAACCGATAATATAATAAAGTATGGACTTATCGAAAAGGTAGAGATCGGCTTACCACGAAGTTCCGAGTGTTCCACGAATAAATCCCTATATATAAGAATCGGTTACTCCTTTCCATACTATTAATCATCTTAATAAATAAAGGATGATCGTGAAAACCATGAAGAACTCTTACCTTGAAGGTTTTGATCCGAGTTCTTGTGATTACGAGATAACTTTGAGGAAATGGTAATTCAGCCTTTCTCTATTTCACTATAAAGACGAAAAAGTTTTATCTAAGAGAGAGATAGATGATGATATTTTCGGTCAAAAAGACCCTCCCAAGCCAATATGTTGATTCGGAAAAAGAAAAAGAAAAATAAATAATTGAAGAGGGTTCTTACCGATTTTTCAAAGGTGACCACTCGAATGAAAAAGAGAGTTAAATGGAAGATAGAAGATTCGGCTATAATGAAAATATTGGAGAGGATGATGATCAATAACATTCGGCCATGGTGAAGAATTAGGGAGAGAGAGATGTTGGAGAGTTTTTTTCGTAAAAAGTAAAGAAGAAAAAGAAATAGGAGATAAGATGTTTGTGTTTCACTTTTCAAAGATGGAGAATGAACAAAGAAGAAGTTTTGAGATTGGTGTATAATCGCCAAAGAAGAAAAAGAATAAAATGAAAGAAAAATGCCCCCTTTTATGGTAGTATAGTTTTGGCATAAAGAGGAAAAGGGCTTGAGAGGAAAATAAAATAATACCAATTTGGTCAAAAATAATAACCAAAGCCAGAGCAAAATTTTACCTATTTCTCATGACACATTCGACTAGGGAGAGAGATCTTGGAGAGAAAAGAAAATGGTGCACAATTTGCTGAAGAATTTTACCAATTATCTCCTAATCCCTTTCAATATTTGGCCAACCCCTCTAGCCCCAAAAACCGACCAAGTTCATAGCCATCAAGGATCAACTTTTGCCAACCTTTCTTTCCATAGCACAATCCACAAATTAATCCATTTGTTCCATTACTTGCCTTATCCTATTGATTCCTTTCCTCAACTTCAATGTTTCCTTAATCCATTTAGCCACCTTACCATAAAAATTAAAAGTCCAACATACCAAAAATGAAGCTTGGCCGACACTTGATAGGAGAGTGCAAAAAATTAAGTCACAAAAGTGCATACCAAGAGATTCAAACCTCTCCCCTCAAGACAATACATGTGGCACATATCCTCTTAACCAATAGCTCAACTTATGCTAACTTTCACCACTTAATTACCTTAAGATTTCAGGTCACTTGTTCCACTTCATTAAAGTACTAATTACCAAAAAATTTTTCCAAATCCAAAATAAATCCCGAGCCTTCTCAGGACTATATAAACACACATATTGGATAATTTAACTAGCTAAGCACCAAAATAATGCAACATATAAAAACTCAAATTTTAGGATGTTACAATTCTACACCCTTAAAGAAAATTTCGTCCTCGAAATTTACCTAATTGAAAGAGGTGAGGATATTGTTGCCGCATCATGTCCTCAGGCTCCCACGTAGCTTCCTCCACTCCGTGATTACGCCAAAGGACCTTTACTAATGGTACTGACTTCTTTCTCAGCACTTTAACATCTCGATCTAAAATTTTCACTGGTTTTTCCTCAAACGACAAGTCAGGACTTAACTCAACTTCCTCTACCGGTACAATGTGAGACGGATCTGATCGATAACGCCTCAACATAGAGACATGAAAAACACTATGAATCTGACTCAACTCCGGAGCTAACTCAAGCTGATAAGCTACTGGCCCAAAGCATTTCAACACACGATATGGTCCAATGAACCCAGGGCTCAACTTGTCCTTCCTTCCAAATCTGAAGATTTTCTTCCAAGGTGAGACCTTTAGAAAAACCTGATCTCCCATGCAAACTCAATGTCCTTACGCTTCAGATCCGCATATGACTTTTGTCTATCCGAAGCTTCCTTTAACCGCGCTCAAATCACCTTTACTTTTTCTTCCGTCTCTGATATCAATTCAAGACCCAATAACTATTGTTCCCCCAATTCAGTCCAACAAGTAGGAGTATGACACTTACGACCATATAATGCTTCATAAGGTGCCATTTGGATATTGGATTGATAATTGTTATTATATGCAAACTCCGCTAACGGTAGAAAATCCTCCTAACTACCTCTGAAGTCAATCACACAGCCCCTTAACATGTCTTTCAAAATCTGGATTACTCTTTTCGACTGACCATCTGACTGAGGATGAAAAGCTATGCTAAAGTTTAACTTTGTTCCCAAAGCTTCATGCAAAGCTTTCCAAAATTGCGATGTAAACTTAGGGTCCCTGTCCGAAATAATAGACACTGGTACCCCATGTAACCTCACGATTTCCACTACATACAGCTTGGCCAACTTCTGTAATGAGTAATCTGTTCGAATAGGTAGGAAATGGGCAGTCTTTGTCAATCGATCCACTATTACCCAAACAAAATCTTTCTTAGTAGGTGATAGGGGTAACCCACTAACAAAGTCCATCGTTATCCATTCCCATTTTCATAATGGAATCTTCACTGGTTGAAGCAAACCTGAGGCAATTGATGTTCTGCCTTCACTTGTTGACAAGTCAAGCACTTTCTCACATAATCAATAACCTCCCGCTTCAACCTTGGCCACCAATACTGTTCACGGAGATCTCGATACATCTTATTTCCTCTGGGGTGCATAGCATAGGGGCTACTATGCGCCTCTCGCAGAATCATTAGTCTCAAGTCTGAATCCTTAGGCATACAAATTCTTTCGCGAAAACATGGTACTCCATCCTTATTCAATCCAAAATCCCCTATTACACCACTTTCAACTTGATGAAGTAAGAGACCCAACTTTTCATTTGATAACTGCTTCTCCTTGATCTGTTCTAACCACATAGGCTTCACCTGAAGTTTCGCTAGCAAACTACCATCTTCATACAAACTAAGATGAGAAAACATTGCTCTCAACTCCGATATCACCTTACGACTCAATGCGTCTGCCACCACGTTAGCCTTTCCAAGATGATACTCGATTGAGAAGTCATAATCCTTCAATAGCTCTATCCATCTTCACTGCCTTAAGTTCAACTCCTTTTGGGTAAGGAGGTACTTCAGACTTTTATGATCCGTATAAATGATTGACTTCTCACCGTACAGGTAGTGCCTCCAAATCTTCAAAGCAAAAACCACCGCAGCCAACTCCAAATCATGAGTAGGATAATTGACTTCTTGCGGCCTTAACTGACGAGATGCGTAAGCCACTACTTTACCACCTTGCATCAACACACATCCCAAGCCCGTGTGTGATGCATCGCGATAAAAAATGAACTCTTTTCCAGCCTCAGGTTGAATCAATACAGGCGCTTCCGTCAAAATCTTCTTCAATTTCTCAAAACTTTCTTGCTGCTGATCTGACCACACAAATGGTACTCCCTTGTGCAACAGTTTAGTTAGAGGTGCTACAATCAACGAAAACCCCTCAACAAAATGTCTATAGTAACCAGCCAACCCTAGGAAACTTTGAATCTCAGTCACTAACTTTGGTGGTTTCCAATCTAATACAATACTATGCGCAGATGTGAGTCATGCTCTTCTTCATTCCTCGAGTATACTAAGATATCATCTATGAACACCACCACAAATCGGCCTAAGTAAGGTTCAAAGACTCGATTCATCATGTCCATAAATGCAACTGGTGCATTGGTCAATCTAAATGGCATCACCAAAGACTCATAATGTCCATAACGAGTTCGAAATGCCTTCTTATGAATATCTGCCTCCTTAACCTTGAGTTGATGATAACCCGATCTCAAATCTATCTTGGAGAAAACTAAAGCTCCTCTCAACTGATCAAACAGGTCATCGATTCTCAATAATGGATACCTATTCTTGATCGTCAATTTATTCAACTGCCTATAATCAATGCACATACGCTTTGACCCATCCTTCTTCTTGACGAACAAGACCGGTGCTCCCCACGGAGACACACTCAGTCGAATGAATCCCTAATCCAACAACTCTTGAATTTGAGCCTTAAGCTCCGCTAACTACTTTGGCGCCATTCTATAAGGAGCAATGGACACTGGAGCCGTTCCGAGCAAAAGCTCAATGTCAAACTCTACTTCCCAGTCTGGAGGTAAACCCAAAGTTCCTCGAGAAAAATATCTAAAAATTCTTTCACCGTTCTAACACCTTCCACCGATAATTCCTTGACATCCAAAGCACAAATGAAGGCTAGGAATGCTCTATACCCTTTTCGCACCAACTTTTTTACTTTTAAAGCAGATATCACATTTGCTAAACAGTTTCTCTGTTTGCCCATCATCACCACTTCCTTATCTTCCAAAGTCCTTATCGACATCCGCTTTGCAGCACAATCCAAGTGCGCACGGTGCTTCATGAACCAGTCCATGCCCAAAATAAGGCCGAACTCACCAAAAGGCAGTTCCATCAGATCCGCCAAAAATATTTCTCTTTGAATTTCCAAGGACAGGTCTCTAAACAATTTATCCACTATCACAGACTGTCCTAAAGGACTTATTACCGTCATCTTTTTATCAGTAATCCCAGATCTAATGTTCAGGTTTCTAGATATAGCACTAGCAACATACGAATGGGTAGATCTGATATCTATCAAAGCAGTAACAGGTACATCAAAGATGAAGAACGTACCAATTATCACATCAGGTGCATCACCATCCTCATGGCGTCTGATCGCATAAACTAACCCTAGCTGCCTCACCTCCGCGTTACCCTGAAGCCATTACCTCTGCCTAGTGCACCTTGACCACGACCACCGCCATTACTACCTCGGCCTGGCCCAAGGCCTCTCGGTGGCTGTTGAGCACCTCTAGCTGACTGTGTATCAGGGTTACGAGCTTCTTGAGTCAGAGCAGTCCATCGAGGACAATTCTTAAGCTAATGATCCTTAGAACCACATTTGAAACACCCACCACTTCTTTTCTAGCATTTACCTGGGTGACGTCTCCCACAGTCAGCACATGGTTGAATCTGATTGGTAGCCACAGGTGCTCTAGCTTGAGCTGGCTCATCATTCTTGGGCCTCTTCTGAAACCTTTTAGTAGAACCCGAGTACTTAAAGTCCCTTTTGCCTCTGCCTCTGTCTCGATTCTGACGTTCTGAGTTCTTAGCCTCTTCAGCTATTTTGGCTTTCTCCACATTGGCAAAAGTCCTTTCTTGTTGTGGGGCTATCAGTACCCGTAACTCATCATTCAGCCTATCCTCAGAATGTACACAGTGCTCATGATCAGTTGGCACTATTGTCCGAGCATAACGGCTCAAGCGTAGAAATTCTACCTCGTAAGCCACCACCGTCTTATGTCCTTGGACCAGATTCAGGAATTCCTTTCTCTAGACATCCACATAACTTGCCCCGACATACTTTCCTTGGAATGCAGTTTTGAAAAAATCCCACGTAACATGTTCAGCCTGAGTGCCTTCTCGAACAGTAAGCCACCATTGATACGCCTCGTCCCTCAATAAGGACACAGCTCCTCTCAGTTTCTGTTCGGTGGTGCACTCCAAATCATCCATGATCCGCTCCACTGCCTTGAGCCAGTACTCCACTACATTTGGAGCTACACCTGAGACACCCCTAAAAACCTCGGTACCACTTGATTTAAGTCACTCTAATATTGATCCATGAGTTGCTAGCCCAGTTCTAGCCCCAGTAACCGTTTATAGGACTCGTAACATTGTTTGGGTCAATGCAATGTCCTCTCTCGTATGGTCATGTGATCCAGTCTCAGTCCCGGGTGATGCAAGTGCGTCTATTTCTGGTATATGTCCGGCGCTTCAAATGCAACCCTAGCACCTCAACCTCTACCACGGCCACGTCTACCACGTCTACGTCCTTTAGCGCTCATTTTGAGTATTTCGATTTAATTTGATTACAGTTTTACGATTCAGTATACCTTTTCAGTGTTTATTAAAGTATTTTATGAAATATAAGAGATAGAGTTGTTTTCATAAACGCGTCCTATAGTCTCAATCTCTATAGTTTCAACACCTAAAACTTAAAGTTCTAGAGTGTTCCTATAGTCATTTCACAATAATAAGAATTATTCAATTCACATGCACTTACTTGACTTGGTGCCGGATACTCGTGGTGCCATACTACCTTTAAAAACATAAGTTCTATAATTCAAAACAGTTTTGTACCATAAATGTTTTTGAACTTAAACCACAACTGAGTTTTGAACCGGGCTCTGAATCATAAAATGTAACACCCCAAATCAGGTCTATGCGTTAAGACTAGATTTGACATGTCACACAAAGTGAACATACATCAAGTCTTTTAAAGAAATCAAATTTTTTAAAAAAAAAAAACATTTTGACATGGAGTTATTAAAAGCGAGGTTGATTATTAAATCTAATAATTTGAGACATATAAGTTGAAACTTAGAAAAATTGGATTTAATAATTGAGAAAAATTTAAAGAGTTCGAAAGTAATTTGAAAACAAAAATTAAAATATTATTACGAGAAAATTTCGAGTTAAAAATATTTAAGAATGAAATCTTCTTCAGACGTTCATTTAAGAAAACGTTTATTTCTATTTTTAGAAAAGAAATCCCACTTAAATATTTAAAGCGTATTATAAAATTCATCCACAAGTAAAACATCCATAAAAATTAACCGGAGGCCTTATTACAACTTAACTTAAATAGTAAAAATAATAAAAAGTGCTTAAAAAGAAATCCGGTATATAAATAACCCATTATTCGTAGTATGGCCTCCACTGGGTCGTCTACGGCCCAAGCCTCTATCACTGATCATTACCTGAGAAAGGTAAAGAAAATAGGGTGAGTTACTTAGAACTCAGTGTGTAACCCACTTACCACTGTCATTGGGCCAAAAATTCAATTAAGCATTTATTGGGCCAAAACCCATTTACAATCATAACATAATATCATATATAACATGCATGTGTTATGCAATTTCCTAACCAAACCTAGTTTTCCATTCGCTACACACCACCCGTACCAACCAACACACTTGTGGGGAGCTTTAGTCACCCACCCCGCCAACACACCAAATTGGGCATTAAGCCATATATCAAACTGGGCATTAAGCCATATATCAAACTGAGCATTAAGCTATATAAATTTTGTAGCAAAGCTACCAGAACTTCTCTTCGTCAAATATCCCAACCCATGCAAATCATGTATATAATATGCATATTCATTTACAACAATCCATTCATATAATTATTACAAACATACGACCCATTATAAAAATTTTCACAATCTGGCCCATATCATATTTAGGCCTATATAGCAAATATCACATTTGGCCCATATATCAAATATCACATTTGGCCCATATATCAAATATCACATTTGACCTATATATCAAATATCATATTTGGCCCATATAGTCATTTATATCGATTTGCCCTTGAGGGCAATTTCATAATTTTTACAGTCTTAATACTGATTTCAAAGTCTTTACCACTAAAGTGATAAATATGCCATTACTTGATTTCACTAACTTGTGATTTAATCAAGCGATTGATACGATATAGTTATCTAACCCATGAAGTATGGTGTGAGATTACACACTTGATTACGGTAAGCACTACGCTTTCCTGATCACTGACACCTAAAAATATGTTTAACGCTCGATTAGAAAAATAAACACGATCTAATAAAGCTACTTTAAATAAACGATCTAAGATTTACCCTCAGAATCGCGAATAACTACAATTTATCGATTTTCCCGATTAACAGTTCACAACCCGTTGAAAAATCCCGAACAGTTAATGGCTCAGAACTACAAATAACCTCGAATAATTGATTTTCACCAGAGGAGGGTCCACAACCCAGTGGAAAGCCTCGGATCACCAAACAATCCTTCGTTTGAATTTGGGAATTGGAATCGTCAATCCACTCCTTTTGAGATCTCCACTAGATTCCCCTTTCAAAACGTTACTACGAGCCTCCATTCGTTAGATTTTTAGTAAATCGATAATATAATAAAATATGGACTTATCGAAAAGGTAGAGATCGACTTACCACAAAGTTCCGAGTGTTCCACGAATAAATCCCTATATATAAGAATCGGTTACTCCTTTCCATACTGTTAATCATCTTAATAAATAAAGGATGATCGTGAAAACCATGAAGAACTCTTACCTTAAAGGTTTTGATCTGAATTCTAGTGATTACGAGATAACTTAGAGGAGATGGCAATTCGGCCTTTCTCTATTTCACTATAAAGACGAAAAAGATTTGTCTAAGAGAGAGATAGATGATGATATTTTAGGTCAAAAAGACCCTTCCAAGCCAATATGTTGATTCAGCAAAAGAAAAAGAAAAACAAAGAATTGAAGAGGGTTCTTACCGATTGTTCAAAGGTGACCACTTGAATGAAAAAGAGAGTTAAATGGAAGATAGAAGATTCGGCTATAATGAAAATATTAGAGAGGATGATGATCAATAACATTCGGCCATGGTAAAGAATTAGGGAGAGAGAGAGAGATGTTTGAGAGTTTTTGTAAAAAGTAAAGAAGAAAAAGAAATAGGAGATAAGATGTTTGTGTTTCGATTTTCAAAGATGGAGAATGAACAAAGAAGAAGTTTTGAGATTGGTGTACAATTGGCCAAGGAAGAAAAAGAATAAAATAAAAGAAAAATGCCCCCTTCTATGGTAGTATAGTTTCGGCATAAAGAGGAAAAGGGCTTGAGAGGAAAATAAAATAATACCAATTTGGTCAAAAATAATAACCAAAACCAAAGCAAAATTTTACCTATTGCTCATGACATATTCGGCTAGGGAGAGAGATCTTGGAGAGAAAAGAAAATGGTGCACAATTTGCTAAAGAATTTTACCAACTATTTCTTAATCCCTTTCAATATTCGGCCAACCCCTCTAGCCCCAAAAATCGACCAAGTTCATAGCCATCATGGATCAACTTTTGCCAACCTTTCTTTCCATAGCACAATCCACAAATTAAGCCATTTGTTCCATTACTTGCCTTATCCTATTGATTCCTTTCCTCAACTTTAATGTTTCCTTAATCCATTTAGCCACCTTACCATAAAAATTAAAAGTCCAACATACCAAAAATGAAGCTTGGTCAACAATTGATAGGATAGTGAAAAAATTTAAGTCACAAAAATTCATACCAAGAGATTTGAACCTCTCCCCTCAAGACAATACATGTGGCGCATATCCTCTTAACCAATAGCTCAACTTATGCTAACTTTCACCACTTAATTACCTTAAGATTTAAGGTCACTTGTTCCACTTCATTAAAGTACTAATTACCAAAAAAATTTTCCAAATCCAAAATAAATCCCGAGCCTTCTCAAGACTATATAAACACACACATTGGATAATTTAACTAGCTAAGCACCAAAATAATGCAACATATAAAAACTCAAATTTTAGGATGTTACAATTACTCACCCTTGTGTTGTGATTTGGGGCATTGAGGCCCAGGATAGTTTGGAAAAATAAGGGAATGTGAGCTGAGCTCCATTTATTAGGATATGTTCATCTATTTGAGAGTGTTAGCTTAATGCTACACTTATGGGATATGTTAGACTCTTTGAGTCATTGGTATATTAGAGATCTATGTATCCAATGTGTGGTGATAGAGCCTACTCTTATGTTTCGTAATCTCAAGTTTCCAATTATTTGCAAATGATTTTATATAAATTATGTTGTACGTAAATGCATGGTAAAATGTAAGTTAACTTATTTGGGTCAATGAAACATGGACTTGATGAATTACCCAAAATAAATGTGCTTTGGTTGCTTTTGTTTAATGTATGATGTTGTATGTACTTGTAGTAATTCTGATAATTCACTAAGCTTGTTTAAGCTCACACACGTTACTAAATCTTTACAAATTAGTAGCGATTTTGGTGTGAGCGGTGTAGCCAAGGAAGTGAACCTAGAAAGGCAATAAACTGTAACGACTCAAATTTAGTCCTAGTAGAGTTGGGCCCATTGGGCCTTGGGCATGGAAGTATTTACAATTTTTAGAGAACAGGAGAACGGCTTAAATGCAAAATTAGACTTATTAGGTAAGTGATTTTGGAAAGTTACAGGGTTTCTAGGAAGTTTCGGGTTCAAGTTAGGCCATAGGAAAATTATAGTGTTGAAGCATTTAAAGGGGAGAAGACAAGTGGCGTCTAGCATAAGGGAATAATTGGGCAACTGGCTAGCACAAGAAGAGATTGTAGCTTAGTGGCAAGTGGAGTGAATGGCAGAAGGGAGAGCTTGGGTTCGAATCCCACCTAGTGCACTTATTTTGGATTAATTTTTTGGTGCTTTAAGGTAAGTGTCGTCCATGGTCTTAATTAAGGCAAGGAAGACTTTTTATTTATGGAAAGGAGGCTAAGGAATATGGTAAGGAGGAAGATAAGGGAAAAGGAAGGAAAGAATCAAAAGAAAAAGGCAAGAGAAGGAGACATGTTGGCCTATTATGTGGAGGATGTTTTGGAAAAAATATTTTGGGGTCAACACTAATATTTTTGGTAAAGATGCTACAAGGTTTTGATAGGGAGAGAAAGGGGAGCCGAATTTTCTTTAGGCAATTGGCAAATTTTGTTGCATGAGGGGTTGTTTTCTTCTTAGCATTTTGTGTCTTTTTCTTTTTCCAATTTCTTCCCTCATTGTCGAAACTCCAAAGCCAAGAGTGAGCATCTTTCTCCTTTGTTTTGCCGAAACTTTCAAGCCATTCTTTGCTGCTACTTATCATTCTCTTAGCCTTGGTTTTGAAAGTTGATTGGTAAGTGGGTGATTAGGCCGAATATTGGTGTAACATCCTGAATTAATGGGCCAATGCGTTTAATGTGTGTTATGTTTAATAAGAGTGTTAGGGGTCCAGAATGGGCTCAGGAATTGGGCTGAGGCCTTAATTGAATTCTCTGATTAGACACTCTAGTGGAAAGCCTGATAAGATAGGGCTTAAAAGATGTTATCTGTGTTTTAAATACAAAATGGGCTTATAGCCTAGTGGCAAAGTGGTACCACTTAGAGAGCAAGGAGGTGGCATCAACTGAGGAGGCACACATTCAAGTTACATGAAGCCCAATTCCTTAAATTAAAGTTAGCTAAAGTTTGGAAATTAATTAGGTAGAGTTGGACGGCAACAAGGCTTAAATATAGGAGGATTTATTTGAGTGGATAATAAAGATAATATGGCAGATAAAGGGAGGAAATTTAGGATCTGATCTACTAGTTATAGTAGTGGCTAAATTTCCAACTCTAGGGGAAGGAGGAAATCGGTTTTGATGAGGCTAAAAGGGGGTACCGAAATTTCCCTTGTTAATTAATTAGTTTTAGTTTTCAAAAGAGGGCAATTCCGGCTTTTGGTTAGTGTGTGTGCCAAAATTCGATTAAATAAATAGGGTACTTCTTAATTTCGGTATTTATTCTCATTCTCTTCTCTTGGTTGTTTCCTTTCTCAAAAAGCTGAAAACTCTTAAAGTTTCATCTTCCTCTTCTTCTTCTTTTCTGCTATAGCTGAATGCCCTAGTGTCCATTCTTTTCCTTTCTTTTTCTTCCTACCGACTTCTTCAGTAAAAGCCAAAATCTTCTTGCCGATTTCTTCTTTAAAAGCTAAAATCTCCATAGATTTCTTTGAATCATCTTCTCTTTTCGATTTTTACAAAAAGCCAGAATCTTCTCCCAAGAGTTAGCCGAAACCCCCATATTGAGGTAAGTGTCGACTCTTGTTATTCCTTAAGATCTCTTTCAATTTTTAGGGGCCAAGGCCAAATGGCCACATGGTTTGTTAAGGCTGTCGATTAGACTAATACTTCCTATCTTTTTACGTGTTGGGCGACATTCGAGAAGTGAAGAAGATTGCATAGATCTAAAAGCCAAAATCGTTAGTTTCTAAATCTCATATATCTCTCTTTTCGGGATTTCAAGGTAAGGGGTTCTCTTTAGATTTTTGTTAGATTTGCTATCGTAATTGTGATCTTAACCATATGTTATGATGGTAGCAACTGATAAGGTCTTTTGATGGAATCAAATATCGATCAGGCGAAGGAGGGGATTGGATCTGTTAAACCAATCCCAAAGTTTAAGAAGCGAGCGGTGTCAGTAGTTTGAGATTGGCCACCGGGTTGTGGACCGACTTCAGAACAAAACCTTAGACTGTTAGCAGTCGTAGCAGCTACTGATAGTGTCGACTTAGACAGTATTGTCTTGTCAGTAATCAGGTGTGTGGATCTCTATCACACTAGTTAATCTGTATTATATGTATGTTATGGGCTAAAAGCCGGATAAAGAGGTTGTATGAACAGTGGTAATACCCAAAAAGGGTAGGCAAGGGATGCCAGGTACATAATCATAGAAACTTCTCTATGTGTATTGAAGTATGTGAAAGTATGTGATCTGTTTAGATAGTTTAATGTTCTGATTCTTGCATGTATGTATGCATGGGATGGGATTGATATGATGAAGGGGAGCAGATCGCGAGGCGATCGGTGGCTTTGCCACATAGGTCACATGGTGATCGGTCTTTATGACAGGTAGCGTAGCTGTCGATATATTATTAAGGTAGCATAGCGATCGGTGGCTTTGCCACATAGGTCACATAGTAATCGGTCTTTGTGACAGGCAGCACAACTGTCGATATGGTGTGTAGCGGATGGAAGGTTGATTGTAAAAATCGCCATGGTGTGATGGTTGGTACGGGGGTGTGTAGAGGATGGACTCTTAGGTTTGGGATGGGCCATGTTGCATGAAAATATATTTGTTGCCATTGTTATGGCCCAAGGCCCATAATGTGTTTGTGGGCCCAAGGCTTTTATGTGTTTTCGGGATTTGCACACTGAGTCTTGGTGACTCACCCTTTTATTTTTCCCACCTTTTCAGATGAGTAGTAGATCATAGACATGGGAGCCGAGTTGGACTCGAGGGGCCATCAAGACTATTATTTCCATAAACTATTTTCGGTTATCTTTTAAGTTTTAATTTTGGGATTTTTTTTTTGTAATAAGGCCTCCATAACTTAGGTTATTTTTCTTTATTATTATCATGTCACATTTTTATAAACTTATGTTTTCAAAACTTTAATTATAAAGCGAGAGGAAAATGGGATTTTCAAGCACATTCACGCAAATCTTAAAGTTTCGTTCAAGAATTACACAATTAATGATTAATCGGTTATAATAAACTGAGATTTTCAAAACCCTTCAAGGCAAAGTTTGCAACGTTCAACCTGTAGCATACCAGATCCGATCATGACGTAAGGGTCGGGTTTGGGGTGTTACATTTTTGGTATCAGAGCCCAATTCAAAACTCGGGCTATGAAATGGGTCCAGTAGTGATTTGTAAAAGTGATATAAGTTTGGGAAAAGTTTGGTTGAGATATGGCCTTCGAGTCTACCGGCACCGATCCATGCAGGTAAGTATCCTAAACTCATTATGTGATATGCATGTTGGGCTTGATGGGCTCCATAGGGACGTAGGCTAGTATGATTAAAGCTTGATGGACTCTAGGCTTAGGTTAAACAATTCTTCAAATTCCATAAGACTTAATTTTTAATTAAACATGTCTGTGAACAAGTCACAGGGTTAGGGTGTGGTAATAGGCATACGCATGTCTAGGATTGGATCCAGGGAGAGCTTGGTATTTAAGCGGCCCTAGCGGCTCACCTCCTCTTCACCAAATCCTACTTGGTGCGTAATGACTATTCACCTTAGCCACGAGGACTTGTTGACGGGCCAAAATTTATAACTAAAACCCGAAAGGGACCAGCCACCTTATTTTGCAAAATTTCTAAAATACTCCTAGTTATGTAAAATTTTTGAAATAACCTTGATTTGTGAAAAATTTCTCAAGATACCCTTGGTTTAAAAAATTATCGAGATACCCTTGGTTTGTAAAAATTACCGAAATACCCCTAAGTTGCAAAATTACCAAAATACCCCTATTTTGTAAAATCACCAAGATACCCTATTTTGGAAAACCCTATAGGATAAAAATTATGAAAATACCCTTGGGTAGTGAAATGACAAAAATACCCCTAGGTGATGAATGTGAGTTCATGGATGCTGCTTGTATGTTGATGTATGATGGTTGAATGTATGTGGTTTTTAGAACTAGGAGATTCATACTTGAGACTGAAACCCGTAGATAGTTTCGAATTCGAAAGAACTACTCTTGAAACCACTGTCCATAAGATTGTTCGTGGTTAATCAGTGAAAGAAGCTAATAATTCATAAAAATTCCTAATCAGATAAACATGAATCGATAGAATGAGCCTAGAAGACGTGGTGCGCGTGGTCGAGGTAGAGGCAGGATTGCTGTGTCGAAACCCGTAGGGTCTGGTCACGAGTTAGGGAATGAGGTACCAGTGCCACCAGCTGCGGAGGCAGAATTTCAAGATCAAACGGCTGGAGATGATACGGTATCTCAGGTGATGTTGAGGGTTTTAGAGAGGGTAGCTGGGGCAAGCTTGAACACAGGAGCTCGAAAATCTATGTCAGAGTGACTTAGAGCCAATGGGGCAGAAGTGTTTAAGGGAATTTTTGGTGTAGCCCCTAGTATAGCTGAGTATTGGTTGGAGGCAATCGAGTGCATAATGGATGATCTGGATTTCACGGGAGAAGAGAAGCTGAAAGGAGTAGTGTCCCTTCTCCAGGACGAAGCGTATCAATGGTGGCTTACGGTTAAGGATGGTACCATGGCTGACCGTATCACCTGGGATTACTTCAAAGCGGCATTCGAGCAAGTACATTGGAATGAGTTATGTGGATGCGCAGCGTAGAGCGTTCCTGAATCTGGTTCAGGGAAGTAGGTCAGTGGCGGCATATGAAGTGAAATTCTTACGCTTGTGCCGTTATGCTCGAGGGATAGTGGCCACAGAACATGAACGGTGTGTTCGATTTGAAGATGGCCTGAAGGATGATCTACATCTTTTGATAGCTCCACAGCGGGAGAGGGAATTTGTTGTGCTTGTGGAGAAAGCCAAGATAGTTGAGGAGGTGAGACCAATGAAAAAACTGAACCGGGATAGAGATAGGGGTAGAGGTAAGAGAAATTTTGGATCATTAGGGACAACTGGGAGTACTCAGAAAAGACCTAGGTTGGATGGACCGAGACGGGCTGAGAGACCTGCTGCTGCTAGCCAAACACGGAAGTGTGCTCGATGTGGTAAATTCCATGTAGGTGAGTGTTGGGCAGGCAGTGGAAAGTGCTTTAGGTGTGGATATTTGGATCATCAGATTAGAGACAGTCCACAGCCACGAAGCGATGTAGGACCTGCAGGGCAGGACAATGCTCAGTCGGGAAGAGGAGGTCAGTAGTCGCAGAGGGGTCGTGGTTCTGCCAGAGGTGGTAACGTTTCAGTCGGGGCCGTGGAGCACCAGGCCTAAGGGCAAGAAACACTGAGGCAAGACAGTCGGGGTTAGTCTATGCTGCCAGACGTCGAGAGGAGGCCGACGTATCGGATGTTATAACTGGTATTTTTAGTATTTGGATTACCTTACATTGTATTGATTGACATTGGGTCGACATATTCATATGTTGCTAGTAGTGTGTCTGGAACTTTAAGTTTAGATTCTGAGATTACCCCTAGGGCAATGACTGTAATTAGCCCATTAGGACAATATATGGTAGTAGATAACTTTATCGGGAGGTACCTTTAGAAGTTCAGGGAATAGTTTTCCTGACGGATCTGATGGAATTACTGTTCGGGGAGCTCGACTTAATATTAGGCATGGACTGGTTGGGGAAGTGCCAAGCTAATTTAGATTGTGCAGCCAAGCGTATGGTGTTCAGAACCCCCGAGGGTGGTTAAGTGTTGGTGATAGGAGAAAGGGGAAACTGTTTGTCGAATGTGGTGACTGCCCTAAAAGCAGAAAGGATGGTGAGAAAAGGATGAGGCAAGATTAATGTTTATTCGGGCTCTAGAAGCCAAGGACCTAACTGTTGGGGACATTAGGACGGTGAAGGAGTTTCTTGATGTTTTTCCAGAAGAGCTTCAGGGATTACCTTCGGATCGTGAAGTGGAGTTTGGAATTGATCTTCTTCCAAGAACAACACCAATATCTATTGCTCCGTATAGAATGGTGCCGAAAGAGTTGGTGGAATTGAAAGTACAGATTCAAGAGTTGCTAGATAAAAGATTTATTCGACCAAGTGTGTCGCCTTGGGGAGCGCCGGTGTTATTTGTTAAGAAGAAGGATGGATCAATGCGTATGTGCATTAACTACTGTCAGCTGAACAAGTTGACTATCAAGAACAAGTATCTGTTGCCAAGGATTGATGACTTGTTCGATCAACTAAAAGGGGCGTCAGTGTTCTCAAAGATAGATCTGAGGTCAGGATACCATCATCTTAAGGTCAAGGAGATAGATATTCATAAGACGGCATTCAGGACTCACTACGGTCACTACGAATTCATGGTGATGCCATTTGGATTGACCAACGCGCCAGCAGCATTTATGGATATGATGAACCGAGTGTTTCAACCCTACTTGGATCGATTTGTCGTGGTATTTATAGATGATATCCTGGTTTACTCAAGATCAGATGAGGAGTATGATTCACATCTGCGAGTGGTTTTGCAGATTCTGAGGGAGAAGCAGTTGTATGCCAGATTTAGTAAGTACAAATTTTGGCTAAGTGAAGTTACGTTTTTATGCCACGTTGTGTCGGCAGAGGGGATTAGGGTTGACCCTCGAAAAATTGAAGCGGTGTTGGATTGGAAGCCGCCTAGGTCTATGGTGAAAATTCAGAGTTTTCTTGGTCTAGCCGAATATTATAGAAGGTTTGTTGAAGGATTCCCTTCAATTGCGGCACCATTGACTAAGTTATTACAGAAATGATTTCTATTTATTTGGTCTAGTAAGCAGCAAGAGAGTTTCGAGAAGTTGAAAGGATTTTGACGGAGGCTCCGGTATTGATTCAACCGGAGGCTGGGAAGGAATTTGTGATTTACTGTGATGCGTCACACACGGGACTAGGATGTGTGTTGATGCAAGATGGAAAGGTTGTTGTGTATGCATCTCGGCAGTTAAGACCGCACGAAGCAAATTATCCCACCCATGATTTGGAGTTGGCGGCGGTGGTTTTTGCTCTAAAGATTTGGAGACATTATTTGTACAAGGAGAAATCTGTTATTTATATAGATCATAAAAGCCTAAAATACCTTTTGACCCAGAAGGAGTTGAATTTAAGGTAGAGGAGGTGGACCGAGTTGTTAAAGGATTATGATTGCTCGATCGAGTACCATCCGGGTAAAGCTAATATGGTGGCGGATGCCTTAAGTCGTAAAGTAATCTCTGACTTGAGGGCAATGTTTGCGCACCTTAGTTTGTATAATGATGGGAGCTTATTGGCTGAACTTCAAGTGAAACCCTCTTGGGTCAGTCAGGTTAAGGAGAAGTAGCAGACTGATGAGTTGTTAAATGAGAAGTTTCATGTAGGATCAAGTGATGGATCGACGAACTTCAGTATGAATAATGAAGGACTGTTATGTTTTCAAGGGAGAGTTTGAATGCCAAAAGATCCAAAATTGAGGCATACGATTTTGCAAGAAGCGCATGGAAGTTCATACGCTATGCACCCCGGACTGAGTAAGATGTATCAAGATTTGCAGGATCAGTTCTGGTGGTCGAGCTTGAAGCGTGAGGTAACTGAATTGGTGAGTAAGTGTTTGACCTGTCAGCAGGTAAAGGCGGAGCATCAGTTACCATCAGGGTTGTTGCATCCAGTGAAGATTCCACAATGGAAGTGGGAAAGGATCACAATGGACTTTGTTAGTGGGCTACACCTCAAGCCTACTAAGAAAGATTTAGTCTGGGTGATTGTTGATCACTTGATGAAATCTGCTCATTTCATACCAGTACGGGTTGATTACTCTTTACAGAAATTAGCTAAGCTATACATAGCAGAGGTGGTGAGGTTGCATGGAGTACTAATATCGATCATAACGGACAGGGACCCAAGGTTCACGTCGCGATTTTGGAAGGTGTTGCACCAAGCTTTGGGTATGAAGTTGGATTTCAGTACAGCATTTCATCCTCAGACTGATGGACAGTCTAAGTGGGTAATTCAGATCTTGGAGGACATGTTAAAGGGTTGTGTCATTGATTTCAAAGGTAGTTGGGAGGAGTTTTTACCATTAGCGGAATTTACTTACAACATCAGCTACCAGTCTAGTATTCAGATGGTGCCCTATGAAGCATTGTATGGGCGAAGTGTCATACTCCTACCTGTTGGACGGAGTTGGGGGACCGTCAGATTTTGGGGCCAGAATTGGTTACCAAAACAGAAAAGAAGGTTGAGTTAATTCGGGCTCAACTAAAGGAAGCCTCGGACAGACAAAAGTCCTATGTTAATTTGAAGCGTAAGGACATAGAGTTTGCAATGGGTGATAAGGTGTTCTTGAAGGTGTCGCCGTGGAAGAAAGTGTTGAGGTTTGGACAGAAGGGTAAATTAAGTCCTAGGTTTATCGAACCTTATCGGGTGTTGAAGCGAGTAGGGCCAGTAGCCTATCAGGTAGAGCTACCTTCAGAGTTAAGCAAGATCCATAATGTGTTTCATGTCTCTATGCTGAGATGATATCGTTCAGATCCGTCTCATGTAGTGCCTATGGAGAAAATCGAGGTAAAACCTGACCTATCCTTTGAAGAAGAGCCAGTAGAAATCTTGGATCATGATGTCAAAGTGTTGCGAAGGAAGACGGTTCCGTTGGTTAAGGTTCTATGGCAGAATCACAGTTCCAAGGAGGCTACTTGGGAACCAGAGGAGACGATGCGGTAGCAATATCCGCATCTATTCTGATCAGATAATTTTGAGGCTAAAATTTCTTTAAGGGGTAGAACTGTAACATCCTGAATTAATGGGCTAATGCATTTAATGTGTGGTTATGTTTAATGAGAGTGTTAGGGGTCCAAAATGGGCTCAGGAATTGGGCCGAGGCCTTAATTGAATTCTCTGATTAGACACTCTAGTGCAAAGCCTGATAAGATAGGGCTTAAAAGATGTTATCTGTGTTTTAAATACAAAGTGGGCTTGTGGCCCAGTGACAAAGTGGCGCCACTTAGACAGCAAGGAGGTGGCGTCAACTGAGGAGGCCCACATTCAAGTTACATGAAGCTCAATTCTTTTAGCTAAAGTTCGACAATTAATTAGGTAGAGTTGGACGGCAACAAGGCTTAAATATAGGAGAATTTATTTGAGTGGATAATAAAGATAATATGGAAAAAAAAAAGGAGGAAATTTAGGATCTGATCTGCTGGTGACAGTAGTGGCCAAATTTCCAACTCTAGGGGAAGGAGGAAATCTGTTTTGATGAGGCTAAAGGGGGTACCGAAATTTCCTTGTTAATTAATTAGTTTTAGTTTTCAAAAGAGGGAAATTCTGGCTTTTGGTAGTGTGTGTGCCAAAAATTTGATTAAAGAAATAGGGTACTTCTTAATTTCGACATTTATTCTCATTCTCTTCTCTTGGTTGTTTCCTTTCTCAAAAGCGAAAACTCCTAAAGTTCCATTTCCTCTTCTTCTTCTTTTCGCATAGCCGAATACCCTAGTGTCCATTCTTTTCCTTTCTTTTTCTTCTTACCGACTTTTTTAGTAAAAGACAAAATCTTCTTGCCGATTTCTTCTTTAAAAGCCGAAATCTCCATAGATTTCTTTGAATCATCTTCTCTTTTTGATTTTCGCAAAAAGCCAGAATCTTCTCTCAAGAGTTAGTCGAAACCCCCATATTGAGGTAAGTGTCGACTCTTGTTATTCCTTAAGATCTCTTTTGGTTTTTAGGGGCCAAGGCCGAATGGCCACATGGTTTGTTAAGGCTATCGATTAGACTAATACTTCCTATCTTTTTACGTGTTGGGCGACATTCGAGAAGTGAAGAAGATCGCGTAGATCTAAAAGCCAGAATCATTAGTTTCTGAATCCCATATATCTCTCTTTTCGGGATTTCAAGGTAAGGGGTTCTCTTTAGATTTTTGTTAGATTCGCTATCGTAATTGTGATCTTAACCATATGTTATGATGGTAGCAACTGATAAGGTCTTTTGATGGAATCAAATATCGATCGAAGCGAAGGAGGATTGGATCATTAAACCAATCCCTAAGTTTAAGCGGCGGTGGTCGCTGGTCGGGATTGGCCACCGGGTTGTGGACCGGCTTCAGAACAAAACCTTAGACTGTTAGAAGTCGTAGTAGCTACTGATAGTGTCGACTTAGACAGATCGTCTTGTCGATGTCGGTGTGTGGATCTCTATCACACTAGTTAATCTATATTATATGTATGTTATGGGCTAAAAGCCGGATAAAGAGGCTGTATGAATAGTGGTAATACCCAAAAAGGGTAGGCAAGGGATGCCAGGTACGTAATCATAGAAACTTCTCTATGTGTATCAAAGTATGTGAAAGTATGTGATCTGTTTAGATAGTTTAATGTTCTGATCCTTGCATGCATGTATGCATGGGATGGGATTAATATGATGAAGGGGAGCAGGTCGCGAGGCGATCGGTGACTTTGCCACATAGGTCACATGGTGATCGGTCTTTATGACAGGCAGTGCAGCTGTCGATATATTATTAAGGTCACATAGCGATCGGTGACTTTGCCACATAGGTCACATAGTGATCGGTCTTTGTGACAGGCAGCACAGCTGTCGTTATGGTGTGTAGCGGATGAAGGGTTGATTGTAGAAATCCCCACGGTGTGATGGTTGGTACGGGGGTGTGTAGAGGGTGGACTCTTAGGTTTGGGATGGGCCATGTTGCATGAAAATATATTCTGTTGCCATTGTTATGGCCCAAGGCTTTTATGTGTTTTTGGGATTTGCACACTGAGTCTTGGTGACTCATCCTTTTATTTTTCCCATCTTTTCAGATGAGCAGTAGATCGTGGACATGGGAGCCTAGTCGAACTCGAGAGGCCATCAAGACTATTATTTCCATAAACTATTTTCGATTATCTTTTAAGTTTTAATTTTGGGATTTTTTTTTGTAATAAGGCCTCCATAACTTAGGTTATTTTTTCTTTATTATTATCATGTCACATTTTTATAAACTTATGTTTTAAAAACTTTAATTATAAAGCGAGAGGAAAATGGGCTTTTCAAACACATTCACGCAAATCTTAAAGTTTCATTCAAGAATTACACAATTAATGATTAATCGGTTATAATAAACTGAGATTTTCAAAACCCTTCAAGGTAAAGTTTGCAACGTTCAACCCGTAGCATACCAGATCCGGTCATGACGTATGGGCCAGGTTTGGGGTGTTACAATTGGTGGTAAGATGTTACTCTTTATTTCGATGTTTTACACTGCTCATGTGATTCTATTTTACGATGATGATATCAATTTCCTACTCTTGTGGAAGGGCCGAATATTGGATGAAGGCTAACCCCTTTGGTACATCACTTATTTATTTTTAGGAACTCATTGCAATAGCCAATGTGCAAGGCTGGATTTTAGAACCTAGTAGGGAAGGATCACGATTGTGGGGGCAACAAAGAGTGGTTCTTTAGGAAATCCGAATAAGGTATGTAATCTCGTACCCTTCTGAATACATGTTTGAAATGGTGTGTAATCTCACATCTTTGAATATTTGCATGAAATGTTTTTTGATTCGGTCGAAAGATCGAAAAACTGAAAATCGGCATTTGTAATCACTTGGGCGTGCGTATGTTCGTAGTGGTAACCATATTTTGCAATGAAACAGTTTTTGGTTAGCAGCAGTGACGTGATTTTGAAAAATCACAAAAATAGGAGAAAGGGAATTAGAAAGTGAATAAGGTATAGAATTAAAGCTTATTGTGTCTATTTTTATATGAAAGAAACAGAGTAGGAAGAGGAATGTTATATTTGTGGTATTTTAATTTTAGTGAGACTGGTTCTGAATGATTTCGTGGTTCCCTATTCTGTCTTGGAAAAATCATTTAAAATTGTAAAAAGTGAATTATGAGTTATAATTTATATGTATAGATTCCTTAGTGGGTCTATTTTCAATAGAAACAAGTGGGAGCAACATATGTAAATTGTACAAGGAGATATTTGAATTTAGGATAAGAGAGTTCAGTATCGTTGGTCAGTGAAATAGGGGAAATTTTAATGAATAAATTGTACTAAATGGCTTAGCCAAAAATTCTGGAAAAATTGTACTAAGAAGATATATGAGTCTAGTTTCAAGAAAATTTACAGATTTAAATTTCAGTTTCCTATCTCGAGTTATAGTCAATTTAGTCAATATGACTTGGATAGATAGTTTCAATTTTTATGCCCCAAATTAGTAGTTAAGTTTGGGGTTGCGAAATTACGAAAATACCCTTGATGGGTAAAATTACAGAAATACCTTTGGGTTGTGAAATTTATCGAAATGCCCCTATGGGCTGAATTACAAAAATGCCCCTATGGGCTGAATTATTGAAAATGCCCTTATGGGCTGAATTACTAAAATACCCATATGGACAGATCTACCGAAATGCCCCTATGGGCCGATTCATTAAAAGTATTCAATAGATTAATGGTTGTTATTTATATGTGGATATTTTATGTTATTATGTATGTTTCATCTCTACATATTGCATGCGATGGGAAAATTGAATGAAGAGAAGTGTAGCCTGGTGGCATTGCCACAAAATTCTGATAATGGCTATGTGCCAACCTAAATATGGCTTTGTTCCATCGTGATTATAATACCGTATATGATACTCTTGTAACAGTCTGAATTTGACCCTAATCGGAACAGTGGTTTTGGGACCACGAATCCAAGTCCAAGAAATATTTAAATATTATATTATGTGCTTATTATATGTGAATTAATGTGTGTGAAAGTTTCGTAGGAAAATTTAATCGTTTGTATGTTTAATTTAGAAAAAGGATTTAATCGGGTAAAATGTAAAAGTTGCAAACTATAGTGAAAAGTGCTAGAATGATAATGGCTTTTTAATATGAGGTATTAAAAGGGAAAATAGCCCATTTTTAAGTTAGTGGGTGGTATATGACAAGATTAACCTTAAGTTATATGTTATAAAATTTTTATAATATAAGGTTATAATAGTAAATAGTTTAATAACATAATCTATGATAAATAAAACATAAGAAAAATTATTATCATCTTTTTAGTTCATTTAGGCCGAATGTGTTAAGGAAGAAAATAAGTTTTCAAGCTTCAAATTCGACATTTGTAAGATCAAATCCAAGGTTAGTTTGATTTCAGTTTTCAATAAATTTTATGTTTTTGTGATCGTTGCTTCGAATACTTCAAGACCCATGCTTGAATTTTTGATTTTGGTGAATATTTTGAAATGTGCCATTGATGAGTTCATGAGTTTTATGATGATAGTTGATGAGTTATGAAAGATATATGTTAGATTAATAAGTTTTGTCTTTGGATTTTTGGTGAATTTGAGTATTTTGGGCTAAATTGCAAAAATGAATTTTGAGGGGACCAAAATGCAAAATAAATGAAATAAATGGACTAGTATGGTCCCTATGAACATTCGTCCTTTAGGTGATATAAGGAAATTTTGTGTAATTTGTGTTTTGTGCAAATAGGACTAAATTGTAAAAATGTGAAACATTAGGGATAAAATGGTAATTTTTTTGTTTATGTGTTTTGGGACTAAATTGAGATGAAATGTACTTGAATGAGCTGAATTTTAATGTGTTTAGATCAAGAACAAAGAAAAACAGATTTGGATCGGGGAAAGGCGAAGGTTATCGAATAGCCGGTCTACGTGGTTCGTCGATAGTCGAGGTAAGTCCTTAAGTAAATATATGTCAAAGAATTATTTATGAATATAGTAAATAATGAAATTTGGATATTTAAAGCATAAATATATGAGATGGCCGAATGTGGGGGTATTATATTGGATTGAATTTATTTTGTTTAATGTAATGTGAATAAGTATGTTAATATGAAGTATATGAGTTGTTTGTGATATTAGTATTAAGAAATGTGTATTGAGTAGCTCCCAAGTGGCGCCCCTTGCCACTTATTCTAGGCTCATTTTATGTCAAATGCTCCCTTATTTATTCTTATAACCCCTAACCACTAAGGCTATCCACCTTTAAAGCAAATAATATATTTATTTCTACCATTCCGAGCCAACTCAAGGCCTTTAATTAAGCTCTATTATTCCATAAATAATATCTCAAATAGCTCATACATAAGAAAAGTAATTAAATTCCAGATAGCCCCATTTTTGGGATGTTACGCTTCACCCCCTTAAAATAAATTTCATTCCTAAATTACTTAACTAAAACAGATGAGGGTATTGTCATCAGATCACATCCTCGTGTTCCCACATAGCTTCTTCCACACCATGGTTCCGCCATACGACTTTCACTAAGGGCATCGACTTCCTACGAGAACCTTTATATCTCTATCCAAGATCTCGAACCTGTTCTTCCTCAAAAGATAAGTCCGAGTTGACCTCAATTTCACACAGCACCACGCGGTGATGGATCCGATCGACACCGCCTAAGCATCGACACGCGGAAAACGCCATGTATCTCGACTCGGCCTCGCCGATAACTCTAGTCGATAAGCTACCGACCCACTCTCGCTTACAATCAGATATGGTCTGATGAACCTTGGGCTTAGCTTCCTTTTCGCCCAAACCTTAGTACCTTCTTCCAAGGCGATACCTTTAGGAAAACCTTATCCCTCATCGATACTCCATTTCTTTGCGCTTAAGATCAAGATAGGACTTTCGCTCATCTCGATGCTTCCTTAAGACGAGACCGAATCACCTTGACTTTGTCTTCGCCTCTCGCTACCAATTCGGGCCCAACACTTGTCGCTCACCCAACTCCGCCCAACACGCCGGAGTTCGCATTTTCATCCATACAAAGGCTTTCAGATGGTGCCATCTCAATACTCATTGGTAGCTATTGTTGTAGGCTAACTCGCTAAAGGTAAAATTCCTCCCAACTACCTCTAATTCCAAGACACAACCCTCAAAGATATCTTCCAAGATCCAGATGACCCTTTCGGATTGCTCGTTCGACCGAGGATGGAAAGTCAGGTCTGAAATCTAATCGCTGCACTCAACGCTTGATGTACCGCTTCCAAAACCTCAAGTGAACCTTGGGTCCCTATCCAAATAATTGATACGGCACACCGTGCAACCGTGTATTTTCCGCTTTGAATGGTTAATTATGTTGATCTATATCGGATCGAGAGAACTTCCACAAACCTCCGATAATACCTCGCTAAACCCGTGAAAACTTCAGCCTTTTTCCACTCCAACACCGCTTCAATCTTACGGTGATCGTGACCTATATCGGCATACAATTGTTTTTCTTCAAGCCTAGTAGGCCTTGTACTACGCAAATTGGTCCAAGATCGTTGATACTCTATTCATTAAATCCATGAACGCCACTTTGAGCATCACTAGCAAGCCTTGTCGTTTGAACATCGCCCTTCACCTTAAGTTGATGATCTATATCAATCGGGTCAAACTTCGAGCCTAGTTAACTTGTTTAATCGGCTCATCCGCATAGAACCGCCCTTCTTCTTGACAAACAATACAAAGCGCCCCCACGAATTATTCGAGCTCTTAATTTGCTAATTGCTTATCAATGCCGATCCGAGGTTGTTCTTCTGGTAATTCGGACCTTTCCAACCATCGACTCCTTAGCTAAAATGCCAAAAACGCTTACAACCCTTCCGACCATCTTCTCAACCTTCAAGGCGACACCACGTTGATAGGTAATTCCTTCTATCACCTATCATAACCACTTCATCGCTCTCACCGTTTTAGAACCATGCGCTTAGTCACGTTAATCCAAATTCACCGATACTTAACCAAATTAATCCATTCCAAGGATCAAATCGAACTCCCCAAATGGTAGTTCCATTAGATCACCCACAAATACTACCCCTTGGAGTTCTAGGGTACGCCTCTATAAAGTTTGTCTACTACTACAGAGTGACCTAACGGACTAACTACAACCATCTCCCTAGATGCTTGAGTTTAGGTCCAAAGTCTCTACCACACTACTTCGCCACGATGAATGTGTGACCCCTACATCGACATGCATAATAAGTATCGAAACGCATCGGTTATGACATCCGGTAAGGTCACCTACGCTCAGCCAGATAGACTAAGCAGTGCCGCTTAGCTTCAGGTTGCTCGAACCTCCGCCTCGAGTTCTCGACTTTGCTAGGACCGTGCTTCCTCCTCGCCATTACCACGACCCTCTACGGTCCCACATTTCTATCCCGAGTACTGTTCGCTTCTCCGATAAAGATCCACACTCAAACATCCTCTATCGCCGGTCAACAACTTCCCCAATGGGTCTTCCCAATATGGTTATAATCGACCTGCGATTCAGCATATCCTTTGCACCGACGGCCCACTTGGCCTAGCTTTTTTTTCTCGACACTACCATCGGATCCAAATGACCCAAATCCTCTCTTTTGATTATTCCTACTATAATTTTGCCTCAGCCCCTCCTTGATCCCCTTGGCTACCTTAGCTTTTTCCACAAGAGATGAAAACTCACAAACTTGTCATGGGCAATCAAGAATCTCAAATCATCTCGAGTCCGTCCTCAGCGCGACACAAATACAGTGTTCGTGAGCCACGATGCCTCTAGCATACCTACTCGGCCTTAAAAACTCCGCCTCATATTCTGCCATCGACTTAGTTCCTTGCACTAACCCCGTAAAGGCTTTCCTCCGAGCATCTCAGATAACTCGTGCCCACATACTTTCTTCGACATAGAAGGTTTTGAAATAATCCTAAGTCAAATCATCCGCCAGTATACCTATCTCGAACTCTATCCTTTAGGAGCGATACGCCTTTTCGCTTTTTCTTCCCGGCCAGTCAAGATCATCCATGATCCTTTCAATGACTCTAGCCAAGATTCTCACGACTGGTGCCACTCGACACAATTTGAACACCTCAAATTGTTGGACCGAATTCGCCGGGAACAGATTTGAGCTCCCAGATTTCCAAATGGTTAATTATGTTGATCTATATCGGGCTTCCAGCCTAGCAGGCCTTTTGCCGGTGATCCATATCGGGCTTCAAGCCTAGTAGGCCTTGTGCCGGTGATCTATATCGGGCTTTGAGCCTAGCAAGCCTTGTGCCGATGATCTATATCGGGCTTCGAGCCTAGCAGGGCTCATGCCGATGAATTATTTCGGGCTAATTGCTTAGCAGGCTCAATGCCGGTGTGTAATTCGGGCTAAAATGCCTAGAAGGCTTAATGCCGGTGATATACTATAAACAGAGAATCTGAGAATTAAACAAGGTGAGTCACATTTAATGCAATGTGCTAAAAGCTCGTAAGTGTAAGCCTATTGTATTAGTAAGAAATGTAGTAAGTTGATATACTATTGTTGAGTTGAGTATGATATGAATTAGTTGATAATTCATTAAGGATTTTATTATGTGCTATTAAGCTATCCATGATGAGTATGAATTTTATATATATATGGAATTGAGTTTTAAATGTATATTACTTTGAAGCATCCACTATAAGGGGAAATGTTCATGGTAAAAGAGTTTGAAGGTATTTGCATGTGCGTACAAAAAAAAAATGAATATGTGATTGATGTTTAAAATATGTTCATTCAACTTAGAATGTACAAATGCATATGATATCCATATGACTTGACAATGTATAAACTTATGGTGATAAAGTGTTAATATTTAGGTTAATAGTACTAAAAGCATTCGGTCATGATTTTATTTACATAATGAAATGCTTATATTCTATGTTACGAATTCAGTGATTAAAAGGGCCTTTATGTTTAAATGTTGTATTGAATTTGCTTAAGACTTACTAAGCTAATAAGCTTACTTTGTGTGTTCAATGATCTGTTTTATAGATTTTGCAAGCTACGGGCTCGTGAAATCGTCAGCAAAGTCAACCACGCTATCATCTTTTTTGGTACTCCTTTAGTTTGGTTTATTTTGGATAAAGGCATGTATAGGATGGTAAATGTCTTTGTTTGAGTTGGAAACTTTGTTATTATATGTAATATAGCCATATGAATATGTTTTATATTCTATGTTAGTTGATATGGATATGTTTTTATGATGCATGGGTGATATGGATTTTAATTGGTTATATTCGGCTATAGTTTAGGTGCATATCATAGATGTAGTTTGGTCATGGCATATATGTGTGATATGCTTAGTTATGCATTTGGCTAGTAAAGAGATGATGGTGATATTTGATGATTTATGTAGGTATATATATATAGTAGTTAGGCGTTAATCTTGTTATATGTTCGGATCAATATACCGAACCTTGAATTATATATATACGGAACATGGTGGTTGCATTGTATGAATGATTTTGTCCAAGGACTATTCGTGAGTTACTTGCTAAAATACATTACTAATGATGATTGAGTTATGACATAGGCTTCGACAATATAGTAAGTGATGTATACTTGAGGTAGTTGGTAATAGTATGGCCGAACCTTTGAATAGTTAAATAAATAAATTGCAAGGTTTAGGTACATTAACAAATGTATTCGAATTTGGTGCATGATATTTGATTAATCATGTGCAAGTATAAATGGGACACTTGCTATAAGGAAATGCATGCGACATAAATTCATAATATCAATTGTATGTTTGGTCAGGATATAATTTGATATGCTTGTATATGCATTATAGAATTACAAATGAATATCAGATTTTGTCATGTGATACATAGGGATCACTTTGCTTGTGTCAAATTCAATTGAATGTCTATTTAGAATGGTGTTTAGTTTGGTAATGCCTCATAACCCTAATCCGACGACGGGTACGGGTTAGGGGTGTTACAATTCTAGTGGCTCAGCCACAAATATTATGATAAATGGCAATTTGCCTGCGATTTGGTGTGATTGGCGGGGTGGGTTGACTTGATCCCCACAGGTGTGATAGGCTGGTACGGGGGTGTGTTGGATGGATAGGTTGGGTTGTATACATTGCATATATATATATATTCAGTCATGTAAATGGGTTTCAGCCCAAGATTATGCTACATGGGCTCCGGCCCAAGTTATTGCTAAATGGGTTCAGACCCAGTGGATGAGGGTAAGGAGATTATGCACTGAGTTCTTGTAACTCACCCTCCTTTCTTTCTTAATCCTTGTAGGTAAATCTCAATGACGAGGACTTGGGCCCATGGATGACTCGATGGAGGCCATACTTCAGAAATAAAATTTTCAAACTTTAGTAAATTAATTTTCTGCTCTATTTTGTTACTTTTATTATGTTGGGTTTAAACTTGTAATAAGGCCTCTAGGATAAACTTTAATTTGCTTTATGTTTGGACGTATTTATTATTTTTCTTAAATTATTTTAAACGGGTTTTTTATAATCATGGAAATTTTCTTTTGAATTATCAACGATATTTTCAAAAGTCACGGTTTTATAAGATCTCTAGTTCAACTTATCGATTTATCAATCAACCTTCGAGGTTAGTAGTACTTTATCAAATTTTCAAATCAAACTTGTTTTCTCGATTATAGCAAAACAACACCTATTTTAGTACGAATAAAAAGGATTTAACATGTTTTTCTCATGTGACATGTCAGATCCGGCCATAACGCATGGGCCGGGTTTGGGGTGTTACATAAACTTTTGAGTAGGTGGTTTTATAATTATTTTTGAACACTTTGAATAAAGGCAATGTGGATTTAGAAATTTTGGTTGGTTATTATTACTATCGTTATTGTTATTACTTGTAACATCCTAAAATTTGAGTATTGATATGATGCATGTTTTGGTGCTTAACTTGTGTATAATTAAAATTTTGCATGTTTAGTATAGTCTTGAGAAGACTTGAGAACTATTTGGAATTTGAATAAATTTTAGTAAGGAGTATTTAATTGAAGTGGAGCAAGTGACCTTGAGGTTTAAGTAAGTTTAAGTGTCAAAAACTAGCATAAGATGAGCTAGTAGCAAGGTGGTGTTGGCGCATGCATGTTTGCTTGAGGGGAGAGGTTCGAATCTCCTAGCATGCAATTTGAAAGCTTTTATTTTTGCTTTTCCTTAGCAAGTGTCGGTCATGGATAAGGATTAGATGAGTTGAATTAAATTTTTTATGGCAAGAAGACCATGGGAAAAAGGCAAGTGATAACTTAGGGAAAGGAATCATATGGAAAAGGCATGTAAGGGGGACATAAGGCTTAAAACAAGGGGAGATGTTTTGGAAAGTTTGGGTGGCTAAACTTTGACCATTTGGCCATGCACTTGGAAAGGTAGGTGCTAGTTTTGGTCATTTTTCATTTTGGCATTTTGCATATCAATAGCTTTCCTCTCCAAAATCTTTCTCTCCAAATTCTTCTCCCTAGCCGAATGTGTCTTGAGCAATAGGTAAAATTTGTGTTTTGTTTTGGCCATTTCATTTTGACCATTTCGGTATTATCTTTCATTCTCCCCAAAAATATTTTTGAAACACCCCAAACCCGGCCCACGAGCCTCGACCGGATCTGGTATGTTCCCTGAGTAAAATAGTTCAAAACTTGTTTGTTACTTTGGAAAATTTTGGGTGGTTTTGAAGAACATTTGATTTGTGTTGGGTTCAAATTGAAAACGGTGTTGTTCTTGAAGACTAGATTTTATTTAAACAGTATTTTTATTTGTACTTGAAATCAATAAGTTAAAAGTATTGCTGGGTTTTTAGAGTTTAACATTAAATTGAAAATCGATTGTGTTTGGGTGTCAAAACATTTAAAATTTATTGTTAAGGGAAGTTATTTAATCTTGATTTAATAATAATCGTATCATGATAAACCAAATTAAATGCATACTTAAATCAGTTAATAGTAATGGCCATATTACATCAAAGCAAAACCCGAAATAAATCCAAAATACTTAAATATAAAAAATTCAAAATAAAATAAATGATGAGCTGAGCATGGCCACCACTAAGCTCCTGCCGACCCGGTCCATTTACTGAGTGTCACCTGAAAAGATATCCCACAACGGGGTGAGTCAATGGACTCAATGTGTAACAACCAACACAATCTCCCAATGATTTAGGCATACTAAATCATATATATAACAAATATAGGCAATGATGCAATCCCGAACCCAAACCTAAATAACCATCCTCTACACATCACCCGTACCTGCCATCACACCGTGGGGATTACTAAATCGACCCTCCATCCGCTACACACCATCGAAGGCAGTCGCTGCAGACGACTTGCACATCGCCCTTATAAATTGTGGCATAGCCACCAGATAATGTGACAAGGTCACCAGATAACATTTTGTGACATAAGTCACCACATTCAGATTATGTGACATGAGTCACCAGATATTGTGGTAAAAACCACCAGATCACTTCCCCTTTTCATAATCACCCATATGCCCCATGTGTCATACAAATCATGCAGATATCATACCATATGCCTTATTCATATTCGTAACCAATTTTCATATATGTCACATTCAATGTTTATAATACTATTAATGAGATCTTTAGAGAATAACGTACTAATATGTCGTACCATTGAATGGTACCTTTAGCCACATCTTTCATATTCTTATTAACACACATGTTAAATTAATACCGTAAATCTATTAGGAATTGGTGTAAGGCTACACACCTGGTTACTATCGTGTTCACTGAATCCCAAAAATCTATCGAAATAGGTTGTACTTCTCCCTAAAAATCATAGTTAGAATCGGCCAAACAATAATCACTGAATATGGCCTTGGCCGAATGTTCATGCCCTCTTACCTTGCGGATCTAAATCCCAAAATCGCTATCTTCTAATGGAGATGTCAAAATACCTATAGGCTCATGTTAGATCCGATTTTCAATCACTTAATGAACTTAATAAATGGCCTTCAGCCTAAAATCATACTTTTCTTACCTTAGATCTAGAAACCCCGAAGATCTCCTCTTGAACTCGGCTGCAATAGGAATCCCGAAATTCCCCAAACAGAATAACCAAAACGCAATTGGCCAACCCCCTTCAAGAAATCGACAAGAAGACTTGCAGAAGAAATCGATTCAAAGAGTGACAATGAGGTGAACGTTCAGTTTTAGGATTTACTGAACAATCGGCTAGGGGTTACTTTGAGTATTCAGCTTTTGATGGATTTGTGAAGAGAAGAAGGGAAAGGTTGATGATTGAGCAATTCGGCAATGGTGAAAAATAGAGATTCGGCTTCAATAGAAAAGGGAAGAATGGTATTGTGGTTTAGCCTTTATCAAAATGATGGAGGGAGTGTGGGGCTTAATTGGATTCGGCAATGGTGAGTTTGAGGGAGAGATTTCGGCTTAGGCAAGGTAAAAGAAAAAGAAGAGAAAGTGACAGGTTTTGGAGAGAAAGGAGTAAACGAAAGAGAGGCTAAATGTCTTTATGAAATTCGGCTATTCCTCCCTACTAACTTGACCGAAAATGACACCAAGAGAACCCCTTGGCCGGCCAACACTCTTTCCCCTATCAAATCCCACTTTTTCCTCCTATTTTCTCTTTTCTTTATCCATTCAAAATTATCTGAATAAATCAATCATTATCCTTTACCCTTAGCCTAATTTTAAAAGGAATTTGACCACATCTAAAGCTCATTCTCTTAAAGTCCTTGTGCCGTCCACTACCTCTCCTCCTTGCTACAAAATAAAACTCCTATTTGCGTCCCTTGCTACTCGAACCTAAGCCCTGCCTACGCTGCCTGTGGCGTCACTTACTAAGGCTTTAAGTGGCGCCTTCCTGCCACTTTACCAAGCTGATTTTTATGTCCAATTTCCCTACAATTCCTCTTAAGGCCTATCAAGCTTAGCTCCCCTTTAATACTTAAAATCTATATTTTCTAAGGCATTTACCTACACTCTGAAGTTCTCAAAAATTCATACAACACATTCAAACACACATAGGCATGCTACTTCATAAAATTAAGCAATAATGCACAAGCCCAAAATCCCGGATATTACAGTTCTACCCCCTTAAAATAATTTCGACCTCGAAATTACCTGGCTAAAATAAGTGAGGGTATTGCTGTCGCATTGCTTCTTCCGACTCCCATGATGCTTCTTTCAATCCATGATTACACCACAACACTTTAACTAAAGGAATGGATTTCCTCCGTAGTACCTTCACATCCCGTTTCAAAATCTGAATCGGCTCCTCCTCGTAGGACAAATCTGGTCTCAGCTCCACCTCCTCAACCGGTATTATATGAGATGGATTCAATCAGTATCGGCGTAGCATCGATACGTGGAACACATCGTGCATCTGCTTCAACTCTGAAGGCAATTCTAACTGATACGCTACTAGTCCAACTCACTTCAATACCCGATAAGGTCCTATAAACCTGGGACTTAACTTCCCTTTACGACCAAATCTCATTACCTTTTTCCAAGGTGAAACTTTAAGAAACACATAATCTCCCACAGCAAACTCAATCTCCTTCCGCTTAAGATCTGCGTATGACTTTTCCCTGTCAGAAGCCTCCTTCAACCGTGTCCGAATCACCTTAACCTTTTCTTCGATTCTACCACAATTTTTGGACCCAAAATCTGACGTTCCCCCAATTTTGTCCAACACGTAGGAGTGCGACACTTTCGCCCATATAGCACTTCATACGGTGCCATCCGAATACTTTCCTGATAGCTGTTGTTGTACGCAAATTCCGCTAAAGGCAAGAACTCTTCCTAACTCCCTCTGAAGTCTATCACACAGCCCCTCAACATATCCTTTAACACTTGGATCACTCGCTCAGATTGACCGTCCGACTGAGGATGAAATGCCGTACTGAAGTCCAATCTAGTGCCTAAAGCATGATGTAGTGCTTTCCAAAACCGAGATGTAAACCTTGGATCCCTATCTGAAATAATCGACATTGGTACACCATGCAACCTCACAACTTCTGCCACATACAACTTTGCTAACCTTTGCAAAGAATAGTCAACCCGCATTGGAATGAAATGCGTGGACTTTGTCAATCGATCCACTATCACCCATATCGAGTCCTTCTTAGTAGGCGTAAGGGGAAGCCCACTAACGAAGTCCATGGTGATTCTCTCCCACTTCCACTACGGAATCTTTATCGGTTGAAGTAATCCTGACGGAACTTGGTGTTCAGCCTTAACTTGCTGACACGTTAAGTACTTCCCTACAAATTCGGTAACTTCCCGCTTAAGACCAGGCCACCAAAACTGTTCCCGTAAATCCTTGTACAACTTACTACCTCCAAGATGCATAACATAAGGGCTACTATGCGATTCCCAAAGAATTCTCTGCCTTAACTCCTTATTCTTAGGCATACAGACCTTACCCTTGAAACACAATACTCCCTCACTGTTAACACCATAATCCTCTAACTCTCCATTCCACACTTGCCGTAGCTTAGCACTTAGATCATCATTCGCCAACTGACTCTCTTTCACCTCATTCAACCACGTCGGCTTAACTTGCAACTCTGCTAACAAACTTCCATCATCATACAAGCTAAGATGTGCAAACATTGCCCTCAGATCTGACACTACTTTCTGACTTAGGGCATCTGCCACTACATTCGCCTTGCCCGGGTGATACTCTATAGAACAATCGTAGTCCTTCAATAACTCCACCCACCTTCATTGTCTCGTGTTCAAATCTTTACGAGTCGTGAAATACTTAAAGCTCTTGTGGTCATGTAAATCAACGACTTTTCTCCATATAGATAGTGCCTCCATACCTTAAGAGTAAAGACCACTACCGCCAATTCCAAATCATGCGTCGGTAGTTAACCTCATGTGGTCTTAATTGTCGAGATGCATAAGCAACTACCTTCCCGTCCTGCATCAATACACATCCCAAACCTGTGTGAAAAGCATCATAGTACACCATAAAATCCTTCCCTGCCTCAGGCTGAATCAAAACTGGAGCTTCAATCAAGACCCTCTTAAGCTTCTCAAAGCTCTCCTGTTGCTTATCTGACCATATGAAAGGTACCTCCTTTCTCAACAACTTTGTCAAAGGTGCGGCTATTGATGAGAACCCTTCCACAAACCTTCTGTAGTAGCCTGCCAATCCCAAGAAACTACAAACCTCAGCCACAGACTTAGGTGGTTTCCAATCTAGCACTGCCTCAATCTTCCTAGGATCCACCTTTATCCCTTCTCAGATACCACATGCCCTAAGAAAGCAACTTTCTTAAGCCAAAATTCACACTTGCTAAATTTGGAATATAACTTCTTTTCCCTTAACACTTGCAGCACTATCCGGAGATGCTCATCATGCTCTTCCTCAGACTTAGAATACACTAGGATGTCATCTATCCTTGGCAACGGGTACTTGTTCTTGATGGTCAGCTTAATCAACTGCCGGTAGTCTATGCACATGCGCATAGTCCTGTCTTTCTTCTTTACAAATAGGATCGGTGCTCCCCATGGAGACACACTAGGTCGTATAAATCCACGGTCAAGCAACTCTTGGATCTGAGCCTTGAGCTCAACCAACTCCTTTGGTGCCATTCATGCAGGGGCAATTGACACGGAGTCATGCATCAATAAGTCAATTCCAAACTCCACCTCCTATCGGGGGTAACCCAGCACTCCTCAAAAAACATCCACAAATTCTCTTACCGTTCTAACTCCACTAACTCCCCCTTCCTTTGATCCAACGCACTAACAAAGGTCAAAAATTCCTTGTACCCTTTCGAACCATCTTATTAGCCTTTAAAGTAGAGACTACGTTAGACAAGTAGTTTCTTCTTTCTCCTATCATAATTATTGCCTTATCCTCTAGCGTCCTTAACTCCATTCGCTTAGCTGCGCAATCCAATACAACCCGATGTTCCACTAGCCACTCCATGCCAAGGATGAGATCAAATTCTCAAGGGTAGTTCCATCAAGTCGGCAGAAATACCACTCCTCAAGCTCTAGAGGTACACTCAAAATATCTTATTCACCACTACAGCTTTAACCTAATGGGCTCACTACATCATCTCCCTATTAGATGCTTCGGAGGCTATGCCTAGTGTTTCAACTACTCTACATGCAACATAAGAGTGGGTAGAGCCAACATCAATTAAAGCAAAGTAAGGCTTGTCGGTTATAAGGAACGTCTTGGTTATGACGTCCGGCATGCGTCTCCATCCTCCCTCCGGTGAACTATATACACCGACCCCATTGTCTTGCCTCAGATTACCAACACCTCTCGCCCATTTCCTCGTCCCCTTTCAACACCATTACCTCTCGCTAATCGGACCACAACCCGTGGTGGTCTGCATCCACTTCTTCTACCAGATTAAAACCACGACCACTGGTGGCTCCCATCTGCTTTTCATAGGATGCCTTAATCATGTGGTCCTTGGACCCACACTTGAAACACCCCATGTCTTCTTCCAACACTCTCCTAGATGCATCTTTCCACACCGAGCACAAGTACGACATCGCCTCCACCACAACCTCACGACCTCGCGACCCATCAACTCTAGGCCTCTTTTGCACATTCCCGGATGACCCTGATGATCCAAAACCACTCTTTTGCCTATTCCAGTCCGTATTCTGTCTCATAGATTCTTTAATCCCTTCGCTACCTTAACCTTCTCTACCAACACGGCAAACTCTCGCTCCTGCTGTGGAGCTATCAATAACCTCAGGTCATCCCTCAGTCCGTCCTTAAACCAAACACATCGCTCATGCTCTGTAGCCACGATTCCTCGAGCATACTGGCTCAACCTTAAAAATTCTGCCTCGTACTCCATTACGAATTTATTCCCCTGAACTAGTCTCAAAAATGCCTTCCTCTACGCATCAACATAACTGGTACCAATATACTTCTTCTAATATGTGGCCTTAAAATACTCCCAAGTAAGATCATCTGCGGCAGCACCATCCCGAACTGTGAGCCACCATTGGTATGACTCATCACGGAGTAGCGACACTACCCCTTTCAGTTTCTCCTCGGCAGTCAGGTCCAAATCATCCATAATTTGCTCCGTCGCTTCCAACCAATACTCAGCCATATTGGGCGCCACACCAGATATACCACGAAAAAACTCAGCTCCATTAGCTCGGAGTCACTCAGGTACAAACTCTTGAGCTCCCATGCCTCCACCTGCTCTAGCCACCCTTTCCAGAACTCGCAGCATCTCCTGTGATACTGTATCATCCCCCGTCTAATCCTGATATTCCACATCAGCGGCTGGTGGTGGTGGCATTTCATTTTTGAACCCTTGACCAAACCTAACGGGTTTCGACACGGTCATTTGACCTCTACCACGGCCACGCACATTACGACCACATTCCCTAAAATTCATGCTTCTGAATCGCGTTTATCTGGTTAAAGAATTTTATGAATTAGTTTTTGTTCCACTGATTTATCGTGAATAGTCTTATATTCAATAGTTCTAAGGAGTAGTTCTTTCGGATACACATACACAGTCTCAAATTCTTTCATTCAATCATCACACTCATGAACTTGCGTTCATTACAGAAAAGTATTGTGGTTGTCATTATTGTTGTTTCCACTATCCAAGGGCATTTTCATAAATTTATCCTATAGGGGTATTTTGATAATTTTTCAAATTAGGGTATTTGAAAATTTTGCAAAGTAGAGATTTTTGGTATTTTTACAAAATTGAAATACTTGGTAAGAAAATTTCAAGGGTAAAATGGTAATTTTTTTAAACTGAGGGTATTTTTGTAATTTTCTTCAAACCAAGGGCATTTCGATAATTTTTCGCAAAATATGGTTCCAGGTGATTTAACGAAATAAGGGTAATTTGGAAATTTTTAATTTGAGGGTATTTCGATAACTTTCCATACTGGAGGGTATTTTGGTAGTTTGTACCGATTAGGGGTAATTTGGTCAATTTACAAATTAGGGGTATTTTGGTCATTTTTAAATTAAGGGTACTTTGGAATTTTATAATTACGGTTTGACTTTATAATTTTACAAAACAAGGTGACTAGTCCCTTTCGGGTTTTAATTATTGAATTTAGCTTTGTGATTGAGTCCTCTTGGTTAAGGTGAACCATCACTACGCACTGTAGGATTCGAGTGAAGAGGAGGTGAGTCACTAGATCGCTTAAATACCAAGCTCCCCCTGAATCCAATCCTAGACATGCGCACAACGATTGCCACACCCTCAACTCGGCAACTCAGTCACAGGTTTGTTTGGTTAAACTTTAAATTTTATGTATTTCGGTGTTGGGGTAGACTAACCCTAGGGTTCAATAATTCCTAATCTACTAATCTACGTCCCTATAATTTCCCACATACAAAACACAAAAGGGTTAGGAGTACTTACCTGGTGGACTTCGGGTCGAAGACTCAGGTGCCATGCCAGAAGACCTGCTCATTCCTAAGTACAATCCAATTTCAAAAGAAAGAAAATGTTTTGGGCCCAAAAAGCCCTCAAGGATGAGTTTTGAATTGGGCTCTGATACCAAACTGAAACACCCCAAACCCGACCCACGAGCCTTGACCGGATCTGGTATGTTCCCTGAGTAAAATAGTTTAAAACTTGTTTGTTACTTTGGAAAAATTTGGGTGGTTTTGAAGAACATTTGATTTGTGTTGGGTTCAAATTGAAAACGGTGTTGTTCTTGAAGACTAGATTTATTTAAATAGTATTTTTATTTGTACTTGAAATCAATAAGTTAAAGTATTGCCGGGTTTTTAGAGTTTAACATTAAATTGAAAATTGATTATGTTTGGGTGTCAAAACATTTAAAATTTATTTTAAGGAAGTTATTTAATCTTGATTTAATAATAATCATATCATGATAAACCAAATTAAAGGCATACTTAAATCGCTTAATAGTAATGGCTTAATAGTAATGGGCCATATTACATCAAAGCAAAACCCAAATAAATCCAAAATACTTAAATATAAAAAAATTCAAAATAAAATAAATCTTTGAAATGAGCATGGCCACCACTAAGCTCCCTTGGCAACCCATTCATTTATCGAGTGTCACCAAAAGATATCCCACAACGGGTGAGTCAAGGGACTCAATGTGTAACAACCAACATAATCTCCTAACGATTTAGGCATAATAAATCATATATATAACAAATATAGGCAATGATGCAATCCAGAACCCAAACCTAAATAACCATCCTCTACACATCACCCGCACCGCCATCACACCGTGGGATTACTAAATCGACCCTCCATCCGCTACACACCATCGAAGGCGCAACGTTGCGCATTTAACTTGCACATCGCCTTATAAATTGTGGCATAGCCACGAGATAATGTGACAAGGTCACCAGATAACATTTTGTGACATAAGTCACCACATTCAGATTATGTGACATGAGTCACCAGATATTGTGGTAAAAACCACCAGATCACTTCCCCTTTTCATAATCACCCATATGCCCCATGTGTCATACAAATCATGCGGATATCATGCCATATGCCTTATTCATATTCGTAACTAATTTTCATATATGTCACATTCAATGTTTATAATATTATTAACAGATCTTTAGAGAATAACATACCTGAATATGTCGTACCATTGAATGGTACCTTTAGCCACATCTTTCATATTCTTATTAACACACATGTTAAATTAATATCTTAAATCTATTAGGAATTGGTGTAAGGCTACACACCTGGTTACTATCGTGTTCATTTGAATCCAAAATCTATCAAAATAGGTTGTACTTCTCCCTAAAAATCATAGTTAGAATCGGCCAAACAATAATCACTGAATATGGCCTTGGCTGAATGTTCATGCGCTCTTACCTTGCGGATCTAAATCCCAAAATCGCTATCTGCTAATGGAGATGTCGAAATACCTATAGGCTCATGTTAGATCCGATTTTCAATCACTTAATGAACTTAATAAATGGCCTTCGGCCTAAAATCATACTTTTCTTACCTTAGATCTCGAAATCCCGAAGATCTCCTCTTGAAGTCGGCTACAATAGAAATCCCAAAATTCCCCAAACAGAATAACCAAAATGTAATTGATCAGCCCCCTTCAAGAAATTGACAAGAAGACTTACAGAAGAAATCGATTCAAAGAGTGACAATGAGGTAAACTTTCGGCTTTAGGATTTACTGAACAATCGGCTAGGGGTTACTTTAAGTATTTAGCTTTTGATGGATTTGTGAAGAGAAGAAGGGAAAGGTTAATGATTGAGCAATTCAGCAATGGTGAAAAATAGAGATTCGGCTTCAATGGAAAAGGAAAGAATGGTATTGTGGTTCGGCCTTTATCAAAATGATGGAGGGAGTGTGGGGCTTAATTGGATTCGGCAATGGTGAGTTTGAGGGAGAGATTTCGGCTTAGGCAAGGTAAAAGAAAAAGAAGAGAAAGTGATATGTTTTGGAGAGAAAGGAGTAAACGAAAGAGAGGCTAAATGTCTTTATGAAATTCGGCTATTCCTCCCTACTAACTTGACCGAAAATGACACCAAGAGAACCCCTTGGTCGGCCAACACTCTTTCCCCTATCAAATCCCACTTTTTCCTCCTATATTCTCTTTTCTTTATCCATTCAAAATTATCTGAATAAATCAACCATTATCCTTTGCCCTTAGCCAAATTTTAAAAGGAATTTGACCACATCTAAAGCTCATTCTCTTAAAGTCCCTGTGTCGTCCACTACCTCTCCTCCTTGCTGCAAAATAAAACTCCTATTTGCGTCCCTTGCTGCTCGAACCTAAGCCCTGCCTACACTGCCTGTGGCGTCACTTACTAAGGCTTTAAGTGGCACCTTCCTGCCACTTTACCAAGCTGATTTGTATGTCCAATTTCCCCTATAATTCCACTTAAGGCCTATCAAGCTTAGCTCCCCTTTAATACTTAAAATCTGATATTTTCTAAGGCATTTACCTACACTCTGAAGTTCTCAAAAATTCATACAACACATTCAAACACACATAGGCATGCTACTTCATACAATTAAGCAATAATGCACAAGCCCAAAATCCCGGATATTACACTTTTCCTCCTTGTGCCGAAACCATACAATCTTGAAGGGAATTTTTCTTTTCTTTTCCTTTCTTCTCTTACCGAATGCACACTAGCCTCAAGACATTTTCTTTGTTCATCTTTCATTCTTGAAAGAAAACCCGAAACATAAACACCCTATTTTCTTCTTCTTTTTTTCTTGCAAAACTCTCAAACATCACTCCTCTTTAATATTTCACCATGGCGAATGTTATTGATCATCATCCTCTCAATATTTTCACTATAGCCGAATCTTCCACTATACATAAGTATCCTTCTTGATCATTCTTCTTTGAAGCCTTGGACAAAAGTGTGATAGTGGAAGGTCAAACTCAAGTGTTAAAACGTCGTAAATCGTTGAAAGTGTTAAAGGTAAGGGATTATTAAGGATTTTCATATTACTCAACATATGGATATAAATAGTTTATTAATCAATTTTGTTTTAGAGGACGTTATCGCTCGATTGTCATATTGTGGAACGATGATATTTGTGGTAAGTTAATCCCACGCTTTAAAACCTCTAGTCAAAATTTTGATAACTTATTGGTCAGATTAATGATTCCTTGTCTTTGAAGACAATCAAAATAGGGACGAAAAGAGTTGTTAATAGTGTTCGGAAGAGGGGTGGTTCCATTATTCCCCCTAAATTCAAGAGAAGGACTATTTCAGGAATTTGAGACTTTTCACCGGGTTGTGGACCCTCATCCAAAAAAATCAATTATTCAAAGTCGACGCACTCCCAACCATTGTTTACTCATGGTTCGAATCTTTGATCGGAGAGAAATCGTAAATAGTGGTTGTTCGAGATTCCGAGGTAAGATCTAGATCGCTTAATATTAGAATAGTTTAATATTAAATTTTAGTGTTCTAATCCTTTGTGATGTTTGTTTAGATATCGACGAGAGGAGAGTGTAGTTTTCACCATAATCAGGTGTGTAATCTCACACCGTATCTCATGGGTTAAATGACTATATCGTATAAATCGTTGGATGAAATCACAAGTTAGTGAAATCGGGAAGAATAACATAATTATCATCTTAAAGATAAGATTTTGAAAATTGTATTAAGATCATGAAAGTTACAAAATTGCCCTTAACGAGCTAATTCAATAAAAGTGTTAAGTGGGCCATATGTGATATTTGACAATTTGGGCCATATGTGATATTTGACAATTTGGGCCATATGTGATAATCGATAAATGGGCCATAAGTGATATTTGATAATTGGCCCATTTATGATAATTGATAAATGGGTTATATGTGATATGTGATTTTATGGGCCAAAATGCTATTTTGATTAATGGGCCAAAATTGATAAATTGTAATATGGTTTTGTTTACAAATATCTTGTTATGCATAAACATGATTGCATGGGTTGGGATCAATGATGAAGAGAAGAAAGGCCTGATGCCAAAATTCTAGATAGGTGACTCTGTCACGATGGCCGTTGCCCAAAATCTAGATCAGTGGTTCTACCACAATTATTTAAATGGCCATTGCCACAAATATTATATTGGGCTCAAAGCCTACTTTGGTGTGTTGGTTGGTACGGGTGGTGTGTAGCGGATGGAAATCTAGGTTTGGTTTTGGGAATTGCATATCAGTTGCATCTCATACATGCTAAATTATTATATTTGAAATGGCCTTAGGCCCAAATAAATGCTTAAATGGTCTTGGCCCAGTGGATTATGGTAAGTGAGTTACACACTGAGTTCTAAGTAACTCACCCCATTTTTTTTACCCCTCTCAGGTAATAATAATTGATGGAGACTTGGGTCGGAGATGACTTTGTGTGGAGGCTATACTACAAATGGTGGTTTATAAAACTTTAAGACTTCTTTTATAATTTTTATTAAGTACTATTTTTATGGGGATGTAATAAAGCCTCTTTAATTATGGATTTTATTATGTGGATGGGTTTTATTATGATTTAGTTTTTCCTAAGTTGGATTGCTTTAGTTTTTATAAATGTTTTTCTATAACTCTCGTATAAAATAAAAGTTTTTCTTAAATATCATTAAAACTTAGGAAATTCTTTTAAAACTTTTCGATGAAACATTTCAACTAAATAAATCCAAAGTTTTAATCAATTACTACTCTATAGACCAAATGATAAACTCTTGTGTTTTAAACATGGTTTTCAATGAACTTCGATTTTTTTCGATAAAGTCATTCTCTTAATCGTTTTGGAATTTGATTTCTACTTCGTTAAATGATTTGAATGTACGTTTAATTTGTGTGGCATGCCGAAATTTGGGCTCAATGCATAGGCCGGGTTTGGGGTGTTACATTACTCTTATTATTTTATTATGGATTTGGACCGATAAGGTATTGATGTTATGTTGGACTATGTTTCGGGAAAATTTGATGTTTAATGTTGTAGTGGATATTGCATGTTGGAAAGGGAATATGTTTGGCATGAAATATACCTTGTTTTGCTGTGTTTTTTTTTAAATTTGTGTAGAGGTATCGATACTCGGGTGTAAATATCGATACCTCAATGTTGGAATGAAAGTGCATGAACACAATAGCTTAATTTGGTATCGATATTCTTTCTCGAGTATTATTACTCGAGGTAAAAATATAGACACCTTTGTTTGGGTCTCAATAAAATGTTTGGTTTCAAATTTTAAGGAAAAATAGAATGCTAGAATGGTATCGATTTTCTTAATGGTATCATATCTTTCATGATAAATGTCGATACATGCGGTTGCGTATTGATACCTACATGATTTTCTTTGTAGATTTACTAAATGGTCCCTAAACTTGTATTTAAATTGTTCTAATGACGATTAATATTTGTTAAGCCGTGAACACCTCTGTAATTGGTTAAGTTTTAATATTTGGGCTTGCTTGAATGATATATATGGAATTTCTAATAAATGGACCCTAATTATGATTTAATTTGTTTCTAATATCATATAACGTAAAGTAGACATGAACACTACTTTAAATGATTAAATATGGTAGCTACTATTATTGATTGAAGTTATGTGTGCATGTATGTAAGTTTCAATGTTTGCTGTAGCATCCTGTCACTCGGGTCTAGCAACCAGGTTGGGTGTGGGTGTTACACAATCATGATCCTATAGTGGAATGACTTCGTGACTAAATAATTTTATAATTAATAGGCGAAAATTTGAAACTTAATTATAAATCATTTGAGCCTTAACTACATATGTCTAATCGGTCCCTCTACTAGCTCATTTAAACCAGAAATGAATTGCGTGTTTGAATATAAACGAATGGTATGAATAAGATAAGAGAAATAGGAGACATTCAGAATGATTATGGTTTTCTCCAAAATGGAGAAATGGAATCATTTGGAAATGAATATAGGTTTCCAAAAATGGAAATGGAAACTTACAATCCTATATAGTATTACTTAAAAAATGATGGAAGAATAAGTTTATGTTTCTGGACTATTTTGAAGCCCGAAAATGAAAATAAACCATTAGGTCATAGTGAACATGTTGAGTTGTGACATATTGAACAAATTTTCTCAAAATTTTACTGGAGTAAAATCATCAAAATTTTACCGAGGGTATATTTAGGATGATAAAATTATTTAATATGTAAATATTAAAGTTTATTTTGGGAAATAAAAAAACGGAATTAAGGTGGATCATATTACAGAGTACTAGGTCAAAAAGGCCCAGGAAGTACTCATAATTGGACTCGATGTAAGAGAGGCCCAAAACCCCTCATATAACATGAAGGGGATGGCAACCCTAGTAGAAATATATAAGGGTGAGTCGTTCATCCCTCTCTTACTCGAAGTAGAATGTTTTTTTATTTAAAATAGACCTCTACAACTCCACAAGGGTTCTACCTTCTCTTCCTATAAATAGATAGCATCGGTAGAGCTATTAAGACAACTTTGAGAGATTGTTATTCTACCGAAAAATAGAGAGGAATTATTCTCAACTTATAAATATATTTATCATAATAACAATTTTACCGGTTTCTATTAAAGAAGAGAGATTTTTGTTTCACCCCAAAAGAAAAACTTTTTTCAATTTTGTGGTTTTATTTAATTGGTTCAATCCTATGTTGGATCGTCGGTATGCCTTGTAGCACAGGGGAAATTTATTCTGGTGATCATCAATCACGGATCCATGTACGAGGAATGAGTTACGTTGAAATATGGTTGTAGATATACCTTTTCAAATACTATAGAACTATGAATAATGAAATAGATTGGATTCCTTTAGGCGATGTCAATCCTAGCTACAATAAAACTATCTCGACTTCTACATAGTCCACCCAGTCAAGCACGAACAACAAAACTCTTTGAACTTTTTCAGAGAGAATTCAAAAAATTGGCTGCTGGACCTTTTGAATTTTCTTACTTATTCATTCTCACATCATCCATGATTGCATTCCTTTTATTAATATCATATATTAAAAATGGAATAATTCCCTTTTTACCCTTTAGAGAAAATCATGGAAGATATTGAAATTATATTATTTCCAAAAGAATACTAACTTCCATAAATATTAAATCTAGAAAGAATATGCGAATCGTATCAGCCAGGCAATACTGTTTTCCAAGTGATACAGTCCGTCAGGCGATACAGTTCGCCAGATGACACTACCCACTAAGTGATATTGTCTGCCAGGAAGTACTATCTACCAAAGACGTATGTAGGAGGGTATACGCCCAACATTTTTGCGTGAAGTATATTCTCTTTAACCATAGGTGTGACCCTATTGGTTCTTGTAACATTAGTAGTAATACTAGAACATCTCTAATGTTACAACTAATGAGTGGCATCTAGCAATGCATTATTGCTACCCAAGTTATAAGAAGTCGTGATTCAACATAACCTTTCTATTATAAACTTTTTCATGTATTATATCCTTTTATCATTTATATCTAGATTAGACATAAGTCATGGTATAGTCACACTTGTATAGTCTAATATCATATTTCATGATATTTTGAGTAGATTAAAATAAACAAATGAGTGTGATATCTCATATTACTCCCATTATGTAGGAGGGATAAATCCTATCTTAATCAATCATATCCCACTACATAGATTATGGTATACTTAACATCAGTCTTTATAGTACAACTTGTTACGGTGGATGTTTGATTGTATCAAAATGTACAACTCACGATGTTGGGACAATAATAATCTCAAGTCTAAGGATCATATACATAGTTATCACTATTAGTAATGTTGTGACTATTACATGATAATCCAAGAAACATACTCATAGTGGGTTATTCCAATATGTTATTCTCTAACGCATACTCATGTATTCATTTTGACATCTCTATGTCAATGACAACACTTTGTCCTCAATCAACTACACATTAGTCTCAATGCATTATCATTTTCCAAGCCCATAATAATACTTGACTAAGGACCTTTTAAGAATAATCATATTATTCTTAGGACTTTATTATTAATCAGTTTATTTATACACATAGAAAAACAAACTGAAATAACAATGACATTGTCTTATATTAACAAACAAGGTAAAATGAGTATGTACTTACAACCATCTCATGATTAGGCATACTCTAATAGCCCACACTTGAAGTAGTTTGTGGTACGAGAATAGCGGAGAAGATCATTTGGTTGAAAATAGAAAAACATCAAGGATCCGCTTATCCAAAAACACAGGTATAGTTTCGGTCTAAGGTTTATTGCTACAAATATCACAAATCGGGTCAATTTTCAAAATTTTAATTTTTCTCAAAAATTTTAACCATGCTCCATTTCGTCTTTTCCCGCAAGAAAACTCGTCTCTTTCAATTTAACCATGCTCCATTTCAAGTGTGATAAATTAGGTGTAATATCTTTTATTTTTGGCATTGTTGCATGTTAATGGCTTGCTATGTTGTTGTTTGTGTGGTTTGGGGCTTAGTTGTAGGCTAGGAGTGAGCGGTGGTAAAATTTTAGTTTTGGGCTTAAGATGATAGGAGTCAAGGAGTTGGGGTTATATATTTTATTTGTTGAATTGTGGCAAACAAAGGGGTTTAACATGCCCACATGGAATGTGGTTCCAATTCCCGAGTTCAAGTCATGAAAATCCCACACTTTTGCATCCATTTTGACTAAGCATGAAGGAAGAGTTGTAGGAAGTTTGAACTCACTTTGTCAACTCTTTCAAACGGTGGGTGGATAAAATAGGAGGAAGACTTGGTCATAGTTATTTGAATTGGTGGTTTGGGAGTGAATGGGGAGGTTGGCGGTTTTGAGGAGTGTTTGGGGAGTTTGGCGGTTGGCAAGTTGGGGAGGAGAGTCCGAAATGTCATTTTGGCAATTAGTGCATTTTCGCTTTTAGCTAGTGTCAAACAAGTCTCTCCTTTGGTCTTTTGGTGTCAATTTCACCTATTTTGTTTTTGCATTCTTGAAATCGAAACCCTAAGTGCTTCATCTCTTTTCATTTTCTTTTGTTCTCCTTAAACCAAAGCTTCAACACCCTTACCCTTGCAAAACTACTTGGTATCTTTCAATTTTGTTGTTAGTCGAATGCCTCTCTCTTTTTCCTTTCTTTTCCATTTGTGTAAACCGAATTTGGTATTGTCTTTCTTTTTCCATATTTTTTTTCTTTCGTTGTTGAGCATTGGTAGCCAAAGCTTTCATCTCCAAAACACTCTCTCCAATTCTTTTTCTTGTTCAAAACCGAACATACCCTCCTCTCTATTCAATCTTTTATTTCTTTCTTCTTCTCAGAGCTTTAGCCGATTTTTCTCCATTGTTTTCTCTTCATCTCTTTTGGTGTGCCGTAACCTTCATTTCTTCTCATCTCTACTCCTTTTCTTTCCACTAAAAATCGAGCATAGGTATGTGTTAAACACTTAGGCCGAACCTCCTTTCCACCTTGATTAAAGGGTGTTAGCCGAATCTTTCTTCTCTCCTAGTGGTGTTTGGTGGCCGAATATTGGGTGTTGTTAGGTGCTGGTTTCCAATCGGTTGGTAGTGGGTAAGAGCTTGGCCGAATGGCCATTTTTCCTTTTTTGTTCTTATATTTTGTGGTTTAAATGAAGGCCGGTTTGTTATTGGTTGAAGGATATTGATCTAATGTGTAGACCAATCTCTTTATAGGACATTCGATTTTGGGAACAAGTGGGAGGAGCCTTGTTATCTGATAAGCAAACGGTAAGTGGTGGTAAGAGTAGTTTTCTTTTAGATTATTCATTTAGTCTTTGTTATGTAAAGGTCATTAAGAGATTAACCATTTTTCTTTAGGGTGTGCCGATTGTTCAAAGAAGAACCATTGTCGATTCGGGTTTGGTAGGAAACCAAATCAAGTTAAGGTAAGGGTTAATCGATATACCCTTCTAGTTTAATTGGTTATAGCCAATGGTTTAGGTATTAATCTCTTGTTGGCCGATTGTAGACTCGTGGTTGTCGAGGTGATCAAGGGACGTGGACCGATTCTTAGGATTAACATCTTCGCTATTCGTGTGTAAACCAACACACTATCTTAACTAAGTAATGTGATAACTGGTTGTGTAAATGAAACAAAGGTGGTTGACTATTTTGATACCCATTGAGGTATGGATACGGATTCGTGTAAGTCCGTTTCACTATGAAATATGTGATGATATACGATATCATAATTATGGGTGTATATTCATTGAGATGCCATATTGAGCATGTGAGCATGATAGCATGATTGCAACGATTTTGCATCTAGTATGATATGTGATTGGGTGATATGAGAGGAGGGGGAGTATGATATCCGTGTCTTTGGGACACTGTGTCTTTGGGACACCAGAGGTTTGGCACCTCTAGTGGTTTGGTACCACAGATTGATTATTGTGACTTTGGGTCACCAGAGGTTTGGCAACTCGGCCTCGTCCGGTGGCTTAGTACCACGGTGGGTTGGCCCCACGCTTGATTATACGGGATTGACGCCGGTGATTTGGTATCATACGATGGGTTGGCCCCATCATCGGATTTGTGACTACTGTCACCAAAGTGATTTGGTATCACATTGTGTCTTTGGGACACCAGAGGTTTGGCACCTCATTGACTCGTCCTGTGGTTTGACACCACCGTAGGTTGGCCCCACTTATGAGATACGGATCGTCGCTAGTGATTTGGTATCACACGATGGGTTGGCCCCATCATTGGATTATTCGTGACTTCGTCACCAAAGGTTTGGTACCACAAGATGGATATCGTGACTTTGGGTCACCAGTGGTTTGGCACCACCAGTGGTTTGGTACCACACGGGGTAGAAAAGGTGATATGGTTGGTTAGGATCGGGTGCATTACTTGCATTATTCTGTTATGATATGTGTGTTGGCATGTTATACCGGGAGAGGGAATTATACACTGAGTCTTGCGACTCACTCTCTCCTTTGACTTTTTCAGGTGACACTTAGATGCGGACATGGAGCCGGGATGGACTCGAGGTGCTCATGCCATGCTCAAATAAAGATTTGCTCGGATTTTTATGAAATTTGGTACTTAAGTTTTTATTACTATCTGGGTTTGTAAATGGCCTTTTTAAAATTATGTTTTGATATGTTTATGTTAAAGTAGATTTTTAACATGCCTTAACAAATTAATTGGGTTAAAATGTGCTAAAACTTGGAAAGATAACGATTTTAAAACTACAAAAGCGATAATTAAATCTATACCATCGGGTATCACACTATGCTTTGGGATAAAGTGAACTCAAATGTTTTCCAACTTAAATACGATTTTCTACTACGTCAAAAATGTTTTAGTAACAATAAGAAACAACTTAAACTTCTAAACGTGATAAAATAGTTTTACCTACACATCGGATTAGGTTTTCAAAAATTTCTGGGTTTTCAAATACATCATCAGATTTTAATCAAAGCCTACTCGAGTTCTCTTCAAATACAAAATTTCGCAAAGTGTTTTCATCAAACTTTTAGACTTCAACCTAAACCTCTCAAAATTCTTTTTCCCTGTAACATACCAGATTCGGTCGTGGTGTGTTGACCGGGTTTGGAGTGTTACATTTGTGGTATCAGAGCCAAGTTTAAAGGCTCGGCTGTGGGCCCGAGGCCCAAAATGTTTTAAAACTATAGTTTTTGAATATTCTATTTTAAAAAGTATGGTTTGAAAGGCATGGCACCGAGTCACTGGCACCAATCCGCCCAGGTAAGTACCCCGTACTATTGTTTGTGGTAATGATATTGATAAGATTGAATGGCTAGTGATAAGAAAGACTACCTTAGAGACTGAAACTGATAGGACTCTGTGGACTCGCGAAAACGAAACTTCTTTAATAAACAATATTCATAAGACTTTACTTTAAACAGTGGAATAATGACTGATACATAAAATTCTTTAATTAGACGAGATTTAGTCATGAGTACCCGAGGTTGACGTGGTCGTGGACGTGGTCGCGATAAGATGACAGTTTCTGAGCCCGTAGGTTCGGTCAGGGTTCAGAGAATGAGATACCGGTTCCGCCACCAGCTGGAGGTGGTGAGTTTCAAGACCAGACTGGGGATGACGCAGTGTCACAGGCGATGCTGCGGGTTTTAGAATGGGTAGCTGGAGTAGGTGGAGGCGTAGGAGCTAGGAAATCGTGCTGAGCGACTTGAACAAACGGGCTAAATTCTTCGGTGTCTCGGTGTTGCTCCAAAAGATCTTTGGTATTGGCCGAAGCGGCGTAATGATCATGGATGATCTGGACCTAATCATGAAGAGAAATTAAAGGGGATCGTATCACTTCCGAGATGAGTCATACTAGTGGTGGCTCATTTGTTCGACAAATACTGCAATTGAAGATCGACTTGGGACTATTTTCGCCGCTATCGTAAAAAGTACGTGGGGCTAATTACATTAATGAGCGGAGGAAAGCATTTCGAGGTTAGTTCGGGGAGCAAATCGTGTCGAGTCGAGGCGTAGTTTCTTAGGTGAGTCGGTATGCCAGGGGTATGGTGGCTACTGAACACGAGAGGTGTGTTCATTTCGAGGATGGCCTACGAGACGAATTAAGGTTGTTAATTGTGCCCCAGCAGGAGCGTGAATTTGCAGTTCTGGTTGAAAAGGCAAAGGTAGCCGAGGGCATTAAGGAATCTGTGAGGCGGTATAGATAGGAACCGACACAAGAGGAGTTTTGGATCTTCCGGTCATCGAAATCAGCAGAGAAAGGGCTAGACCGAGGGGGCCAATTAGTCGTAGGTTTGTTGTCATGCTAAGGCGGGGACCGCCATGAGTAACCGCTAGGGAAGGCTCATTGGGAGGATGTTGGACCGATGGTAGAGGCTGTTTGAGTGTGGCTCATTGGACCACCGTGTGAGGGACCGTCTGCAAGTTAGCTAGGATTCATCAGAGAATCGGGCTGTACTCGAGACTGAAATAATGGACCACCACCGCAGAGGGCCGAGGTAATGGCGAGGAGGTAATAGTTCGGTCGGGGTCGTGGAGCACCCGAGGTGCAGTAGTTCGAGGCCGATAGCAATGGGCTAGTGTATCTTCTGCGAGACGCCGAGAGAGGGCGCGCACGGACGGACGTCATTACCAAGACGCTTTTAATCTTTGGTTCTCCATTTATCGCTTTGATTGATGTGGGTTCAACACATTCATATGTTGCAAGTAGCATAGTGAAGACCATGGATCTAGAGTCCGAAATATCTTCTAGGCGGATGACCGTAATAAGCCCTCAGGTCACTCAGTAGTTGTAGATAAGTTGTATAGAGACGCACTTCTAGAACTCCAAGGGGTATCTTTCGAGGTCGATCGATGGAACCGCAAATACAAGCTTTAATTATCGGTAATAGGAGGAATTATCAATGTGGTATCTCGCCTGAAGCCGAAGATGGTCGAAGAACGTCATGAAGCATATGTGGTTCATGTGTATGCCTTGGAGGCTAAGGAGTCTGCCAGGAGACGGTTCGACGATTAAGGAATTTGTGGATGTGTTTCTGAGGAGCTTCCGGTTTGCCACCAGACGGAGGTAGAGTTCGGGATAGATCTATTACCCTAATCGTGCGTCTCGTATCTATTGCTCCGCATGTGATGGCACCTAAAGAGCTAGTGGAGCTTAAGGCTCGAGATCCGGAGTTATTGGACCGAGGCTTTATCGAGCCAAGTATTTCACCATGGGGAGCACCTTACTTTTGTAAAGAAGAAAGACGGTACCATGCGGATGTGTATAGACTATCGCTAACCTGAATAAGTCGACGATCAAAACAAGTATCCCTACCTCGGATAGATGACTTGTTTGATCACCAAGGGGGGCGTCGATTTTCTCAAGATCGACTTAAGGTCCTGGTATCACCGCTAAGGGTGAAGGAGGCGGATATCCGCAAGACGGCATTTCGCATACTCGGTATGGGCACTTTGAGTTCTTAGTTATACCGCTTGGATTGACTAACGCTACCAGCCTTTCATGGATCCGATGAATAGGGTGTTCCAACATATCTAGATAAGTTCGTAGTGGTTTTTATCGACGACATCTTGGTATATTCAAGGACCGAGGAGGAACATGATGCGATTTGCGGGTGGTATTGCAGATTCGAGGAGAAACAAATCTATGCTGAAGTTCAAGAATGCGAGTTCGGCTTAGGGAGGTGACGTTCTGGGTCATGTAGTGTCTACCGAGGGATTAGAGGGACCCCGTAAGATAGAGGCCATTTTGGATTGGAAGCCGCCTAAGTCAGTTAAGGCTAACGCCAGGCGCACGCGTTGAGCCGTAAGGTTGTTTTTGATTTAAGAGCGTTGTTTGCCCACTTGAGTTTGTATGACGACCGCCTCGTGAGAACAGCTCGTGGTAGGGTCCGAAAAAGGTGACCGAAGTTTGGGGGAAGTGTCCGACATGCCAAGAAGTCAAGGCTGAGCATCGACTACCGTCTGGTTGCTTCAACCTATGGATTTCGCTCGGTGGATTACCGCTTACACCACCAAGAAGGATTCACCGTAATTGTGGATCGGTGAGAGGGTGGATTACTCACCGCAGAGGTTGGCAAAGTCAGTATGTGTCGAGATAGTGAGACCGACGGGTGCCGTGTCGATCATCTCGGATAGGGATCCCGATTCACGCCAAGGTTCGGAAGGCGCTGCATCGTGCTCTGGGTACACGGTTAGATTTTAGCACAAGATTTCATCCGCAGACCGACGGCACGGAAAGTGGTTATACTGATTTTGGAGGACATGTTGCAGGTGTGTATTGGATTTGAGGGTAGTTGGGGAGTATCGTGAATTCGCCACAATAACGATTACCAAGTATCAAGATGGCACCTTATGAGGCGCGCTACGGTGGAAGTGTCACTCACCTACTTGTTGGATGAGTTAAGTGAACGCCGCTTGTTGGGACCAGAGTTGGTTGTGAGACAAGACAAGGTTAAGTTGATTCAAAGAAGCTTGTAATCTTAAGCGGAGAGATATCGAATTTGCTTGTGGGAGATCGGGTTTTCTGAAGGTCTCACCGTGGAAGAAAGTATTAAGGTTCGGAGGAAAGGCAAGCTAAGTCCGAGGTTTATTGGGCCATAAAGGTACCGAGACGAGTCGGATCAGACATTAGCTCGAGTTGCCAGCAGAGCTAAGTCGATTCACGAACGCTTCGATGTCGATTTTCTCGCCGATCCATCGCAAGTGGTGACAGGTATCAATCGAGTTAAACCCGTGATATGAACATAGGTGGTTGTTTGTGGGTCATGTAGTGTCGGTTGAGGGATTAGTGGACCCGTAAGATAGAGGCCATTTTGGATTGGAAGCCGCTTAAGTCGATAGGCGTCAGATTCGAGTTTTATATTTTTGGCGGAATTGTGGCTAACAAGATTTGTGGAGGGTTTCTCATTGATCACATGGAGAGATGACTAAATTATTGAGAAAAGGGTTCCGTTTATTTGGGAAAAAGCCACAGAGCTTTGATAAGTTGAAGAAGATTTGAAGTTTGAACTCGGTTGACGATTCAACTTTTCAGGTGGTAAGGAATTCACGATAGTATTGCGATGCATCACATACTGAGTTTGGGTTGTGTCTTGGATGCAAGAAGGAAGGTTGTGGCTTACGTCTCGAGGAGTGAGGCCACATGAGGTAAATTATCCAACGCATGATCTGGAGTTAGCGGTATGTAGTTTTACCTTAAAGATATGGAGGCAATACTTAGTGTCAGAGAGATCGATAGTCTACACGGATCATAAATTTCAAGTACCTTGACTCGTAAAGACTGAATCCGAGGCGGTCGTGATGGATTGAGTTTCTAAAGACTACGATTGCTCAATCGAGTATCATCAACACAAGGCTAACGTTGTGGCGAGAGCGTTGGCCGTAAGGTTGTTTGGATTTAATGCGTTGTTTGCCCACTTGAGTTTGTATTTGTGTAAACGGAATATTCTGCAGCGGTGCGAGTTAAGCCTACTTGGGTTGAGCGGATCGTTGAGCATTGTTGGATGAGGTTACATCTCCAAAGGACACAAGTGCGAATGATGGTTTGAAGGGTTATAGCTTGTCTAGTGATGGGGTCTTTCTTCTTTCGGGAAGGCTTGTATGCCGAGAGATTTTGAGTTAAGGTAAAAGATTCTTCAGATGCACATTTCTTCTCATCTCTACGCTTTTCATCCACTCAAAGCAAAATGTATAGGGACCTCGGAAACAGCTTAGGTGGTTTCCACCTTGAAAAAGGAGGTGTTAGCGAATCTTTGTGGGGAAGTGTCGACATGCCAAGAATCAAGGTGAGCATCGACTAGGTCTGCTGTTTCCAATCGGTTGGTAGTGAAGATCCCACAATGGAAGTGGGAAAGGATAACTATGGATTTCGTGGGATTACCGCTACACCGACCAAGAAGGATTGATTGAGGTAATTGTGGATCGGTGACTAAATCACTCACTATTATCGGTGAGGGTGGATTACTCACTGCAGAGGTTGTTAAGTCGTATGTGTCGAGATAGTGAGGGTACGAGGTGCGATGTCGATCATCTCGGATAGGGATCCCAGATTCACGTAAGGTTATTAAGCGTTAACATCGTGCTCTAGGGTACCGATTGTTAGATTTTAGAACCATTTCATCTGCAGACCGAGGCGACCGGAAAAGTTATCTGATTTTGGAGGACATGTTGCGAGGTGTGTATTGGATTTGAGGGTAGTTGGGGTAGTATCTACCGTTAGCTGAATTCGCCTACAATAACGAGGTACCAAGCAAGTATCAAGATGGCACCTTATGAGGCGTTATACGGTAGGAAGTGTCACTCACCTACTTGTTGTGATAACCGAGTTAAGTGAACGCCGTGTTGTTGGGACGAGTTGGTTACCCATTGAGGTACCAAGACAAGGTTAAGTTGATTGAGCTCGGTTGAAAGAAGCTTCATACCGATGAAGTCCTATGCCAATCTTAAGCGGAGATATCGAATTTGCTTTGTGGAGATCGGGTTTATCTGAAGGTCTCACCGTGGAAGAAAGTATTAAGGTTCGGAGGAAAGGCAAGCTAAGTCAGAGGTTTATTGGGCCATAAAAGGTACTGAGTACCGTGTTGCACATTAGCTTTGAGTTGCCAGCAGAGCTAAGTCGATTCACGACGTGTTCCCGTTTCGATGCTTGATGTTATCGCTCGCTAGATCCATCGCGCGTGGTTGGCCCCATGGAAGAAATCGAGGTAAACCGGATATGACCATGGAGGAAGAGACACCAGATTTTAGATCGGGATGTGAAGGTTCTGTGGGAAGTCACCTTTGGTTAAGGTACTATATGCGGAATCATGGCGTGGAAGAAGTGATTTGGGAATCACAGGATGTGATGAGATAGCAATACCGCAGAACTTCGGTCACCGTGTAATTTGGAGGTCGAAATTATTTTACCAGGGTAGAACCGTAATATCCGGGTTAAGGGCTATTTTATTTTTGGCATTGTTGCATGTTAATGGCTTGCTATGTTGTTGTTTGTGTGGTTTAGGCGCTTAGTTGTAGGCTAGGGTGAGCCATGAGTAGGTGGTAAAATTTTAGTTTTGGGCTTAAGATGATAGGAGTTTGAAGGAGTTGGGGTTATATATTTTATTTGTTGAATTGTGGCATAACAAAGGGGTTGGTGGAGTGGAAAGACATGCGCCACATGGAAAAGTGGTTGGCGTCAACTATCTGGAGGAAGAGGTCCCAGTTCAAGTGAACTCAAATCCCACACTTTTGCATCCATTTTGACTGAAGGGAAGAGTTGTAGGAAGTTTGAACTCGCCTTGGACTTTGTCAACTCTTTCAAGCGGTGGGTGGAGAGTGAAAATAGGAGGAAGACTTGGTCATAGTTATTTGAATTGGTGGAGTGGGAGTGAATGGGGGAGGTTGGCTGGTTTTGAGGAGTGTTTGGGGAGTTTGGCTTCAACCTAGGAGAGTGCCTGTCAAATTAGTCCATTTTCGCTTTAGCTAGTGTCAAACAAGTCTCTCCTTTGGTCTTTTGTGTGTTGGCCCATTTTGTTTTTGCATTCTTGGGTGTTACATTAGGTTTTACAAGCTTTAATTACATAAAACTGTAACACCCCAAACCTCTCTCTTCTTTTCCATTTGTGAAACCGAATTTGGCATTGTCACATTTTCCATTTGTTTTTCGTTGTTGAAAGCCATGTTTTCATCCTTCTTCAACACCCTAAAACTTTGGTGTATTTCAATTTTGAAATTTAAAACTTTCATCTCCAAAACACTCTCTCCAATTCTTTTCTTATTCAAAACCAAACATACCCTCCTCTCTATTCAATCTTTTATTTCTTTCTTCTTCTCGAGCTTTAGCGATTTTTCTCCATTGTTTTCTCTTCATCTCTTTTGGTGTCTTGTAACCTTCATTTCTTCTCATCTCTACTCCTTTTCTTTCCACTCAAAACCGAGCATAGGTATGTGTTAAACACTTAGGCGAACCTCCTTTCCACCTTGATTAAAGGGTGTTAGCGAATCTTTCTTCTCTCCTAGTGGTGTTTGGTGGCGAATATTGGGTGTTGTTAGGTCTTTGGTTTCCAATCGGTTGGTAGTGGGTAAGAGCTTGGCGAATGGCCATTTTTCCTTTTTCGTTCTTATATTTTGTGGTTTAAATGAAGTCCAATTTGTTATTGGTTGAAGGATATTGATCTAATGTGTAGACCAATCTCTTTATAGGATTGTCATTTAAAACTTGCACCTACAAAACCTCATCGTCACTAGTGATTTGGTATCACACGATGGGTTGGCCCCATCATTGGATTATTCAGAACTTCGGGTCACGGTGGTTTGGCACCACCAGTGGTTTGGTACCACATAGAAAAGGTGATATGGTTGGTTAGGATCTATTACTTGCATTATTCATTATGCGTCTATGTTTATTTTCAATCGTGGTTTATTAAAAAGTTATTCCTTTTAAAATGTCATTACCTTTAAAACCTTATTTTTAGACTTCAACCTAAACCTCTCAAAATCCTTTTTCCTGTAACATATACCGATCGGTCGTGGTGTGTTGAAGCTTAATTGAAAACAAATGATTTACGAAAACGTGATATTTAAAAATTGAGTTGCGGAAACGTAACATTTGAAAATAGTTATTGTTTTGGAAAATTGTGTTCTACTTCTAGTAGATATAAATCACAATCAATAAAATCCAAAATTTAAAATCCATAAATTATAGAAGCCTTATTACAACCCGAATCAAAATCAAAGTGCTTAAGTAAATAAGCAAAACAGAATAAAACATGCGCAATTGTATGGCCCTCTCCGAGTCCCTCGCATCTCCGAACCGTCTAATGCTGGGGATTACCTGAAAGGTTAAAAATGAGGTGAGTTTACGAAAAACTCAGTGTGTAATCCCCTTATTAAAGAAACAGTCAGTATACAGAAACAGAATTAGTCTGGACCTGAGCCCTTTAATAGTAACAATACAGTTCAGTTCAGAGTATATGTGATGTGATCCGGCCCGGGTTAATCGAGTCATTTCACTTGTTTGCCTGATCGTCAAAGAGGAGAATGTTCATTACATTGAAAATGTAAAATTTGGTTAAGTTATTCGGAAGCTAACAAGATGGTTTTGGAATGGAAAGGGGTTTTAGTAAGGATGAAATAGGTTCGATTCAACAAGAAATAAAGATTGGTAATTTGATGAAGTGATGGAAATGAAAAAGGGAACTTAACGAAGAAAGATTCAACACTATATCGTAGTGTCACCTCGTTTCTTATATCGTTAAGGTGGCTGGATGGAGAAGTAGGATGAACGCCACACCAATGGAGTTGGTGATAAGTTCAAACAAGTCGGGAAGACGCCACTAGCAATGCTAGATAAGTCAAACAAGACTTGTACGAAATAGGAAATGAGGTAAACTCACTTGAGAACAAAATGTTCATAAAATTTAATCAAAGTTTAAAAGTCCCTCTACAAAGGCTGATTTCACCTATTTATAGTGCTCGAATAGGGTAGCCGAATAGTCACCAGTATTCATCTTAATGTGCTAACAAAAAGCTAAAATAAAGTTCAAGTCTCTTGACATTCTTGAACCAAATAACTCCATCATTGAAGTCAATTTAATTTAGCTAAATGAATGTCCTTGAATGCTTGAAATATGACTCTTGAATTGTCCCTTGGCTAGCCAAATAGATACCAGCCCCTTAATGGTGTTTTGAATACTTGATTTAATCTTTTGAAAGAGCAAAAATAGCTGGTAGATGAAAGGGTTGCTGCTGAATTTTAAAGGGTGTTATAATACTCTTTAAAACTCCTTAAATGATGTATAAAACTCCTTTTGTAATATCTCCTTCTTTTGTAACCAAAAAAGCACTTGAAAAGTCACTTTAATTAAGTTGTAACAGCTTTGAAATGTAAAGGTTATAAGTTGAAGAGACACCTGCAATAAACACATTAAAATAAACTTATTAAACTGTAACATCCTAAAATTGGGCCTAGTAGGATTGGGCCTTGGGCGTATGAGTGTTTAAAATTTTGAGAACAAGAGAATGGCATTAATTCAAGTTGGACTTATTAAGAAAGTAATTTTGGAAAGTTATGAGGTTTCTATGAAGTTTCGGATTCAAGTTGGGCCTTAGTAAAATTTTGTGTTTAAGCCTATTAAGGAGAGATAGTAAGTGACCTCAAAGCTTATGGAAATAAATGAGTAAATTGCTAGTATAAGTGAGCATATGGCAAAGGGGAAATGGTGCCACATGAAAGGCTTTGAGGGAAGAGGTTCAAATCCCATGGTGTGCAAATTTTGACTATTATTTTTGCACCCTTTCCCTAAGTGTCGGCCAAGCTTGTAAATAAGGTAAGTTGGACTTTTTAATTATGGTATGATGGCTAAAGAAAAAGGAAAGGATGAAGGTAAGGAAAGGAATCAAGAGAAAGGGGAAAGTAAGGGGAACATGTGGCCTTTTCAAGGAAATTATTTTGGAAAGTGTGGTTGGCCAATTTTTTTTGACCAATATTGTCATGTATGTGGATGGTTTTGGCATGGGGAGGGCTTAGTCGAATTTTTCTTTGGCAATTGGTAAAAGCTTTGGTGTTGTTTTGGCCAAAATTCCTATTTGCAACTTTTGTGTCATTTTTCTTTTCTCTCCAAAATTCATTCTCTTCTCTTTGCCAAATTTTCAAGCCTTTAGTGTGCATTCTTCTTTCTTCTTTTCTTCCTTGTTGTGGAAAGTACCTAAGCCTTGGAGACCAAATTGCTTCACTTGTTTTCCTTGGAAAATTGAGTTCTCATAAACACTCCTTTGTATCTTTTTTTCCTTTTTACAAAATTTCCAACCCATTCTTCTTCTTCTCAAATCCATATCCTCCATAGCCGAATATCATTGTTCATTTTCCTCTATAACCAAACTTTTCATTTCTTCTTTATCGTTCTTCTCATCCGTATTAACACTCACTCCTTTGATCAATTGTGTTCTAAGTGGGAAGGACGAATCTATCACATTTGATTCGCCCGTAGCCATAAGTACAATAGGACTTTCAACAAGGTGAAGGAGCACAAGTGATTTGTATTAACCAAATCGTTATTGTCGACTCGTCAAGCAAGTGGGGTAAGAACGTTGTTATAAGACATGTTTTGGCCAAAGGTGGGATATTTGCTAAGATTGCCTTAATGGGCTGGTTTGATAAGATTGTCTTAATGGGCCGATTTGATATATTGCCCTAATGGCCCAATTTTGCAAAGTGTTAATGGGCCTAATTATTTGTAATGAATCTCTGAGTTATTAATTGTTGTTTATAATTGTAATACCAATTACTATATATGTTACATATTCATAATTTTGCATGGGATGTGAAAATGTTGAAGAGAAGTTCTAGTGGCTCTGCCACAATCTGTATAGTGGTTATGCCACATATATTCTACTATTCTGGTGGCTTGTCCACGAATCAAATATGTTATAAATGGCTAAATGCCTACGATTGGTGTGTTGGCGGGGTGGGTTGACTTGATCCCCACAGGTGTGTTGGTTGGTACAGGTGGTGTGTAGCAGATGGATTATTAGGATTGGTTTGGGAATTGCATTACATTCTCATGATATAATTGATACATTATTTTGTAAAGGGGCTTGGGCCCAAAGCATTGCTAAATGTGCTCAAGCCCAAGATTATGCTTTATGGGCTTAGGCCCAAGTTTTTGCTAATTGGGCTCCGACCCAGTGGATGATGATAAGGGGATTATGCACTGAGTTCTTGTAACTCACCCCCCTTTTCTCTTAACCCTTGTAGGTAATGCTCAGTGATGTGGACTTGGGCAATGGATGTCTCGATGGAGGCCATACTTCAGAAATGGTTCATATTGAACTTTAGATTTCTATTTTCGTTCACTTTACTATTTTGGGTTTTATGTTGTAATAAGGCCTCTAGAGTATTTTATTATTTTCTTTATGTTTGATATACTTATTATTTTGCTTAAATTGTTTTAAAAGGGAATTTTCTAAAAAAATTAAATAAATGTTTTCCAAAATCGATTAACAAATGGATTTCAAAATAAACTTTTACAAATATTTTTAACACGGAAATTGTCTTTTGAATTATCAACGAAATTTTCAAAAGACTCAGATTCTCTTTCGAATTTTCAAACGTCGTTTTCAAAAGTCACGGTTTTATAAGAGCATTAGTTGAAATTTATCGATTTATCAATCAATCTTTGAGGTCAGTAGTATTTTATCAAATATTTCAAATCAAACTTGTTTTCTTGATTTTAACGAAGCAATACCTCTTTTTACGTACAAATGAAAAGGACTTAAATGTATTTTTCTCATGTGACATGTCAAATCTGGCCTTAACGCCTGGGCCGGGTTTAGGGTGTTACATAAACATATTTAAACACTAATTAAACATATCAAAAATAAATACTTAACTTAAATGAATGAACTAAACATATGCATCAATTATTCCAGCAACTAGTTAATTAAAGAAGCATAAATAAATAAACTTCAACTCATGCATCAATAAGTAATCTTAGTAACTAGATTAATTAAGAGCAACACTTATTAAATAAGTTCAACAAAAACACTTATTTATTAAACTAAGATGAGTTGAATAAATGTCCACAACTCATTTATTAAACTAAGATGCTTAAATGCATGATTTGAAATGCAAACTAAATGAACAAATGAGTTACATAATGCATGTAACTATTTATGTTGCATACATAACTAGCATGGAAGTTACATAATGCATAACTTTATTAAATGCAGAACACACAAAGTGCAAATCTAAAATTAAAAATATGCAAACTTATTAATTTAAATAAAACTATATTAAATTAAAAAGTCCTTAAAACATTGGCCCAATAATCAATCAGGTCTATGAGATGTTTCATCTTGCACTTGGGCCCTTCAAATTTAGGTCAATTTTGAGGTCGACGAGTTGTGTCAAAACATGATGCGACCGGGTTCGCATCAATATATGGGCCAAAGCCCAACACAATATCATTTGGGTCATAGCCCATAATAGAATCAATTGGGCCTAGCCCATCATAGTAACAGTCTCAGTATGAATGATGCAGATGCATGCAAACCCATCCAACCCTGCACTTGCCTTCGTCCAACCCTGCACTACCTGTGGGGAATAAATCACCCACGCCATCCCTACACTTATAGTGTTAGCACCGGTTGCAGCACTAACTGAAATCGCAGCAAAGTTGCTAGTATATATGCAGCTTTAAGCATTCAGTAACGGTCTCATAATTAGCACATAGCCATCGGTAACTGTAATAAGATCGGCACATAACCATCAGCTACGGTAATATAATTGGCACACAGCCATGGGTAAGTATAATCGACACAAAGTCCTCAATGATTATGATCGGCACACAGCCATGGATATGTATGATCAATACAAAGTCATCAATAATTACGACCGGCACACAACCATGGATAAATATGATCGACACAAAGTCATAACAAGACGGTACAGAACCATAATTAGGTTGGCACAGAGCCATAATCAGATTAACTGGCTTAAAGCCATCGGTAGGTCCACAGTTGTCTCATGCGACCTTAACAGATCATTACTGGGTCCACAGTCATCTCGTGCGACCCATACGACCCTATCAGAACAGTACTTCCTCCATAACCAATATCCCAACCCCATGCAGTATGTCATGTATGCAGAATGTCTGGCCCACAAATCATCATATCATTTACAGTTAAGTCAATCAAATCATAGTCATACAATCACGGCCAAATCAGTCAAATCATAGCATAAGTCAGTCATTTACCCTCAAGGGGCAAAATAGTCATTTTACCTTTCAATTGTATTTCGATAATTCTACCCTACAAGGGTATTTTAGACATTTTTCCCTTTAAAGGCTTAACGGTTATTTCTCACACTGGGGTCCAAGTATCTGTATCAACTCATCAATAGGTCCACATTCGATCCGCACGACTTGTGCAACCTTTAGCAATCAAAAGGTATAGTTGCGCCCAAAGCTCAAAGTATAGCCTAAGTAGAGCCCACACGCTCGTGTGGCCCGCTAAGCCCAAAATTGCTCTTAGCCATGTGAATGACATGGTTGAGCTCATTATTTCACATAAGTTCATGAAGTTGGCCCATATGGGGCCTGCGAGCCCATTAGGCCCACACGGCCCATTTTAGCTCATTTTCCCTACAAGTGGCCCAAAACCATAAGATCGCTCATGGTGGCCTCCGTCATTGTATCGATTTCCCCACACGAGCATTTGTACGCTCGTATGGTAACCGGTTTCATATTTTCAGCATTTTGGCATTTCGGCATATCGGCATTTTGGCATTTCAACGTTTAGGCGTTTGCCGATCTACAATTGGAGTGGTGTGTGTGTACACACACTTTTAGCTTTAAGCCGATCAACAAAAATGGGGTATACAATTACACACCCTTTTCATCTTTTAAGCCGACTATCATTCACGAAAAACAGTTACACACCTTTTCTGAAAGCCTACGAAACACCCTTTGAGCACCAACCTACAATCATCCCAAGTAATTAGTCAGTCCTTCAACTATTAACATTCTCAAGAACCAAACCACAATGTAACGATCACCACCTACCACGATTAGATGATCTGGAATTAATCCCTCCAAAATCATCGACCAAAATCAATCCCTTGCACCTAGCGATTAACTTAATAAAGATGAGAGACAGAAAGATTTCTGTGGCTACAAGATCACCTTACTCCATTGAGATCCCCAGAACCATCATATATTGTACCACAAAGAAAGAATAAGAATCAAAGTTAGAAAATATAAGAGGAAAACACAAATTCGGCTTCCCCCAATAAAAAGTTTCAATAATAGGTTGAACACATACAGAAATGACCAAATAGAAAAAGGGGAATCTTACGGGTACTTATCGATTGTCAAGATTCTTATAAGACCGAAACCACCACACCCCAGTGCATTAAAATGATCCACCAAACACCGAGTGGCAGACAAGAAACTGAAAGGGAAGAAGAGGGAATGGTCGGCTCAGAGAAGACCGAAAGAAAGATTGAAATAATTAGGAAAAAGGAAACTATATTAGGCTAAAAGGGGAAAATGAAGGAGAATTAAGAGGAGATTAATTTTGGAAAAAGGGAATATGGAAATGAGAAAAAAAAAGAGGTTTCGGCAATTGACACCTTTTGACAAAAAAGAATAGAAGAGAAAAAGACCCGAAAGGTACAGAGAGGCACTTGACTTACCAGAAATTGAGAAAAGGTGCAAATTACGTTGTCAAAAAGCAAATGTATAATCGAAGTCAAGACTACCCAAAGAAAAACTCTGCCAAAATACTGAGTAGCTAGACACCCAAATTCGACACTACTCTACCCACAATCAAACTCCTTGAAATCCTCCACAAATTTCTCCCCTTCTCTCTTCCCGATCCACTCCCAAGGTCACTCATCCATTCTCTCCTCAACAACCTCACCCATCAGAATTTCAATACAACTCAACCACTGGCTGAACCCAATTGTAAAATAAATACCTCACTGGTGCTGGGCCATGCTTGAACCTCAGACCTCAATGTTCCCTTCCACGCCACCTTGCCACCTGACCACAAGGCTTTTTGTGACTTAACACATGCGCAAATATTTATAAAGCCTATGTGCCAGTGTCCAGATTCATTTAAGAGTGAAAACTAAAAAAATTTTTGAAGCCAGGACTTGAACCTAGGCTTCTCAAACACTTCCATACACACCCTAATCACTTAGCCATTAAAGAAAACAAGCAATTTGTGCTATTTTCTTGCACACATAAATATTTTTGTGCAGACTCCTAGCTGATCCCATGCTCAAGGCCCATTCCTTCTAGGCCCAAATTCGGGGCGTTACATAAAATATGAGTTGTGTGGATGGAAACACCCTCGCGTAATTTCCTCACATCATTGCACCTGTGTCGCAACACAGCCTTATGCGTGTCATGACACACAACTTCAAATATGAAATTCCGTATTTGCTTGATTTTTTTGCAACTCTAAAAGCTTGTATTACGACCTAACTATCATTCCTGATGCTTTTGGGCCTTCAAATGATATCCTATTACCCGAAACCTTTGCCGGAGTCGAGTATGTGGCATTACTAGACTTGACTACTAATCTGGGGCATAAAAATTTAAAGCTGTCCAACTGCGTCATGCTGACTAAATTGACCATAACTCGAGTTACAAAATTCTAAATTTAGATCCGTAAATTTTCCTTGAAACTAGACTCATATAAATTTTTATCATAATTTTTCCAGAATTTTTCATGTGGCCAATTAGTACAGTTTATTCGTCAAAGTTACCCCTATTTCACTGTTCGAGAATTCTGACCTATCTTTACAAAACTCAGTTATTTCATTGTAAAAATTTCAATAATGTTCTTGTTTATTCCAATCAAAATAGACTCATTAAGGATTCTAAACATGTAAACTATGCTCCATAATTATTTTTGTACAATTTTAACAATCTTTCCAAGAAAGAACAGGGACTCACGAATTCATTCAGGACAAGTCTCACTAAAACTTAAATATCTCATAATATATAATTACTTTGCCTACTCTGTTTCTTTCATATAAAAATAGACACAATAAGATTTAATTCTATATTTTATTCACTTTCTAATTCAATTTATCCTATTTTTGGTGATTTTTCAAAATAACATCTCTGCTGCTAACTAAAACTATTTCATTGCAAAATATGATTTACTAGTTTATAATCGAACATACCCACATACAACTCATATTGTCCATGCATTTTAAATCCTTTATGCAAATTAACTTATATCTAAAACATTCACATAATATCCTAATTCAAAGGTTCATTTCAGAAACATACACTTCCTTACCAAAAACGATTAAACTTTGACTAAAATGCACGAACATTACCAACATAAACCGACATTGTATCAAAAGCACAAAAGCATACTTAACTAAAACTTTAGCCATATTCGCATGGCTATTATATACATGAACCAAAAGTTTTCATCAAACAAAGACAAAGTCTTTCCTATACATGCCTCTATCCAAAAACCAAAATGAAAGAGTACCAACATTAGATCGATAGTGTGGTTGATCTGTCTTGACGATCCCGCTGAGCGTAGCTTTTACCTAATCTATAAAATAGAGGAGAACATTACACACAAATAAGTTTACTAACTTAGTAAGTCCCAAGCTCATAATAATACTACATTCAATTACTTAAACATTTAAATCATTCAACTCAACCATGTTATCATATTAAAATTTCTTTCACCTTTAGCACTACTATTTGAAAACCGAATCTCCATGATAGTACATTCAAGCTCAAACTCACTATATAATACTTGTGCACATCAATCGAATCTCAAATGTACATAACACTCGTACTCGTAATATTAGTGAAACTCTAGTAACATTAAACATATCATACCTTACTTACTTACCCGAGCCTTTAACTAGACACATTAGCTACGATTTACCTTGAACAACAATTCGGTTCTCCTTTGTAAAACACATCACCAAGATAAAGCCTGCTAGGCATTAAAGCCGAAATAAATCACCAAGACAAGGCCCGCTAGGCACGAAGCCGAATATATCACCTAAGACTAAGTCATAGGGCGAAGTCTTAATATGTCACCAAGACTAAGCTGCTAGGCACCAAGCCCGAATATGTCACCGAACTAAGCTCGCTAGGCACCAAGCCCGAATATGTCACCAAGACTAAGCCTGCTAGGCTCAAAGCCCGATACAATATTATTATCATCTCATACACATTACAGTAATGCTGCCCAAAATAACATAAATCACACATTATTCAAATCGCTTTAACATACCAACTCGGTTAAAGATGTAACGACATTTCATTTCAAATTATTATCATCTCATACACATTACAAAGAATGCTGCCCAAAATAACATAAATCACACATTATTCAAATCACTTTAACATACCAACTCGGTTAAAGATGTAACGACATTTCATTTCAAATTCACTATCACTTATAATTCACGTATTATATCGAATAACAAACCAAAACACTTATTCACATCACTTTGAATAAAATTCCAACCAATCCATACCAATACTTTCACATTCGGCTAACACAAGGTTTTATACAAAATTCTATTGAATACTATCATTTAACACATTCATAAATAATTCGATAACCTATACTTGCTTAAGGACTTACCTCTATTGTCGATAGACCGTGCAAATCGGTTATTCGAGAACCTTCGCCTTCCCCGATCTAAACTGCTTTTCTTTGCTCTTGATCTAAAACACATTAAAATTTAGCTCATTCAAGCACCATTCATCTCAATTTAGTCCCTAAGCATATAAATGGGCAAATTACTATTTTACCCTAGTATTTCACAACTTTGTAATTTAGTCCTATTTGCATAACACACAAAATACACCAAATTAGCTAAAACTATACAAGGGCGAATATTCCTAGGGACTTTACAAGTCCTCACATTTCATTTATTTTGTAAATAGGCCCTCTAAAATTTTATTTTTACAATTTAGCCCTAAATACTCAATTTCATCAAAACTTCCAATGCAAAACATACTAATCTTTTACATATCTTTCATCTAAAATCATCAAATATCAAAACCACATGAACACAACAATGGCGAACATCAAGCATGCTTAGATTCAAAAATTACAACATGGGTTGATTCTGGGTTCAAGCAACGATTTCAAAACGTAAAATTATTAAAACCAAATCAAACTAACCTTGAAATCAAGCCTCAAATTGTCAAATTTAAAGAACACAACCTCTTTTTTCTTTTTCTCAACATTCGCCTTGAGAGAATGAATAATATCATGGCTTTTGTTTATGTTATTTTAACATATAATAAAGAAATTATTAAATTACTAATATAACCTTTAATATAAAATAAAACTAACATATATACTAAGGTTATTTTTGACATAAGCCACCCACTAACTCTAAAATGGGTTATTTACCCTTTTAATTCTTCATATTAAGCCATGCTCAAATAGGCACTTTACACTCTAGTATGCCACTTTTACCTTTTACGCGATTAAGTCCTTTTGTCAAATTCGATACTCAAACGATAAAATTTTTCTACTAAACTTTCACACACATAAATTCATATATAATAAACTCAAAATATAAATATTAAATATTTATCGGCTCAGATTCGTGGTCCCAAACCACCTTTCGATTAGGGTCGATTTGGTCTGCATTACATATCCCGCAAACTCAAATAAATCATTAAAAGCATCTTAAGGTCGGTATTGGCCCATAGGTCAACTAACTCAAAATAATGCATAAAAATGCATATTTCAAATCTAAATTATGAAATGTGAAAATGCAAATAAAATGTATTAAAATGACAATAAAACAAGCTTGTTAAGTGCCGAAAGGTACTTAATTTGCCACTATGATTTGTGGTGGATCAGATTCTTCGATAGATTTTTGTAAATCCTATTCTATTTGAATAGGAGCATTAACATTAACAAGGATTTTACCTTATTGTAAGGCGATCACATTCACATGCTCTTTCCCATTTTTCTGAGGATTATTCTTTGTGTTGCTCGGGATTTCGGTACCAATTTGTCTTTGAAGGTTGCTCACCATATCCATCATCTGGCTCATTTTATTTTCTATGCTATCCTTAAAATCAGTCAATAAGTTAAGGGTAAAGGTACACTCACACTTTGCCTATCAGATTTCTATATTTGTTGACTGTGTTTCTCCCTCTATTCGATCTAGTCATTGACCACATACAATATGGTCATTCCCCATGGATCTATTTTAAGATCTTTGTAGTGCAAAGGTTGAAAAATAGGGTTTTTATCAGTTTTGCATTGGGTTTCCTCCTCATTGATTACCTCCCTACGTTAGGTTTAGATGATCTTTCCAACCTAATTTATACATGTTGGAATAAGGGTTTCCACCCCTATTGCCCATGTAATTCACCTCACCCAATTGGCTCTCAAAATGTGGCCCATAAACTTCGGTCGGGTTTCATCACAAATGGTTTAACGGTAGTATCCAACTGGTTCAGCCTCTCTAATATGTTTTGATGCATCTCTTCTTCGCGAATGGCTTTCACCGTTGGTGGTTTCAAGTTATAGGTGAACCTCTCGTTAGGCCACATATACAAATTCGTAGCCATGTCGTTAATTAATTAACAGGCTCACTCATATGTGATGTTCATAAGAAATCCTCTAGATGAATCATCTAACTTGAATCTCAAATTTCCATCTAAATAATTGTAAAATATTTGTACTTGGAACCATTTTGGTAATCCATGATGTGCACACTTCCTTAATATCAATTTAAAATGCTTCCATATCCCATACAGATTCTCTCCTTCATCTTGCTTGAAGCTTGGGATCTTACACCTGAGTTGGATTTTCTACTTATGGGAAAAAAATTGTATAAAAAAATTTCCACTAAATTGTCCCATGTGGTTATAAAACTTGACTCTACTGAATCTAACCAATCAATCGTATTATCACATAAAGAAAAGGGGAATAATTGAGGACGAACGAGATCATCTGTTACCCCATTGTACTAGAAAGTGTCACACAACTAGAGGAACCATTTTAGGTGCTGGTTTGGATCCTCCATCATATTCCCTCAAAACTATAAGGTCTTTTGGATCATCGTCGTTTTGATCTCAGAATTATTGGCATTGATTATTGGTCGTTCAATGCTCCCTCACACGACATTTAGTGTTGGTAAGGCATAATCACGCAACATTCTTTATTGAGCCATCAGTAGCTCTCCACGAATTTGTGCTTGAGGCCCAGGTGGATCTTCAAATAAAGGATTTTCCCGAGGTAAGTCAACTACCAAGAGTGGATCGTTTTGCATTAATTGACGATCGCACCTTAGAAATTACTCCAGATTAGGGTATGGTCAATTGTTGTGCTTCCACTTCGAGTCATTAACTGAATTCAGAGACAGGAAATAATAAAATTAGTAAACCTAATTTAAAAAATAAAATAAAACAAAGAAATCATATCTATAATTTTTAATTTTCCTATTTATCCTACTAATTGAGAAAAATAAATTTAAATTTAATATCGAAACCTCCTCGGCAACTACGCTAATAACTTGATCGCCGCCAAACGTGCGAACATTTGACTGGAAATATTGTAAAAAAATATAGAAATATAGTAATAGTGTCTGCAAGTATACAAGTCAAATTGTAATATAGTAAATGTACAATGGGGTACCGGAAGTACTTCGAGGATTGTACCCAAGGGAGGATGGATTAAATCTAAAATTACTTTTACGATAATAGGTCTAAACAGTAATCACCAAAAATCATATTACAATAAATGAAAATATTGAAATTAATATTGCGAACTAAAATAAATAAAATACTAGAAGAAAATAAATCAACAATAAAAATCTCATTTAACAGACAGAAGATTAACTCACAAATAAATCAACGACAAAAATCTCATTTAACAGGCAGAAGATTAACTAGCTTCAGTGGTTTTAATTAACTTTAGAATTTGGGTTTTATTAGTGAATTAGTTTTCAACTAACCAGTATTACCTCTCGGCCTCTACTAATTAATTAATTGACTATTACTCACTTATCTCTCGACCTCACTTTCTTGACCTGGATAAACTTATGATTTATTCGAAAACTTATCTCTCAACCTCGTTTAACGTAGATTACATCTTAGGGTCGTCAATCTTAAGGTTTAAGTAGACATAAATTTATACCAACTAACCTGTATAAGAAACCCTCATTCTTCCATTATTCACTCTTACATCCGCTCGTTAATCTCCCTAAAGGAATTAGTCACTCATCGATTCAATTACCATCTTTATTAGAATTAAATTAATCATGCAAGACACACAAATTAAATTAAACTAAGAGAAGGATGGAAATTGATCCATTTGATAAACTGGATGTGCTTGGATCTACGAAATCTTTTAATAGTTGTCGAGATATCATCGTTTGCAAGAGAAACATAAAAGAAAATTATGAAAACACTAAATAATGAAGAGTTGGGCTCAAATCAAATCCAAGTCGAATAACAAGAAATAAAACTATTTTGTAACTAAAATAAAACTAAGTTAAAATACTAAACTTCTAAACTAAAACCCTAAAATGGCTTTGGCAAAAGCTCCCTCTAGTTGAGCATAAGCCTCCTATTTGTAGGCAAAGTTAGCAGCCCATTTTAGGTCAAATACAAGCCTTAATCACACTAAATATCGATTGTGCGGAGGAAAGCACCCTTAATTAATTTTTGCCCTCCGTCGGACCTGTGTTGCTACACAAACTAGTGCGTTTCGCGACTCAGTTGACATTCTTGTTGCTTTTGGGCTTGAAAATAGGTGTCTTAAAACTTAATTAAATCGTTAAAACTACCTTAAAGTTGATGTTAGCCCAATAGGTCAACTAACTTGAAATATTGCTTAAAAAACTTATTTTGCAATAATTTGAATCTAAGCTAATAAAATTGAAAATGCAATAATTAAACATGAAATGACTTTAAAAAAAAAAACTCATTAAGTGCTGAAAAGTACTTAAATTGCCACTACAAATTATGGCAGGTCAGAAATCGAATATTGGCTCACTGATTATCTAACATTTAATTAATACTAAGCTGTACTACATGATTGGATCATATTACGAAAAGATAGTTTGTATTAGTATATGAACCAAAATATGTACTTAGTCTAATAAAAAATTAGCAAACCGATTAAAAGATTAATATGTTGTCTATCAAGTCCAATTGGGAAGATGTTTTGTCTTGAGCAACGTAGAGGATGACTCCCAAAAGGTAGAGACATAGATGTAGTTAACTGGACTGACAATACATCGAACATGACCCAAGTAAAATAGATCCTAAATCCGTTTATGGATTTATTGTAACAACTCGATTTCTAGTGATGTCGAAAAATATAGTTTCAGAATCTCATTTCCATAAACTGAGTCCATAAATATTAAATAGGAATACTTACAAAGTTAATATTACAATATATTAAAATTCAATTAAGTATTTTAGTTGAAAAAATGGTTAATTAAGGCCTAGGGACGAAATTGTAAAAGTCTAGTTGTTATATATTTTTAATTTAGAAAAGGGGACTTAAATAGAAATTATCTAAAAGTCTAAAATGGTTACCAATTTGGGATAATGGCCAGTGGATGATGGTGGTGGAAGTCATTAGACTAATTAAAACATAGATTAATTAAGTTAAATTATGATTAAGATTAATTAATTAATATTACACTATGTTAATTAAAGTATAAATAGCAAACAAAGTGGAAATAAAGATAAAATGCTATATCTTCTTCTTCAAACCATAGAAGCAAAAAAAAAAAAAAAAGAGGAGAAAGCTTTAGGTATTCAAACATTTAGCCATCTATTTATAAGTAAGCCCCTAACTGTTTTTCTTTTATTTTTATGAAAATTGAATGATGGGAGCTTGATTTAGCTAGCTCATATATCAAATTATTCAATTTTTGAAAATTTGATAAGTTTTTATTGTTGAGAATTGGATGAATTAGGTGTAAATTTGATAGCAATTAAGCTTAGATTATGAAAAGGACTAAATTGTAAAGCTTAACAAGTTTGATTGTTAGCTTTGTTACATTAGGGACCAAATTAAATAAAATGCAAACTTGTTATGATATTATGGTAGTAAAATAAAATAGAAGGTCCTTAATTAGTAAATGTGAAATTGTATTTTTATCTAAAGCTCTATATCGAAAGTTATGTTTATCCCGAGTTTAAGGACTAAATTGAATAAATTGAAAAAAATAATTGACTTTGTATTTGAATCTGAATTGAATGGAAATTGATATTGTGTAATTTTTGAATTATTATTTGTAGCTAAAGATGATGTCGAGCCCTCGAGAGGGAAAAGAAACGCGAGAGCCGATGTCAAGTGACATGAGATTTTAGTTTGTATTTTCATTTGAAGCTCATTTCCTTAATACGGGGTCCCCATGGTCCAAAATAATTTTGGATGTCAAATACCATATTTAAGTACTATTTTCATCATAAAAGTCTCGATAATAGACCAAATTAACCCTTTTACGATAAATTTACCATTTTTCCTTTTTACCCTTTTTAGCGATTTCTTCTCACAAATCGAAAAGTAGACCAATTCAAGATCATAATTCTTAATAAATCTTTAACATAAGTGTTACATCCTAAAATTAGAGGTTCTGCATTTTGCACTATTTCATGCATGTGGCTAGCTATGCTTGTTGATTTGGTGTGTTTGGGGGTCTTGAGGAGGCTCAGGTTCGAGCCAGTGTTTTAGGAAAATTTTTCTTTTTAGGGCACTTTAGGGGGGAGAGGTTGTGGAAGTAGGCTTTAAGGATATTTATTTGTGTTTGATGACACAAGTAGAGTGTGAGGTGGAGTGGTTGTGGCGTCATTGGCAGAGCAAGGGGGAAGGAGTTTGAATCCCACCTGCTGCATTGTGGAGCCTTAAATTTTTGTGCTCAAGATGGTGGAGTGTTGGCATTCGGCTGGGACTCTATCAGGTGAGGATTTGAATTGGTCAACAAACTCAAATGGATGGAGGAGAGGAGCTTGGGGAGTTGAATGGGTCAACTAATTCAAATGGTGGATGGAGAGGGCTTGGTGGAGAAAATCTAGGAGCAAATCAAGAGATGTAGTGGAGTGATGAAGTTGGTAGAAAGTGGGAGACTTGGAAGGGGGAAAATTCGATCAAAGTGTAAGGGAGTATAGGGGAGTTTTGAATAGCATTTTCGGTAATGGGAGAGTAGTGTGCCATTTGTGTCAAGAGTGGCTAGGTGAGTTTTGTTTTCTTAGCATTTTCGATCATAGCATTTTGGGGTTAACATTGCTCTTTTCCCTTTACCAAAACTTGGAGTGATTATTCTCTTTGCTTTCATTTCATTTCATTTCTCTCTCAAACTTTGTAGCCGAAACTTCAACCTTCCCATCCTTCTCCTCTTTTTTCTTTCTTTCCTATTTTCTTCTTCTTCACCACAAGCCAAATTCTCTGGAAGTTACTCCTTACCGAACCTCCATTCTTTTCCTTTACTTCTCTACTCCCTCCATTAAACCGAAATCCCTACTCCTGTGTTCTTGTTTGGTTTTTCTCCAAATCTGAATAGTGTTTTTCTTCTATACTTCTTCATTCCTTTCTATAATTATTTTCTTGTGTTAGCCGAATCTTCTCCCAATCTTTTCTCTTTTTTAGCCGAACCTCTCTTTTTACCATTTATTTACTCACATAGCCGAAATCTTGCTACTTCTCATCTATTCTTCTCTTAGTTCTTTGTGAGTCGAGCATAAAACTCTCTCAAGCAGTGATTTTTCTTTCTAGGCCGAATACTCCTCAGTGCTAGGTTAGCCATTTCGCTTTCACTGTTGGCGAAAAGGGGACTCGTTGAGCATCTACTGGTTTTTTTATCTTGGTAATCTTCTGTTTCTTTCGTGTGTTTTGCTCTTACGTTTTCCATAGTCGAAGTGGCTATTTTATTTCTTAATGTTAGATCACGACTAATCTCTTCTGTCCTTCTCTCATCATGGCATGGTTGCTTTGGATCAAATATATGGCTGAATCTTTTCAGCCGACGTCAGGGTTCCCTTTGGTTTAATCCATAGCCAAATCTGGTGTTGTGCAACTTCTTGTTAGCCAAGGTAAGGAGTTTCTCCTTTAGTTCTTTGTGATTAAACACTATCCGTTTTATCCTCAGCCATAACAAAACCCCTTGACTTGACAATCAACGTTTCTCTCTGAAAGTACTATACTGATCAAAGATTCTCTTCATGGATACGAGTGCTAGCCGATCTAAGGAGGGGAGTGGACTCGTAGTCTCTATTCCCAAGTTCAAACGACGTGCTATGTCGATGGTTCGAAACTTTTCATAGGGTGTGGTAGAGAGCCGACATCTGCTTGGGATAGGCAGATAGTGGTTATTCCCGCTAGTGAGAATAGCAACGATCAAGAGTGTTTAGTCCTTCGCGTAATCAGGTGTGTAACTCTCACACCATCATTGGTTTGATTAATAATAAGTATGTGTATTGTTTAAAAGCCGAAACATCGGTAACGGTTGTTGAGTTACCCTTGGGAGGGGGTAAAATCGAGATACCAGGTTAGTTACCTTTGATTGTGTCATGTAAATACCTTATCATGAAAATATGTATGCTCTGGTTATTCGATTTACATTGACATATGTTGCATTCATTATATTATGATTATATGTTTCCATAGGATTGGGATATGATATTGATGAAAAGGGGCAGTGTATATCGGTGACTCTGTCACATTATTTTGATGGCTCGATGCCACATATATCGGTGACTCTGTCATATTAGTGCAAAGGGCTAGGCCACATACATCGATGACTCACACATCATATCGCCTTTGAGCAAGATGATGTCAAAGATGACTGCCAATGAGGAGTGTAGCGGATGGAGGGTTGATTGTAGAAATCTCCACAAGTGTGTTGAGGTTGGACATATGGAGCAGTGTGTAGCGGATGGAATGCTAGGTTGGGTTGGGTTGCAATGCATTCTCTATCTGATATTCCATGTTGTTAGGGCTACAGCCCAACTCAATACGTATGGGCTCCGGCCAATTTGCTTCTGTGGGCTTAGGCCCAGATTTCATTCGTAAGGGGACTTACACACTGAGTTCTCATAACTCACCCCTCTGCTTAATTTTGCAGGTAATCCCTAGCTTTGTGGATTTGGAGCCGAGGCGGACTCTGTGGTGGCCATGCGTATTTCTTTCGTAAACTCCGTTTTCCTTACTTAAACTTATTTTAATTTGTGAATATTTTATGTAATAAGGCCTCTGAGATTTTAAATTCGGGTTTTTTTGGATTTAATACAGTTAGTATTTATTATGAAATATTGAGTACGGAGTTTTCTAAAAATATAAATAACCATTTTCCAAAACATTAATGAGCGGATCATAACCCATAGATAATAAAACTCGAGATTTTCTTTAAGCTACACAAAAATTGTTTTCAAAAACATCACATCCTGAAATCCACCGATTTTGGTACTCGTATTACAAAACAAGTTTTGAAACACCCCAAACCCGGCCCACGAGCCTCGACCAGGATCTAGCATGTTCCTTGAGTAAATCATTTCAAACACTTGTTTGTTAATTTGGAAAATTTGAGTGGTTTTGAAGAAAATATGATTTGTGTTGTGATCAAATTGAAAACGGTGTTGCTTTGGAGGTCTAGATTTTTATTAAAACTTTATTATTATCTTTCAAACCATGGGTTAAAAAAAAATAAAATGCCACGTTGCTTTAAGGTTTACCATTAATTTGAAAATCGTTGATGTTTAAGTGTCAAAACATTTAAAGTTTATTTTAAGGAAAAGCTATTTAATCTTGATTTAACAATAATCGTATCATAATAAACCAAATAAAATGCATGCTTAAAACAGTTAATAGTAATGGCCTTATTACATCAAAGTAAAACCCGAAGTAAATCCAAATCTTAAATAATAAAAACCAACGAAAATAAAATAACTCTAAGCTGAGCATGGCCACCACTAAGTTCCTGCCGACCCGGTCCATTACTGAGTGTCACCTGAAAAGATATCCCTCAACGGGGTGAGTCAACAGACTCAATGTGTAACAACCAACACAAACTCCCAATGATTTAGGCATAACAAATTATATATATATATATAACAAGTATAGCAATGATGCAATCCCGAACCCAAACCTAAATAACCATCCTCTACACATCACCCGTACTAGCCAATCACACCGTGGAGATTACTAAATCGACCCTCCATCCGCTACACACCATCAAAGGCAGTTGCTGCAGACGACTTGCACATCGCCCTTATAAATCATGGCATAGCCACCAGATAATGTAACAGAGTCACTAGATAATAATATGTGACATAAGTCACCACATTCAGATTATGTGACATGAGTCACCAGATATTGTGGTAAAAACCACCAGATCACTTCCCCTTTTCAATATCACCCATATGCCCCATGCGTCATACAAATCATGCGAATATCATGTCATATGCCTTATTTCATATTCATAACCAATTCTCATATATGTCATATTCAGTGTTCATATTACTATTAACAAAGCATTAGAGGATAACGTACCTGAATATGCCGTACCATTGAATGGTACCTTTAGCCACATCTTTCATATTCTCATTAACACATGTATTAAATTAATACCGTAAATCTATTAGGAATTGGTGTAGGGCTACACACCTGGTTACTAATGTGTTCACTGAATCCCGAAAGTCTACAACTACAGATTGTACTCCTTCCTAATACCCAAAGTTAAAATCGGTCAATCATTTAACAGACAAAAAGCCCTTGGCCGAATATCAAGACTTCCTTACCTTGATTGTCTGGATTCCAAAATTAACCCTTGTTCTTGGTGATGTCAAAATTCCTATAGGCACATGTTAGATCCGATTCTAACATTTAATGAACTCAATAAATAGCCTTTGTCCTAAGATTATATTCGCTTACCTTCGATCTTAAAATCCCGAAAGATCCCCTCTTGAAGTCGGCTATAATAAGAATCCCGAAACTTCCTTCAAAGTTTTGGCCAAAGAATATTAATGGGATTAGAGTCTTGATTTTCGATAGATAGAGAAAGAAAAGAACAACAGATCAATCAAGAGAGATCCTTACCGAATGGAGTGATCAAAACGCAATTGTTCACCAACTCAAACTGTCGACAAGAGGGAGGAAGTGTTTGAGTTTTGGCTTTTAATGTATATGATCAAATTGGCTCCAACAGGGTAGAGGAGCAATCGGTTATGGCCACAAAAATAGAGGATTCGACTTTTGGAAGATTCGTGAGAAGAGAAAGTAAATGAGGGAATGTGGTGCGATTTAACTTGGTGACAAAAAGAAGATTCGACTTGAACAAAAAGATGAGAGATGGAAAGTTTGAGGTGTTGCGGCAATGGTGAAATAGGAAGAAGAAGATTTCAGCCTTGGCAAGGTAAAAGAGAAAGATGTCAGAAAAGAAAGGGAACCAAAGAAAAATGCCTAAATCCACTATGCATATTAGGCCTCTCCTCCCTCAATATGACCGAAAATGACCACCAAAAGAATCCCTTGGCCGGCCAACACTCATCCCCTTCTCAAATCCCACCTTTTTCTCCTATTTTCTCTCTTCCACACTCATTCAAAATTATTGAAATAAGTCAACATTTATCTTCATATCTTAGCCGAATTTTAAAAAGAAATTGACCACATCTAAAGCTCATCCCCTTAGTGTCCCATTGTCATCCACCTCTGTTTCCCTTGTTGCAAAATAAAACTCCTATTTGCGCCCCTTGCTGCTCGAACCTAAGCCCTCCCTGCAGGGCCTGTGGCATCACTTACTAAGGCTTTAAGTGGTGCCTTCCTGCCACTTTACCAAGCTGATTTTTATGTCCAATTTCCCCTACAATTCCTCTTAAGGCCTATCAAGCTTAGCTCCCCTTTAATACTTAAAATGTGATATTTTCTAAGGCATTTACCTACACTCTGAAGTTCTCAAAAAATTCATACAACACATTCAAACACACATAGGCATGCTACTTCATACAATTAAGCAATAATGCACAAGCCCAAAATCCCGGATATTACAAGTTTTCAGTAGTAATAATATTTTTGCAAGGAAACCTTAAAAACTAAGCTGACTTTCAAAATGGAGACAAAAACTCAAAATTTTTAAACAATCGCAGAATTTCTTAAACAACCTTTCCATGTGACATACCAGATCCGGTCGTAACGTCTAGACCGGGTGAGGGCTGTTACAATAAGTCCTTGAGTGATGAGAATTATAGTTTTTCCCTTTTTGGTGAAAATGGGAAAATTATAATTTAGTCTCTAAACTTTTCAAAATTTGCAATTTGGTCCTTTTGTCACACTTCCACTTCTAAATTCTTTTCAAAATTTTTCATCTTAATTATCAACTTGATTTCATAAGATTCCTTTATCCAACTCATTTTTTTTCAAAATTTCTCACCAAATCACTATATCCGTTACTGAAATAGTGTCAAGTTGAAAATTTTGAGATGTTACAATGATGATAAAAAAGGACATAAATAAGCCCATTTCCAATTTTTTCAACTCAGCTCTTTAGAAAAGTGCAACATGTCCATGACCTAGTGTCATAAGGTTAAAACTTTAGTCTAACAAACCACGCGGCCTTAGGCAATTTCTTGGGTTCAAATCCTCCCTAAGTCAACCTACTCTTGACAAAGGAGAATTATTGCAGAAATTCTCTAAGGCACCGAAGTAAAGCAGAAGCAAACTCAAAACAAAAGAGCAATGAGAGAATAAAAAACCCATAGAAAAATAACGCACACTAAATGTTTGAGTAAATGCTCTCAAAAGTGTTCTATTACTTTGAAGGTTTATAACTAAGTGATTACAAATGAGGGGGAAGGCCTCTATTTATGTTGAGCTCCCCCAAATTCAAAGGTACAGATTGAGTTACATTCACGGTCCAGGTTAGAGGCTATTTACAATATGATAGTCCTAAGGGATTTAAACTCTATTCATCTTTATCCTTTAAGATTTACAATAATTACCCTAGTAACTTTACTTTTAGTGGAGTGGTTCACTAGGTCACTGAGGCTTTAAGTAAATGTGTGTAACAGTCCGAATTTGACCCTAATCAGAATGGTAGTTTTGGGACCACGAATCTGAGTTTGAGAGATATTTAAATATTATATTCTGTGCTTATTATGTGTGAATTAATGTGTGTGAAAGTTTCATAGAAAAATTTTATCGTTTAAGTGTTTAATTTGATAAAAAGGACGTTATCGCGTAAAGCGTAAAAGTTACATACTATAGTAGAAAGTGCTTAAATGATGATGGATTTTTAGTATGGAGTAGTAAAAGGGCAAATAGCCCATTTTACAAGCTAGTGGATGGCTTTTGACTAATATGCCCTTATTATATATGATAGTTTTATTTTTAGGTAAAAGGTTATTATAGTAATCTAAAATAACATATTATATACTTTAATAAAACAAAACAAAGGCTATTATCATTTTATTTTTCATTTGGCGAATGTTGGTGAAGGAAGAAAGGGTTTATTTCCTTTGAATTTCGGCACTTAGAAGTTCAAATTAAAGGTTAGTTTGACTTTGGTTTTTGTTAATTTTTACGTTTTTGAGATCGTTGCTTAGTAAATTATTCGAACCATGCTAAAATTTTTGAGATTATTGTACATGTGGCATTTGGCCATTGATATGTTCTTGAAGTTTTTGGTATTTGATTATTTTATATTAATGATATGTTAAAGATTGGTTTGTTTTGTATAAGAAATTTTAGTGATTTTGAGTATTTAGGACTTTATTTCAAAGAATAAAATTTAGAGGGGCTTATTTGCAAAATAAATGAAAGAAATGGACTTGTGAGGTCCCTATGAATATTCGGCCCTAAGGTATCATATTAAAATTTTGTGTATTTTGTATTTTGTGCAATTAGGACTAAATTGTTAAAATGTAAAATAGTAGGGGTAAAATGGTAATCTACCTATTTATGTGCTTTGGGACTTAATTGAAATGAAATGTACTTGAATGAGCTTATTTTTGATATGTTTAGATCAAGAACAAAGAAAAATAGATTTGGATCGGGGAAAGACGAAGGTTGTCGAATAGTCAGTTTAAGTCGTCCGTTGATAATCGAGGTAAGTCCTTAAGCAAATATCTATTAAAGAGTTAATTATGAATATGTTAAATGATGATATTTAATAATCTTATGTATAAAACTATGAGTTAGCCAAATGTAAAAGTGTTGAATTGGATTGAATATACATTTTGTAAATGTGATATGAATAAGTGTATTTGATATCATATGTGAAAGTAATATGAGGTATATAATGTGTTGGTGAAATTAGTATTTAAATATGTGTATTGAAAGGTTGGATTAATTATGTGGTTATTTCGGCTTTGATGCTCAGCGTGCTTTGTGCTTGGTGGTATATTTCGGCTTTGATGCCTAGCGAGCTTTGTGCCGATGTATATTTCGGGCTTTGATGCCTAGCAGGCTTAATGCCGGTGATATGTTATAAACAAATGACCCGTGACTTATACGTGGTGGAATATGAATTTCTGTTTGGAGCTAATAGCTCAGGTAAGTATAAACGTTTGTGCTTGCAATGAGTAAAGTAAGTTAGCGTACTATGATTCGAATTAAGTATGATAGAATATGGTGGTGATTAAATATGGATTTGTATAAAAGCTATTAAGCTTATCATTGTTGGGTGAAAACATGTTGTATTAGAAGTTGATGTTTAAATAAGTTATAGGGATATTCGGCCATAAGTGAAAATGTAAAAGTGAAAGGGTGGGATGTGCTTTCAATTATACATAAATGAGTTTATGTGGTTGGTATAAATGTGTACTTATTTGAGTTGAAATATGCTAATGGTTGTAACATATATATATATATATATATATATCATTTGGATTTTAGGGAATTACATGTTATGTTGATAAGGTACAAGTACTTAAGATAATGATTTAATAGTATTCTAAAGGGTGAATTCATATGTTGAATTCTTTATATTTAATGATATATGTGTAATGAGATTTAAGTTTATAATGTTTAAATATTTTATATAGTGAGAGTAAAATTTGCTTGAGACTTACTAAGCTATTAAGCTTATCTTGTGTGCGTTCATTTATGGTTTTATAGATTTTGGACTCAGCTGCTGGCTCATAGGATCATCGGGAAGTCAACCACACTATCACCCCTTTTGGTATATTTCAAGCTAGTTATTTAGAATCAAAGGCATGTATAGGCTAACTAAATGTGTGTGAATGATGTTTTGTTTATATATATATATATATATATATATATATATAGCCATGTGAAAATGGCTTCAACATTTAGTATAAGCTAGGTTTTATTTGTTCTTGCCTATGTGATCAAAATGTTTGGTTTTAAACCATTCAGACATGGACTGTCTTTAATTTTAAGCTTAGACATTATGTGTTCATGATGAATGCTTGTTGATAATGCCAATGTCGGTATTAAATTAGCTAGATGAATCGACATTTAAGTAAACCTTTGTATATATATATATATACATAATTATATACAAGAAAATTAGGTATTAGTTGAGCTTCATTAGAAAATTATATATATGTATGTATCAACTTTGGTTGATTTAAATAAGATGAATTATATTGAATAAAACATGTATGTGTATTCGCCAAACCTAGGTGACATTTGCAAATGTGGTTAAAATGTTTAAAGTAGTTTAGGCATAGTCGAATATGAAAAGGGTGCATAATTGAGATGTATGCATTTATGTATATATTTGGCTTGTTAAATTGCTTATTTTAATTGAGTGCATGAAACCGCTAAACTCGGTTTGTGCTAGGTAACGTTCGTGAAATGTTATAAATGAAACCATGTATATTTGGCCAAATAAGTGGGTGTACAAGTGATGTATAACAGGTTGCATGTATTAGTTTATTTGTAACTAAGTCTTTATGCTATAAGAAATTGGTCTAAATAGATGTTATGATGCAATGACAATCAAGTATACTTATTTAATTAGATGGTTATAAGAAGTTTAGACATTTATGAATTTTCATGAGATCTGCTTGGTTATGTGATATTGACGTAATATATATTGTATGATGACTTATGTTCATCGATGATTCTTTTGTATATGACGTGGATCAAAGTATCTAGAATGTGTTACACATGTGTGGGTTATTTGTTTATAAGATAATATTTGATGATGATCTACCATGATTCAATTGATTTAACTAAAGTTTTAGCTTGCATGGTAATACCCGTAACCCTAAGTCGGCGACGGACTCGGGTTAAGAGGTGTTACAATGTGTTTCTCCATATATTCCACAAATCGGGCTAGTTCAAGGAGTCAAAATAACCTTATTTAATTAGTTGCTCTTTATGGGACGTTATGTGCCCAATAGTCATGGCTTTAATCTGCGACCCATGACGGTAGAAGAAAGTCCATCATCTGAAAATCACTTAAGATCAAGCAAGATAACTATTTATAGGAATTTCAAAGCATGATTGCCATTCTCATCATTAAAATGACATTAATGGTGAGGGGTTATAGCAACACTTATCACATTTCTTATCGGGTAGGAAATAAGAAAATATCTCCAAACAAGAACTTAAACAATAAGAGCTACCGTTACATCGATTGTCAAACCGTATTGAGAACAAACAACTTGTGGTATTATCTACACTTCCACGAGCAAATAAGCTTGAGACCACAGAAGAATTGTTAAACCAAGTATGGAGACTCTCTACAACAAGAAGAAATAAATGGGTTTAAGGAAGAAAATTAGGAAAAAAGGAGAGAAAAGAGAATGAAAAAGAAATAAAAAAAAGAATAAGGAAAAGAAAAATATAAAAATAATTAAGAAAAAAATGAATTTAAATTAAAGATAATGACTAAATTAAAAAATATAACCAAAATAGAAAAAACCAATAACTAATTTCTTATTTTTATAATTTAAAAATGAAATTACTTAAAATCACACTTAAAATTTTATAATTATAAGATAATGTTGTTAAGTCAAAAATTTATTAATGGATTTTTTATCTTTAAAGCACACGGACGGACTAATTTTTATTATTAAAATTAAATAATTTAAAAAATAAATTACAATTTAATTTTAACTTAATTGGCTTTGGTGGAACCCGATGCACACTGGCTGAGGCCGACGACACGCTGGATTCCTCCTTCTTCTAGCTTCCTGCGGGTCGTGGAACCTTAGGCGGGGAATCCGATGCCTCCATAACGGCGGTGGAGTGCAGTTCGAGGTGTTGCGATGATGACCCACCTTGATAAAATAATGACCTGGAGGTGTTTGCATAAACCACTGACGGGTGGATCGATCCGTTCGCGGTGAAGGAGCTCGGTAGAAAGAATCGCTCCCGCCTCAGACGCACCTCCTCTAATCCCACACCGATATAAATTATTCTCAAGGCAAGAATATATAGATTTAAGTACGTTAAAATTTATTATCTTTTTTATTTATTGATTTGGAAGCGAGTGTAATTAGTTTTTTACCTTTGGATGGCTCGTTTCCAACCTTCTAATCGACTCCTCTCACATACTAGTGCTTCTTTTCCTTTCTTTTCCGAAATTTTGAAAAACCACGCTTGTTTCAAAATACCCAGGTAAGCATCAATATCTCTCTCTTCTTTTTCAGTTTTGATAGTTTATATGTTCTGTGTTCACACATCTCCGCCACCAAACAAACCTGTCGCCACCACTTCGTCCCGGCCTCGTCATTCTCTTCCTCATATTTTATCCTTCTCCTCCTCCTCCAGTCCCTGACCTAAGCCCTCTATTGCCTTCAAGTTTCTGGCAGGTCAGGAAATTAACTAAGGTAAATTTTTGAACCCTAAACATAAGTTGAAGTTTTCTACTTGAGTAATGAGATTTTGAGTTTTCTGGTCTCTGCCTCTGCATTGTTTTTTAATATTTTACTTTCTGTTTTCGATAGTTCTGCTTGTTACGCTGTGTCATCTCATATTCTGTCTGTTTAGTGGAAATAGTGGACATAGTGGACCGTTATGGTCGCTATTTTTAGTTACACTGCTATTTGCGGCCGCGATCCGCTGCTATTGATGTGAGATTTGTTCACACTATTATTGAGATCTTTACGGGGGGACGGTGCCGCTACCCCCAAATTGCGGTATGACACCGCAGCGCCATTCGAAACCCTGAATTTCTACCACTCCGAATAAAGTATTGTAGCCACTGAAAATCTCATTGACTTGTTTAAAAGAGTAAGTGCGAAACAATTATTACGCTTTCTAGGATATTTTCCCAGTGAAATCCTTTCCGGAAAAGATTAAATTTTCTTAAAAAACTGAGGTCTATTCTGAATAAAATAAAATAGAATAAATATTTTGTTTCCTAAATCTCCTTCGAGATCACGCCCTTATTTTGTGAGTTAGTTTTATGCATAGTTGTAATGCCATTACCGATTATTACTTATATTTAGTCTGAGCTTTTTCTCCTTAAATTCCTTCTTTTTTCTTGTTGTAATTTTACGTGTGGGTTTTTGTTTATGAATTTCCTTACTTTAAAGTTCAGTACTGGTATCTCTTGAAGTCTTAGTTATCTCTTGTCTGAAACCTGGTAGTTGTACCTACTTTTTTCATGGTTCTAATCAATCATTTCTTGTAAGATGTTCTTTTTCTTGGTTGCTTTTGGAGTGGTGATTGTAATTCATATTTTTAGTCTATCTGTTGTCTGTTTGTCACTCTCATCAAGGGAAAAAATGATTCAAATGTGTTGTTGATTCTTCTTAATTTTTATCACGACCAAAGAAGAAGGTATTTTAGTACTTGCTCACTTTATGTTCAATACGCTTATACTTGCATTCTTTCAGATCCAGCATTTCCCTTTGCTTTTTAAATTGCATCATAACCAAGTCATTCTTATTAGCTTTTCTTCTATTCCTTCTTGTTAACATCTTCGTGTCACCATCAACAGTGATGTTTTCTCTTTTTCTTCCTGTTCTTGATGAACTGGATTCTATGAAGAATCTATAAGCATCTCTATTTCTTTTGTAGAAAGCTTTCAAAAGACCATCTTAACATATGTAAAATTCAAGCAAGTCTTGTGATTCTCCTTTTATTGTCTTCTATGGTTTGTTAACTAAGACAAACTATGTTGTTTATCTTATCCCGAAATAAATTTTCAAATAAAGAATGGTAAAATTTTCTACTTGTGCCTTTCTGATAATCTAAATATAATTCAATGACAAATACCCCAAGTAATATCTATGTTTATATGAATTAGGCTTTCAAGAAGCCTTCCATGGATCTTCTCCAAACGTATGCAGATAAAAGTGATGGTGAAGACCAAAGTCACCAGCCATCTACTTCATCTCCAGACTGTTCACCTCCACGACTCATCCCCTCCAAATCTGCTGCACCCAAGGTTGATGACACAATGCTGGCCTTAACAGTAGCGCATCAATCCCATTCGAAGCCCATTGATCCAAGCCAGCATGTTGTTGCCTTCAATCCCACCTATGACCAACTCTGGGCCCCTATTTATGGCCCAGCTCATCCATATGCCAAGGATGGCATCGCCCAGGGCATGCGCAACCACAAGCTGGGATTTGTTGAGGATGCCGCAATTGACTCTTTTGTTTTTGATGAGCAATACAACACCTTCCACAAATATGGTTATGCTGCTGACCCTTCGGGGAACAACTATATCGGCGATTTCGATGCTTTGCAGAAGAATGATGCCATTTCAGTCTATAACATTCCACAACATGAGCAAAAGAAGCGAAAAATTGGAAAAATGAAGGATGTTGAAATGGAGGATGAGGTTGTGGGTGGTGAGCATGAGGTTAATCCAACAGATATTGATAATCCGGCCAGTGACGTATGGTTGATGAAGAATAAAAAGAGTCCTTGGGCAGGTAAAAAAGAGGGGGTGCAAACAGAGTTGACTGAGGAGCAAAAGAAGTATGCAGAGGAGTATGCGAAGAAGAAAGAAGAGAAAGGGCATTCAGGTGAGCACTTGGTGGATAAGACTACTTTTCACGGAAAGGAGGAGAGAGATTACCAAGGAAGGTCTTGGATTGCTCCTCCTAAAGATGCAAAAGCAACAAATGATCATTGTTATATACCAAAAAGATTGATACACACTTGGAGTGGGCACACTAAGGGTGTCTCAGCTATCAGGTTCTTCCCTAAGTACGGGCATTTGATTCTCTCTGCTGGGATGGATACTAAAGTGAAGATCTGGGATGTGTTCAATTCAGGCAAGTGTATGAGGACATATATGGGTCATTCAAAGGCAGTGAGAGATATTTCATTTTGTAATGATGGCACTAAATTCTTAACTGCTGGATATGACAAGAACATCAAGTATTGGGATACTGAAACCGGGCAGGTTATATCAACTTTCTCAACTGGGAAGATTCCTTATGTAGTTAAGCTTAACCCTGATGAAGATAAGCAGAATATTCTGTTAGCGGGAATGAGTGATAAGAAGATTGTTCAGTGGGATATTAATACTGGACAGACTACACAAGAGTATGATCAGCATTTAGGGGCAGTGAATACCATTACATTTGTCGATAACAATAGGAGATTTGTTACCTCAAGTGACGACAAGTCACTTCGAGTATGGGAGTTTGGAATTCCTGTTGTTATAAAGTATATTAGTGAGCCTCACATGCACTCAATGCCAGCCATTTCACTTCACCCCAACACTAATTGGCTTGCTGCTCAAAGTTTGGATAACCAAATTCTTATTTACAGCACCAGGGAGCGGTTTCAGCTTAACAAAAAGAAAAGGTTTGCTGGGCACATTGTGGCTGGCTATGCTTGCCAAGTCAATTTTTCACCAGACGGACGGTTTGTTATGTCTGGAGATGGAGAGGGTAAGTGCTGGTTTTGGGACTGGAAGAGCTGCAAAGTATTTAGAACCCTCAAGTGCCATGAGGGAGTTTGTATTGGGTGTGAGTGGCAACCATTGGAGCAAAGTAAAGTTGCAACTTGTGGCTGGGATGGCTTGGTCAAGTACTGGTGAGCCACATTTTATTTGATGACTTTTAGCTGGATAATTTTGTTGTTGCTTCAATTTCTATATATTTATATTTTGCTACTGCTTTGTTTTCTTTTATTCTGGTTGGAATAGGATCATTCTTTAGATATTGTGAATTGCTTAGAAAAACTCTGCTCTGCTGAAGAAACTCTTTATCACGAGCATTACAAAGATCTAAACTCCTACCAAGATAGTCAATACAGCATGCCTAGACAGATCATGAGGAGCACATCGCCTTTAATTATTGTAGTGCAATTTATCTATTGCATTCCTGAATTGAAACCCGTTCTTCTAAGTAGTGGCCCCTACATGATTGTGTCTTGTGATAATTATAGGATCGTAAGTAAAAATAATTGCAGGGGAAATTCTTCTGACATTAAGAGCCACATAGTTCTTAGTTTGCTTAATATGTTTGCATAATACATCCTACAATATTGAATACTGCAAAGCAACTCCTCTTTGATAGGAAGAAGACAATGGCATCTTGCACCAGGTTTTTAGTAGATAGCAATAAAGTTGAGTCTGTCATATTCTGAATTTTTGTTGGACACGCTAACTTCATAATCTGTATCCTTCACTGTCTAATAGCTTCAGCTAAGAGAAAATTGCTGCTATTATTTATGCTAGTCATACACTAAGAAGCTTTTCCTTCATTGCCAAACAAGAAACAACACATCTCCTGCATATCTATTCTGCTACTTAAACAGCTCAGAAACAGAGGGAAGAAGTCATGTAGATGTGGTTGTAGTTAAGGCAATGCCTTGGCCACTTTGTTATCTGATTTGTTTTTGTTTGCTTAACGACCTTATGCTATACCCTTGGAGTCTAATTGCAGTTAAACAAGTTCTTCGATCTCTTTCTCTAGAAGCTATAATGGTTTACATGGTTGTTAGACAGTTGCATTTAATCTTAATATTTTATTTTCTTTAAAAGGTCAATAAATGCATTGTTTTGCAGGGACTAATTTTGTTTGTCAGTCATTAACTGGAGGTAGCCAAGTCATCAAGTTCGGAAAAGAGCGTCTCAAGGGTTGGGGTGAGTTTGTAGAAAACGTGGTACACTTACTACCAGCTAGCTTTAGAAAAAATACCATCTATGTGCAACAATAACCGCATTTAGTGGCTTAGATAAGATGCTCGGCAATTTCTATTTATTCCTCCCTTTCTCCATTTGTACTGCTTGTTGAATATTTTAATGGCTTTTAGCCTTTGTTATTGCCAAACCTTATATTGCATGTTATATTTTTCTGATTTTACACTGAATGAGATTCTAATCCTTTCTCTAGATTAAGTCGACATTGATCAAGATATATTTAATTATCATTTGGAATCACTTGTTGCATTTAATTTATTATCTTTATCGATTTAAAAAAGTAATTTATTATGTTCTCTTTTGTGAATCACTTTGATCACTAATTATATGTTATTAAAGATAATATCTTTTAGGTCGATAAAGGATCATTCGTAAATTTAAAAATGCACAATGGTACCAGATGTTTCAGAAAATAACAGGCTTGTGTTGGAAGCGTGACCGAGGCTGTTCCTTATATTAGCACGGAAGTGCATAGTATTTAATTTTTTTTATATTATCTATGTCGGTTTTATTATTCATATTTTAGTGGTTGTCACTTTCAATAATATTGACTTCAAAATTTCAATTTACTCACAGTACTATTGCTTTCCCTGAAGATATGTTTGATGGCTACATTACATTTTCTGAACATGCTTGGATTGTAGTTCAAACATGGACAGCAAAGTCCTGCTTAAAGTTCAATTTCTACCCTCGAGCCAAGTGAGATAAACTGATATTAACCAGTAATCCATTGGAGGCAACTAGATAAATTGATATGAACCATAAACCCGTTTATCATTATTATCTTTATAAGAGATTCAACACTATTCCCAAATTCCAAATGGAGTCATCTGTTGAGTTTATGCCATTGTTCTTGTGATGACCTCCATGTTACTCCTACAAATGTGGTTAAAGGGATCTTTTTTACCACGGTAGCAAAGTCAAATAATTCGCTTGCTTTTGCCAAAGCTCTTGAGATAATATCACATGGAATGGGTTTACCTGTGAAGACTGATGAGTTCTATACCAGCCAAAATTTTCTTCTCAAATAGTGAAGCAGTTCATGTAATTTTAAGTCATTTGAACTTTTTGGAATCAGACATTTGAGTCAACATTAGCTTTGAGCCATTCAAACTAGCTAAGTCCTGCATCTAACTCTCTATTCCCAAATTCCCCATGATGGAGTCATTTGTATTAAGTTAATGCCATTGTGCTTGTGGTGCCCTCCATGTTACTCCTACAATTGTGGGTAAAGGGATTTTCTTTTTAATCACGATAGCAAGGCCAAAGAATTCCTTTACTTTTGCTAAAGCTCTTGAGATAATATCACATGGAATGGGTTTACTTGTGAAGACCAATGAGTTCCATACGAGCTCAAATGTTCTTCTCTGAGAAAGAAACAGTACACATATTTCTAAGGAATTTGAACTTTTTAGAACCAAATCTTTGAGTCAACATTAGCTTTGAGGCATTTGAACTAGCTAAGTCTTGGATCAACAGTAGGCATGAAATCCAACAATGATTGTTCACTGAGCAATTACATAAAAAATGGTCGATGGTTTCGAGATGACTAGTACAAAAGGGGCAACCTTGTTGCGAAAAGGAAGTGATTTGTTCGCAAAATGCTATGAGCACATTCTCAAAGCAACAGTTTTGTTGTTGGAGTTTCTGTTTCCAAATCCATTTTGAATCTATTTTTAAGGTTCATGAGGCTATAGGAGCATGACTGCTGCAAGTTGGCAAGACACTACTTATAACAGTTCGTTTTTAATGAAATCAGAACAGTGGTTTCAAGATTACAAATTCGATGAGTAAAATTTTATTTTATTATTATTTTAATGTTAATGGAATGTTAGTAAGGTCGTATAAAAATTTCGTTAAGAAATTTTGACGTTTGCATGCTTAATTAAGTGAAAAGGACTAAATCGTAAAAGGTGCAAAAGTGGAGTTCTCTTAGTAAAAAGGGTCAAATGACTATGGAACCTTACAGTGAGTGGACTATGGTTAGTGGATATTCATGGCAAGGTTTATTTGAAAATTTGAATGTTTTTAAAGGTTAGTTAAGTAATTTGATAATTAATTAAAAATGTAAAAGAATTAAAAGATGAAAAGGTTATCATCTTCCTTATTTTCTTCATCCATAGCCGAAATTGACCATTAAAGGGGAAGATAAGTTCAGTCAAGCTATTTCTTTGCATGTAAGTGTGATTTTGTCCCCTTTTTAATGATTTCTAAGTTTTTGAAGTCATTTTAGCTTAATCTAGCTAGCCCGAGGATTAATTTGTAAAATTTTTAAAAGTTTAGGGTTTTACCATGAACTCTCTTGCATGATTCTTGATGTTTGATGGTAGATTATAAATCCTTGTTAATAAATAAACAAGTTTGGTAAGTGATTTTTATGAAAATAACATTTAGGGACTTATTTATAAAAATGGTAAAATTCATAGCAAAATTATGAAATGATGATTTTATGGATTGATTTAGGTCCCTAGAGAATTCAACTAGCATGAAAAAGGATGATAATGTTTAAATTTCAATATATGAGCTTAAGGACTAAATTGTAAAAAAGTTAAAATGTTAGGGGTAAAATAGTACTTTTGCAAAAATATGAAATAGGGACGGAATTGAATAATAGAAGTATTAAATGGATTGAATTTCCCTATTTAGATCAAGATAGACCTCGTACAGATTTAAATAGGGGAAAAGTTAAAGCCTCGGATTGATCGAAATTGTTTTTATGCTCAAATCATCGAGGTAAGTTGGTATGCATAAGTTTCATTTCTAATGCTATTTTTTTATTATATGTTATTATGTTAAGTGTTATATAATTTAATGATGAATATTCAACAATGTTATAACGGTTATCGAGCCCCGTATGAACCTTAGGAATTCGTAGTATACGAATGAAATGTTATTAGGGTTTTCATGTTTCTGGTGCTGGTCTTTAATGTCCTACCGATGTTTGAGGTCCTGCATTTGTTGCTAATACTCCACAACTCATGTGAGCAGGCCCATTTCACAGCTCGTGTGAGAAACGATGTAAAGGAAAGGTTACGATTATATGTTTAGCACACTTTGTGTGAGCTTTCCCGAGTATCCGATGATATTCTAAATGGTTCAATAGACATGGAAAGGAATGAAACGATAAGTGTTCAAATGAACTATATCATGTAATTATGACGAGGATTGAAATGGTAAGCTTCAATGGAAGTATACTTATGTTTATGAAAGTGATGAAATCAAATGAAATATATTCATGTACAAATAGTTTACCCTATGTTAATTTAAGTAAATTATATTTGAATGCACTAACTTGTGTTGTTGATGGTGCTTTGGCTTGTGCCAAGCTTTTGGTTGGATTATATTATGCTTAATATTAATGTTATGTATTGAAATGGTAAGTTACATTCATGTTTTACGAACTTACTAAGCATTATGTGTTTACGTAGTTTTCTTTCCTATGTTTTATAGATAATCGGAAGCTCGATCTGTTTGGAAGCTCGTCGGAATCCAGCGAATATATCGATAGTTTTGATGTTTTGGCCAAGGTTATAATGGCATCTATAGGTGGACTTGTGTTGGTATCTAATTGAATGTTAGTTGATGATATTGGCATGTATATGTTGTTTTGGTACCATTTGATATTAGTTGGTTTGTGTCATTTTGGTACTTATAGATGCCTTACTAGTATGTGTTAATGTGGTAATGTGTTGATGCATGTTTGAATAGCAAAGGTGGTATGTGATGAATTAATCTCAATATGGTCAAGTTATGGTAAATATGGCATGTTTTTGAAATGTATTGAACTAAATGTGAAGGATGGAAATGTGACCAAATATGTATGTTTAGGTAAGTTTTGATGTTGCTATTGAGGTGCCTTATATGGCATATTGGTTGAATGATATTGAACTATTGAATTGGTCATTTCATATAGGTTTTGGTCATGTTTTGATGCTTTGGTCATGTGCTCAAAATGCTTGTAGGTGGTTGAATGAGTTGGTGTTTGAAATGGCTTGATTTTGGCGAATTTAATGTCAACACTGGCTGAGACATAGGCGTGTGACTCAGTTGTGTGTGACACATGGGCAGTGACATGGCTGTGTGTTCCATGTAGGTTTAAATGCATGCAAGTCAAAGTGTTACACGGCCTAGCGCACGGGCATGTCTGGCTATTTCGAGAGTTATACGGCCTAACACATGGGTGTGTGGCTTGGTCGTGTGACCCAACTCAGAGAGTTACACAAGTAAGGACACATGCTGGGACATGGCCGTGTGTCCCTATTTCGATTCTTACATGGCGTGAGACACGAAGTGTGTCTCAGTCATGTGAGGCATATGGCCGTGTGATCCCAACAGTCTAATTTTTCCAAATTTTTCATGAACTTTCCAATTGCTTCCAATTTGGTCCCGAATTGATTCTAATGTATTTTTAGGGTCTCGAGGGCTCAATTTAGGGACAAATTGTATGTGAATGAATGGATTATATCATTTTTATGTCAATGTATGAAATGTATGTTTAATGTTCAGTTTGCTTGGTAATGTTCTATAACTCTATTCTAGTGACGGATACGGGTTAGAGGTGTTATATTTAATGGTATCAGAGCCAGGTTTAGTCAGTTTTCAGGCTGAACGTAGCATGTACAAGTCTAAAAATACATGCCATTATATAACCTGTGATAGTGTGATAACTCCTAACTCAAAATTGACTTATGTTTTCATATAGATAAAATGTTATCCAGTCGAGCTGATTCCGATGAAGTAGAAAGTAATGTGCAAGCCTCTGTTCATGGAGTAGCATCTAGTGAAAGTAGAACTGTATCTGAGGATCGGGGAGGAGAGGTTAAATAAGCCTTCTTCCAGATGATGTCTAAATGGTTCTCTAAGTTCGTGCGAACGAACCCTATGGCTCAACAACCTCCACCCCTACCTGTACCCCTATCGGTCCCCATAGTTCCTCAGGGTTTGGAACTAGTACGAGCGAGCAAGCCTCCAGTTGATAAAATCTAAAAGTATGGGGCTGAAGAGTTCCAAGGTACAGTTGAGGAAAATCCTGAAAGAGCTGAGTTCTGGTTAGGAAACACGGTGAGGGTTTTTGACGAATTATCATGTACACCGACAGAATGCTTAAAATGTGTTGTATCATTGTTGAAAGATTTGACTTATCAGTGGTGTAATACCTTAGTTACGATTGTGTCGAGAGATCGGGTAAATCGAGAATTCTTTTAGACTGAATTTCGAAAGAAATATATGAGCCAAAGATTTTTAGACAAGAAACGTAAAGAATTTCTTGAATTGAAATAAGGTCAGATGATAGTATCTGAATATGAAAGAGAATTTGTTCAACTCAGTAAATATACCCGATAATGTATACCATCAGAGGTTGCTATGTGCACACGGTTTGAAGACGGGTTAAATGAAGACATTAAGCCATTAGTCAGGATCCTTGAGTTTAAGGAATTTGTAGTTTAGGTTGACAGAGCGCACAAAGCTGGGGAACTGAGTAAAGTAAAGCAAAAAGCCTATTCTGAGGCTCATGATTCAGGAAAGAGATCTATGGGAAAGTCATTCCAAACGTCGTTGAAGCATTTGAAAGAATATCATGGTCATTCGTCAACTTCAGTGGGTTACTCTGGTAAAGACTAAGGAAAACAACATTCGAGATCAAAACCTCAAGTTACATCTGTAGCAAGTGTGGGCAGTGTTAGAAGCAACAAACCCAAATGTCAGCAATGTAATAGATGAAACTTTAGTCAATGTAGATTGAAAGATGGGTCATGTTTTAAATGTGGTTCATATGAACATTTAACTCAGAGATTGATCAGAAAGGTCCAACAAACAAAAGGCTCGGACTAATCAACCGAGTAATACTGATGAGAAGGGAGACCTCACCGAACACTGGAAATGCGAGAAATAGCTGTAGTGGGATGAAAGACTCTACTGTGAGGTCCGAGGCACTAGCACCAGCTAGAGCTTATGTGATCCGTGCTCGAGAGAAAGCTTCAGCATCAGATGTTGTCACTAGTACATTTTTTTATCTTTGATATTGATGTTAATGCTTTGATTGACCCAGGGTCAACGCACTCATATGTATGCACTACTTTAGTGTCAGATAAGAAAATAACTTTTGAATCTACTGAGTTTGTGGTTAAAGTAAAGAACCCTCTGGGTCAATATGTGTTAGTTGATAAAGTCTGTAAAAACTGCCCTTTGATGATTCAGGGTTGCAACTTTCCAACTAATTTTGATGTTGCTACCCTTTGATGAGTTCGATGTGATTTTGGGTATGGACTGGTAAGCTTAACATGTTGCTGTTGTGAATTGTAGATGAAATCATATTGTGTTGAAATGTCAGAACGGTGAAATGCTTTGAATTGAATTAGATAGACTGGATAGTGCATCTAATGTTATTTCGGCTATGTCGGCATAAAAATATGTTAGAAAAGGCTGTGAAGCATATCTCACTTATATATTGATTCCAGAGTTTTAGAATTAAAGTTATCAGTTCAAATTGTATGTGAGTATACAGATGTATTTCTAGAAGAATTACTAGGGGTTTTGTCGATCAGATAAGTTGAGTTTACTATTGAATGAATGTTGGGAACATCTCCGATAACGATAGCTCTGTATAGAATGACTCCTACAGAATTGAAAGAGTTGAAAGTTTAGTTATAAGAGTTGACAGATAGGGGTTTTGCTCGGCCCAATTTTTCTCCTTGGGGTGCTCCTATGTTATTTGTTAAGAAAAAGGACAGATTCATGTGACTATGTATCGATTGTCGATAGCTCAACAAAGTCACGATCAAGAATAAGTATCCATTGCCGCGTATTGATAACCTATTTAATCAGTTGAAAGGTGCAACAATATTCTTAAAGATTGTTCTTCATTCGGGTTATTATCAGTTATGGTTTAAAAACTTTGATGTGCCGAAAACTGCATTAAGAACCAGGTACAGACATTATGAGTTTCTTGTGATGCCATTTGGTTTGACTAATGCACCTATTGTTATGGACTTGATGAACAAAATAGTCAGACTATTTCTAGACAGATTTGTTGTTGTATTCATTAATGACATTATGATTTATTCGCGGGACGAGACAGAGCATGCCCAACATTTAAGAATTGTTTTCCAAACCTTACGCGAAAAAGAACTATTCGCTAAGTTTAGAAAATGTGAAGTTTGGCTTCAAGAAGTCGGATTTTTGGGACATGTGGTATCAGCAGATGGTATTAGAGTTGATCCAAGCAAAATTTCAGGTGTGGTAGATTGGAAACGTCCGAGAAATGTATCTGAAGTTAGAAGTTTTCTAGGTTTAATTAGGTATTATAGAAGGTTTGTCAAGGGATTCTCGAAGATTGCTACACCATTGACAAAATTGTTGCAAAAATATGTTAAATTCGAATGGTCCGAGAAATGTCAGCAAAGTTTTAATCAGTTGAAAGCTTTGTTAACCGAGACACCTGTGTTGGTTCAGCCAGAGTCCGGTAAAGAATTTGTGATTTATAGTGATGCTTCATTGAATGGTTTGGTCTATGTTTTGATGCAAGAAGGCAAAGTAATAGCATATGCTTCTAGACAGTTGAAACCGCACGAAAAGAATTATTCGACTCACGATTTAGAGCTTGCAACTATTATTTTTGCTTTGAAAATTTGGTGACACCATTTGTACGGAGAAAAATGTCACATCTTTACAGATCATAAAAGTTTGAAATATTTCATGTCACAGAAAGACTTGAATTTGAAACAACGCAGATGGCTTAAGTTATTGAAAGATTATGACTTGATCATTAATTATCATCTAGGACATGCTAATGTTGTTGATGCTTTGAGTAGAAAATCTCTGTTTGCTTTATGAGCGTTGAACACACGATTGACATTGACTGATAACGGTTTAGTTTTAGCTGAATTAAAAGCTAGACCAACATTTTTTTGCAGCAGATTTACGAAGCTTAGAAATGTGATGATGTTTTGATCGCTAAATAGAAATAGATAAAGACGACACCTGATTCAGATTTTCATGTGGGTTCAGATGACAGTTTGTACTTCAAAGGCAGAATTTGTGTTTTGAGAAATTCTGATCTTGTTCAAAAGATTTTACAGGAAGCTCACAGAAGCAGCTTGTCGATTCATCCTGGTAGCAATAAAATGTACAGTGATTTGAAACAGATGTACTGGTGGCTAAGTATGAAATGATAGATCTCAGAGTTCGTATCGAAATATTTGATTTTTTAGTAAGTTAAAGCCAAGCATCAGGTGCATTTAGGTTTATTACAACAAGTGATGATTCTAGAGTGGAAATGGGAACGTGTCACAAAGGATTTTGTATCAGGATTGCCTCTATCTCCAAGAAAGAAAGATGTTGTTTGGGTCATTGTTGATCGATTAATGAAATCCACGCATTTCATTCTAGTGCGTATGGATTTTTCACTTGAGAGATTGGCAGAGTTGTATGTTGTTGAGCTCGTTAGATTGCACGGTATGTCACTTTCTAATATTTTTGACAGAGATTCGCTATTTACGTCTCGATTCTAGAGCAACTTACACGAAGTTTTAGGTACTCGATTGCATTTTAGTACAACATTTCATCCTTAGACCGATGGTCAGTCTGAGTGAGTAATTCAGATGCTCAAAGATATGCTATGATGTTGTGTTTTGGAGTTCGAAGGTAACTGGGAGAGATTTCTATCGTTGGTTGAATTTGCATACAACAATAGTTATCAATCGAGCATTAAGATAGCACCATACAAAGCTTTGTATGGTCGAAGGTGTCGAACTCCGTTATACTAGATTGAGCTCAGTAAGAAAAAGTTATTCAGTGTTGATTTGACATGAGAAATCAAAGAAAAGGTTAAAGTGATATGTGACAGTTTGAAGCAGCTCCGGGTCGACAAAAATCCTATGCGAATTTGAAAAGAAAAGACATCAAATTCCAAATTGGTAACAAAGTGTTTTTGAAAGTATCGCCTAGAAGAAAGTTCTTCGAGTTGGCCATAAAGGAAAGCTTAGTCCGCGATTTATCGATCCATATGAGATCATAGAAAGAATCGGACCTGTAGCTTACATATTGGCTTTACTGTCAGAGTTAGAAAAGATCTACAATGTATTTCATGTATCGATATTACGATGGTATCGATTAGATCCTTCACAGGTGATTTCACTTGTTGATGTCAAGATATAGTCAGATATGACTTACAATGAAGAATCGATTAGAATTCTAGCTCGAGAGGTTAAAGAGTTGAGAAATAAAATTATAGCTTTAGTGAAAGTTCTCTGGAAATGTCATGAAATTGAAGAGGCTACCTGGGAATCGAAAGAAGCTATGAGAGTGCAATACTTGAACCTCATTTGTGGTAAGATTTTTGGGGACAAAATTCTTTTAGGGGGAGACTTGTAACAACCCGTTTTTAGTGAAATCAAAACAATGCTTTCAGGAGCACAAATATGATGAGTAAAATTTTATTTTATTATTATTTTAATGTTTATGGAATGTTAGCAAGGTCGTATAAAAATTTCGTTAAGAAATTTTGACGATTGCATGCTTATTTAAGTGAAAAGGTTTAAATCGTAAAAGATGCAAAAGTGGAGTTCTCTTAGTAAAAAGGGCCAAATGACTATGGAACCTTAAAGTGAGTGGAATTAAATGGTAATTAGACCATTTTTATGGTTAATGGATTTTCATGGCAAGGTTTTTTTGAAAATTTGAATGTTTTTAAAGGTTAGTTAAGTAATTTGATAATTAATTGAAAGAGTAAAAGAATTAAAAGATGAAAAGGTTATTATCTTCCTTATTTTCTTCATCCATAGTCGAACTTGACCATCAAAGGGGAAGACAAGTTCTGTCAAGCTATTTCTTTGCATGTAAGTGTGATTTTGTCCCCCCTTTTTTAATGATTTCTATGTTTTTAAAGTCGTTTTAGCTTAATCTAGCTAGCCCGAGGATAAGTTTGTAAAACTGTTAAAGGTTTTGGGATTTTCCATGAATTTTCTTGCATGATTCTTGATGTTTGATGGTAGATTATGAATCCTTGTTAATAAATAAACAAGTTTTGAAAAGTGATTTTTTATGAAAATGACATTTAGGGACTTATTTGTTAAAATGGTAAAAGTTCATGGTTAAATTATGAAATGATGATTTTTATGGATTGATTTAGGTCCCTAGAGAATTCAACTAGCATGAGAAAGTGATGATAATGTTTAAATCTCAATTTATGAGCTTAAGGACTAAATTGTAAAAAGTTAAAATATTAGAGGTAAAATAGTAATTTTGCAAAAATATGAAATATGGGCGAATTGAATAATAGAAGTATTAAATTGATTGAATTTTCCTATTTAGATCAAGATAGGCCTCGTACGGATTTAGATTGGGAAAGCTAAAGCCTCGGATTGATCGAATTTGTTTTTACGCTCAAATCATCGATGTAAATTGGTATGCATAAGTATCGTTTCTAATGCTATTTTTGGTTGTAAGTTATTATGTTAAGTGTCATATAATTGAATGTCGAGCCCCGTATGAACATTAGGAATTTATAGGATGCAAATGACATGTCATTAGGGTTTTCATGTTTTGGTTCTTGGTCTTGAATGTCCTATCGATGGCTGAGGTCCTACATTTGTTGAGATTACTCCATAGCTTCTGTGAGCAGCATTGTGGAGCTTACATTATTACCTATAGCTCATGTGAGTAAGCCCATTTCAGAACTCGTGTGAGCAATGATGTAAAGAAAAGGCTACGATTATATGTTTAGCACACTTCGTGTGAGCTTTCCGAGTATCCGATGATATTCTAAATGGTTCAACGGTCATGGAAAAGAATGGAATGGTAAGTGACCAAATGTACTATATCATGTAATTATGAAGAGGATTGAAATGGTAAGCTTTAATGGAAGTATACTTATGTTTATGAAAGTGATGAAATCAAATGAATTATAATCATGTACAAATACTTTACCCCATGTTAACTTAAGTAAATTATGTTTGAAAGCACTCACTTGTGTTGTTGATGGTGCTTAGGCTTGTGCCAAGCTTGTGGTTGGATTACATTATGCTTAATCTTAATGTTGTGTATTGAAATGGTAAGTTATGTTCATGTTTTACGAACTTACTAAGCATTATGTGTTTATGTAGTTTTCTTTCCTATGTTTTATAGATAATCGAAAACTCGATCGATTTGGAAGCTCGTCGGTGATCTATCACACTATCCAGCGCATATATCGGTAGTTTTTGATGTTTTGGAAAAGGTTATAATGGCATGTATAGGTGGACTTGTGTTGGTATCTAATTGAATGTTTGTTAATGATATTGGCATGCGTAAGTTGTTTTGGTACCATTTGATATTAGTTGGTTTGTGTCATTTTGGTACTTATAGATGCCTTACTAGTATGTGTTAATGGGGTAATGTGTTGATGCAAGTTTGAATAGCCAAAGTGGTATGTGATGAATTAATCTCAATATGGTCAATTTATGGTATGTGTTATGTTGCTTTGATTTTGGTTAAAACATGGTATGTTTTGGAAATGTGTTGACTAAATGTGAAGGATGGAAATGTGACCAAATTTGTATGTTTAAGTTTAGATGTTGCTATTTGTAACACCCTAAACTCGACCTAGAAGTTTAGACCGAATCTCGAATGTTACATTGATCACCAAAGTGATCGTAAGAAAATTTACAAAACAAATTATCTCAAATTCCATTACATTCATACTTATCTCTTTACGAAACAAGAACATTTAATCTTCTAAATCTCAATCCGTAAAATTGCGGTTAAGTTTAATATATAAACAAAGCAAGATTTGCTCCAAAAACAAAAACAAAACTTGTACCACAGTATAGTAAAATCTTACAGTTCAGAAATAGTATAACATAATGGAAATCAAAAAGTAGAATTGTTATTTTATTTGTAACCGTGATTGTCTGAGACCTCCGTATACTGGGTCCAGCATCAGGATTCAGAATTGTACCTAAAAGGGAAAACACTAAGGGGTTGAGATACGCGAGTTTAGTGTGAGTTCAAAACGATAAACAATAGATTTACAAAAGAAAACTTCATACGAAACTTCAATAACAAAACTTACTTAACAAAGATATCCAGAAACATAAATTGAACTCGGAACCAATGCCCCAACATACGTAATGGTCAAAGCACATCAACTCACTCACAGAATACTCACAATAAGAATTTTTCAGTCAGACAGAATACGGTCTAAAAATCATATACCCAGAACACCCTAACAGATACATATGAATGCAGTTAGGTATTAAAAACCCAACCATCCAACCAAAGCATCTCTCCGTCCCCCGATCACACCCCAAAAGAGCTGTTTAAGCTCATCCAACCAAACACACCACATAGGACCTCAAAGGCCCATCCAACCCTACAAACCATGTTTGTGGTCTAAGCCACTTAGATAATAATATGCAGCTGGGTTGGCGTACATGATGTACAGTGCATTGCGGTAAACCGCTATACAAATAAATTGCAGTTAAACTGCCATATCAGATCATAATTAGTCTTTCTTCTCTTCACAACTGACCCAAATATTTACTTTATGCAAGTGTTTGTATGTATACAATCTCACAGAAATAATGAGCACATCCACAGATAGTCAAACAAAAATAGATATGCGCACACACCCAACTAACCGGGTTCAGAATCAGACATCTCACACAATCAATCACAAATAACACATAAGCCGAAGATTAGATCAGAGTCTTAACTACCTTCACTAAAGCTTAGCCAAGGGTTGAAACAAAAAGAAACATTTTCAGATAAAAAACACATACAAAACCTAAATAAGTGCCTTAGGATAGCACGGCCGTGTGCTCCGGCTATGTGGGGGGTCAAAACGCTTGTGTGGAGGGAGGCACATGGCTGTGTGGCAGAGGCACATACCTGTGTGAGCCAGGGACACGGCCATGTGAGCCAAGGACAGGGTCGTGTAAATCTCTGTCCATTTGTGCTAAAATAGAATGTAGGGCATACACAGCCGTGTGTCCAAAGCACACGCCCTTGTGGGATCCTTAAATCCCCAAACTAGCCACACGGCCATGTGGTACCAAATCACAAAATCCCTAGTTCCCAAACACAAACACTCGTGTGCCCAGGGGACACGACCGTGTGGAAATCGATAAAAAATCCCCAAATCGGCCACACAATCGTGTGGCACCAAATTTTACCTTAAAACCCTAATTTTTAATTGTACATGCCCATGTGGCCACTCGTATGGTTACAAAAACACCCGCAAATAGCCTAAAATTGATTTTTTCGGTCATTGAATCGACCTCCAATCATGACATTTCATAAACCAACCATAACACACCAAATTTTAGGAAAATATTAACGACACGAGCCTCAATTGCTCATTTACTGAAATACACAAAAGGTCACCGAATTCCACAGCAAATCAACAATTCAAAAATAAATTAAAAGAGGTTTGAATGCCACACCTGATTCACGATCAAAGACGTTCAGAGGCCAACTTGACGACGAGGAAGCGACTCTCTAAAATCCACAAGAAAAACCGTTTCCAAAGAAGAAAAAAAATGAAGAACAAAAAGAAAAGAAGCAAAATAAATATAACAAAAAGAAACGTTCAGAAAACAAATAAAAATAATCAACAAAAATAAAAAATAAAATTAATAATAAATAGTTATATATATTAATTGAAAACAAACTACTATTTAACAAAATAAAACAAATTAACAACATTTCTCCAAAATGCACACACAAGGACTCGAACCTAGAACCCAGAACTTAGAGGTATATTAACACTCACTCAACCACTAGACCAGCAGGTTTATTCTGTCACTAAAACGTGCAACTAAACACAACAGCGCAACCTTCTCACTGACTCTAACCACAAAACTCAAAACTTCTAACCCCAAAATTTAGAGTGTTACAACTCACCCCTCCTTAGAGAAATTTTGTTCTCGAAATTTCAACTTAACAGAACAGTGGTATAACACAAGCTTCACCACTATGCTCCCGCTGCACACTTTAGTCCCGACGTGCGACCACGCTAGACTCGAACTCAAGACCTCACACACACACTCCCAGAACACTTAACCACGAAGCAGATACACATTTATACTATCACACACAATTACTATGCTCTAATCTAATTATTGAAACATTCACAACCATACATGTCTCAAAGTCGTCAATGACACTTCAGGATCCGATGCTCTGTGGACCCATATCGAAGACATGCTTCTGCCTTTTTCTAGTAATTACCTAGATAGCACTTCTTACAGTGCTCACAAAACGGAGCGTTCGCACCATTACCTGCACCTTTCGTAAAATCGCTATTGCCACTCAAATGCATCTAACACGCTTTGCAGAACAAGGCTTCAACCTCGGAGGACTGTGATCTCTTTTCTTCCCACAATCAACGCACCTAGCTTGGGGCATTTCACTAGACCCCCTTATCCTAGCCTCAAACACTTTCTCTAGTGCTTCCCTCACTATCCGAGTCAATGCCTCAGTACCAAGCTTCAGGTTATCGCTACCCAAAGTTGGCGGAATCTCACTGACCTCTAACTCCTGAACAGACACACGTCCTGAAGAAGCTGATGACTCATTGCGATCTTTCTTACCTTCGGAATCCATATCCGCATTGTGGCTAACTTAGAATATCTATTTTTCAGAAAACGAACACTAAATAAATGCAAAAATCTACATTTCTAGTATCACAGTTTTGAATTTCCACTTGGACCAGCATCAGAGTCTCAAATATTTCATTTTCAAAAACCATTTCCAAAACACAAATCATTTTCAACTTACTGTGGTAAAGTTTCTCAATTTTTTTAAAACAACCACGTACGTACACGGATACGTAGAAACATAGATCGAGTTTTTGTAAACTTGGCTCGATACCATAAAATGTAACACCCTAAACTTGACCTAAAACTTTAAATCGAATCTCGGATGTTACGTTGATCACCGAAGTGATCGTAGGAAAATTTACAAAACAAATTATCTCAAATTCCATTACATTCATACTTATCTCTTTACTAACCAAGAACATTTAATCTTCTAAATCTCAATCCGTAAAATTACGGTTAAGTTCAATTTATGAACAAAGCAAGGTTGCCCAAAAATAAAAATAGAACTTGTACTAAAGTTTTAGTAAAATTTTACAATTCAGAACAATATAACATAATGGAAATAAAAAAATAGAACTGTTGCTTTATTTGTAACCGTGATTTTCGAAGACCTCCATATACCAGGTCCAGCGTCAGAATTCAGAATTGTACCTATAAGGGGAAACACTAAGGGGGTGAGCTACGTGAGCTCAGTGTGAGATCAAAATGATAAATAATAGATTTACAAAAGAAAACTTGATATGGAACTTCAATGGCAAAACTTACTTAACAGAGATATGCAGAAACATAAATCAAACTCGGAACCAATGCTCCAGCACACGTAACAACCAAAGCACATCAACTCACCCACAGAATACTCAAAACAAGTATTTTTCAGTCAGATATAATACGGTCCAAAAATCATATACCCAGAACACCCTAACAGATACATATGAATGTAGTCAGGTATTAAAAACACACCCATCTAGTCAAAACATCTCTCCGTCCCCCGATCACACCCCAAAAGAGTTGTTTAAGCTCATCCAACCAAACACACCACATAGGACCTCGAAAGGCCCATCCAACTCTACACACCATGTTTGTGGTCTAAGCCACTCAGATAATAATATGTACTGGTGAAATGGCGTACATCTTGTCTGATGCATTCATGTAAACCGCTATACAAAAAAATTACAGTTATACTGCCAGATCAAATCATAATTAGTCTTCCTTCTCTTCACAACCGACCCAAATATTTACTTTATGCAAGTGTTTGTATGTATACAATCTCACAAAAACGATGAGCACATCCACAGATAGTTTGATAGAAACAGATATGCACACAAACCCAACTAACCGGGTTTAGAATCAGACATCTTACACAATCAATCACAAATAACACATAAGCCGAAGCTCAGATCAGAGTCTTAACTACCCTTACTAAAGCTTAGCCAAGGGTTGAAACACAAAGACACATTTTTAAATAAAAAACACACACAGAACCAAAATAAGTGCCTTAAGACCGCATGGCCGTGTGCTCTGTCCGTGTAGGGGGTCAAAATGACTATGCGGAAGGAGGCATGCGACCATGTGGCAGAGGCACATGCTCGTGTGGGCTAGGGACATGGCCGTGTAAATCTCTATCCATTTGTGCTAAAATAGAGTGCAGGGTATACACGGTCGTGTGAGGATCTCACATGCCCGTTTGCCCACCAGACACGACCGTGTGTCCAAAACACACCCCTGTGTGGGATCCCTAAATCCCAAAATTAACCACATGGCCATGTGGCACCAAATTATCTCTTTACGAACCAAGAACATTTAATCTTTTAAATCTCAATCCGTAAAATTACAGCTAAGTTTAATTTATGAACAAAGCAAGATTTGCGCGAAAAACAAAAAGAGAACTTGTACCACAATTTTTGTAAAATCTTACAGTTTAGAACAGTATAACATAATGGAAATCCAAAAGTAGAATTGCTATTTTCTTTGTAACCGTGACTGTCCGAGACCTCCGTATATCGGGTCCAGCATCAGAATTCAGAATTGTACCTGCAAGGGGAAACACTAAGGGGGTAAGCTACGCGAGCTCAGTGTGAGTTCAAAACGATAAACAATAGATTTACAAAAGAAAACTTCATATAGAACTTCAATAGAAAAACTTACTTACAGAGATATGCAGAAATAGAAATCAAACTCGGAACCAACGTCCCAACACACATAACAGTCAAAGCACATCAACTCACCCATAGAATACTCAAAACAAGCATTTTTCAGTCAAGCAGAATACGGTTCAAAAATCATATACCTAGAACACCCAAACAGATGCATATGATTTCAGTTAGGTATTAAAAACCCACCCATCCAGCCAAAACACCTCTCCGTCCCCCGATCACATCCCAAAATAGCTTTTAAGCTCATCAAACCAAACACACCACATAGGACCTTGAAAGGCCCATCCAACCCTACACACCATGTTTGTGGTCTAAGCCACTTAGATAATAATACTGCAATGAAATGGCGTACATCTTATCTGATGCATTCATGTAAACCACTATACAAATAAATTACAATTAAACTGCCAAATCAAATCAGAATCAATCTTCCTTTTCTTCACAACGAACCCCAATATTTACTTTATGCAAGTGTATATATATATACAATCTCATAGAAACAATGAGCACATCCATAGACAGTTAGACAAAAATAGATATGCACACACCCAGCTAACCTGGTTCAGAATCAGACATTTCACACAATCAGTCACAAATAACATATAAGCCAAAGTCCAAATCAGAGTTTTAACTACCCTCACTAAAGCTTAGCCAAGGGTTGAAACACACAGACACATTTTCAGATAAAAAACAAACACAGAACCAAAATAAGTGCCTTAGGACCACAAGGTCATGTGCTCCGACCATGTGGGGGTCAAAATGCTCATGTGGAGGGAGGCACACGTCCGTGTGGCAGGGACACGGTCGTGTAAACAAGCCGTGTAACTCTCTATCCATTTGTGCTAAAATAGAGTGTAGGGCATACATGGCCGTGTGAGGGTCTCACACGCCCGTGTGTCCAAAACACACGCCCGTGTGAGATCCTTAAATCCCCAAATTAGTAACACGGTTGTATGGCACCAAATCACTAAATCCCTAGTTCCCAAACACACACGCCCGTGTGCCCAAGGGTGTGGTCACAAAAACACACGCAAATAGCCTGAAAATCAAGTTTTCCGGTCATTGAATTGACCTCCAATCATGACATTTCATAAACCAACCATAACGCACCAAATTTTAGGAAAATATAAACGACACGAGCCTCAATTTCTCGTTTACCAAAATACACAAAAGATCACCGAATTCCACAACAAATCAACAATTCACAAATAAATTAAAAGAGGTTTGAATCCTACACCTGATTCATGATCAAAGACGTTCGGACATCAACTTGACGACGAGGAAGCAACTCTCCAAAATCCACAAGCAAAACCACTTTCAAAGAAAGAAAAAAAATAATGAATAACAAAAAGAAAAGAAGCAAAAGAAAGGGAACAAAAAGAAACTTCCAGAAAACAAATAAAAATAATCAACAAAAATAAAAAATTAAAAGTAATAAAAAATAATTATATATATTAACTTTAAACAAACTACTATTTAACAAAACAAAATAAATTAACAACATTTCTCCAAAACGCACACATAAGGACTCGAACCCAAAACCCAGAACCTAGAGGTACACTAACACTCACTCAACCACTAGACTAGTAGGCCTATCTGTCACTAAAATGTGCAACTAAACACAACAGCGCAACCTTCTCATTAACCCTAACCACAAAACCCAAAACTTCTAACCCCAAAATTCAGGGTGTTACACTATTGAGGTACCTTATATGGCATCTTGTTGAATGATATTGGACTATCGAATTGGTCATGTCATGTAGGTTTCGGTCATGTTTTGATGCTTTAGTCATGTACTCAAAATGCTTTTAGGTGGTTGCATGAGTTGGTGTTTGAAATGGCTTGATTTTGGTCAATTTCATGTCCGCACGGCCTAAGACATGGGCGTGTGACTCAGCCGTGTGTGACACACGGCCAAGTGACATGGTCGTGTGTCCCTTGTAGGTTTTAATGCATGTAAGTCAGGTTGTTATACGGCCTACCACACGGGTGTCTGTGGCTATTTTGAGAGTTACACGACCTAGCACACGGGCATGTGGCTTGGCCGTGTGACCCAACTCAGAGAGTTACACGAGTAAGGACACAGGCTAGGACACGGTTGTGTGTCCCTATTTCGATTGTTACACAGCCTGAGACATGTGCGTGTGTCTCAACTGTGTGACCCCTGCTGTCCAATTTTTCTAACTTTTTCATGATCTTTTCAATTGCTTCCAATTTGGTCCCGAATTGATTCTAATGTATTTTTAGGGCCTCGAGGGCTCAATTTAGGGATGAATTGTATGTGAATGAATGAATTATATCATGTTGATGTAAATATATGAAATGTATGTTTCATGTTTAGTTAGTTCGGTAATGCTCTGTAACCCTATTCTGATGACAGATACGGGTTAGGGGTGTTACACTACTTAAAGGTGAATTCTCGATTTCTCGAGTGCTTCCAATAGAGTGAATCTCTACCTTTTTCCATGGCGAGGAATAGGAACAATGAGAAAACTTTGAGCAATAGTATTTGGAAAATCATGGCTCCTCCCATGTTGGCACACTTACTTATATTTTCCTCTTCTTACTGTAGAGGACCTGTCATTTTTCATTTTCAAATGTTTTGCTATAATAAAATTAACTTAAAAATTCTCCTTAATCGAATTTGCAAAATTCATTACAAAAACTTGTAAAATTATTTTCAAGTATTTTCATATTTATAAATTTTCTTAATGTAACACATCAAAATTTCAATTTTAGATTTCGTCCCGGATCAAGAATAATTTGATAATAATTATTCTCTTTGAAAATTTTGAGCAAAAGGATAAAATTTTTATTTTTTAGTAATTTATATGTATTGAGAACTTATTTGAACAAAATTTAACCTAAAATTTTAGGTTAAATTATATAATTGATCCTTATATTTTTTTCATTTTGAGCAATTTATTTTTTTTCTTTTATGTTCTTTTAACTTCTTCTTTTTTCATTATTTTCCATTCTCTTCGCTTCTTCTATTTTCCTATATTCTCCATTTCTTTTAATATATCAGAAAGTCGAATTGACAATGAATAAAAAAGCGTGGTATGAGCTTATGGGTTTTGGTTATAGGCAATGATGGCTTTCAACTTATTGCTTCTTTCTTCACTGCCAATTCTACTTCTTGATATGTTAAAAGAAATATAAAGGTAAGAAAACAGAGGGAGAAACAGAAGAGAATGAAAAAAAAAAGAAAAAAAAAAAGGAGAAAGTTTAAAGAACATAAAAGAAAAAAAATTAAATTGCTCAAAACGAAAAAAATATGGGGATCGATTGTATAATTTAACCTAAAATTTTTATTTGAAATGATAATTTAACGTACCATGTCAGCTTACCGTTACACCATTAATGGCTAAGTGACTAAAATGTTATAACACGATAACGTAAGTAACTAAAACGTAATATTTCAAACATAAGTGATTAAAACGTAACCTGAGATAAACAAAAGTAACCATGGATGTAGTTTACCCAGTGAGAAACAAGAGAAGCCATTTTAACCGGAAGTTCTTAACCCAAAGAATTTTCCCTTTATCTGTTTCCTTCTTTTCCATCACTCTACCGCCATTTGATTTGCTTCACCCGAAGTTGCTGCCTACACCATTCTTTGCTTCAAGACTTAGCTGTCATAGCTTAATCGAATATTACTTCATCGATTACTTGCCTTCATGTTTCTATAATGGAATCGATGCTTATTAATCGTATTTTCAAAAATATATTAAGTTTCGTTTGATTAAAATTAGTTAGAATATGCGAGATTAAATTATAATTGAAATTGTTTAATTTAAGATCGACTGGATTTTTAGTGTCGTTTTCCTTAGTTTATTGCTGCCATTTTATTTATTTAATTATTTGTCAATGAATAATTTTATGGAAGGATTATAAATTAATATGTTATTATAGTTGTTTGCAGACTTGGCAATAGGTGACATGACTGGCGCTGAGATGCTTCGTGGAAGCAAATGTAAACATTTTTGTTTTATAATGCAACATTATAAAATTTGGGTTGTTTCCTACCTCGCATGTGTTGAACTGTCGATAAATGTTTGAAATAGGCACAGTAGATGATGGCAATAAAATATATGTGATTTATTAATTAAAATTGCTATTCGAAACATTTATAATTAATTTTAATTAATTTAATGGAAATCGCATTGAAATTAGTATATGTTGTAAAATTGATTTATTTGAGTTGTTATAAATTTACGATTAAGTTAAAAATAATATGATTTGATTAGAAGATTGGAATAATAATAACAATAATTGAATCCTAATTAAATTAAGTTAATAAATAAAATTTATTAAAATAATTAAAATTTAGAGTAGACTAAATAATTTTTAATCTTGAATAATTTACGTCTAAATAAATTAAAATTTGGTTAAATTAGATTAACTTAAAAATTAGTATACGAGTCACGCATACATAGTCTATCATTCACCCAGGATTAATGTGTGCCAAACTATGAATGTTGAAAGTGGATAAATCTATAAATGGATTTAAGATCTACTTTACTTTGGTCCTGTTTGTGATGCGATCTTGGTCGCATCATGGTTCGACTCTATCCGATGCCATCGAGAGTGGCCTAAGCTCGAGGGGTCAAAGTGGAAAATGAAACTGATTCCAGCTATTTGAACGGGTCCAACTAAATTGAGCTCTTTATTTAATTTTCAACTTTGCATTTAAAATACTTGCATTTAAACATCTTAGTTCAATAAATGGTTGCTGGTCATTAATTCAACTCAACTTAGTTTAATTAATTGAGTTCTTTTAGTGAATTTAATAGTTGTGTCTTTAATTAATCTAGTTACTAGGTTAATTTATTGATGCATGAGTTAAGTTCATTTAATGATGCTTTATTTAATTAAGTTAGTTGCTGGAATAAATGAAGTTTAAGTGTTAGTTCATTTATTTTAGTCTAGTTGCTAGAGTAAATGAAGTTTAAGTGTTAGTTCATTTATTTAAGTCTAGTTGCCAGAATAAATGAAGCTTAAGTGTTAGTTCATTTAATTAAGTTAGTTGTTAATTTGTTTTAAGTTTAATAATTGCATTAATTTGTCGGTTACATGTGATAATTGGAGGAGACTTTTCATCTTACAACCATTATTTCTAAAGGCTATTATGCATTCATTGAAGAGTTATTCACATTGAAGAAGGAAGTTACATGGATAGAATTCCAAAGGATGAGACTCTTCATTTGGTTGGTGACTTTTTAGTTGATCATGGAAGAACTCAAGGGACATATTTTAAAAGCATTCATGATGGACATTTAAGCCTTTAAAAACACCATTAGTTGCTGGAGACTTTTCGGCTAGCCAAAGGCAACTCAAAAGACATTTTTAAAGCATTCAAATTCATTTAATCATCTCATTAAGAGTCATAAAGTTGCTGTTATTTGGCTGGAGGAATTCAAGAGTTTTTAGATTTTATTTCAGCCATTTAATTGCATATTAAAGTTGAATTCATTTGTCTCTTCAGCTAACCACATGTAAGCACTATATATACCTGTTATTACTTTGTAAAAAGGAAATTTTTGAAGACTTTGGAATTTTGAATATATTTTATGAACTTTTGTTCATTGAGTAAGATTATTCTCCTCTCTATCTTTCGTACGAGTTTCGATTTTGACTTATCAAGTTTTCTTGCTTGTGGCGTCAATCGTTCTCTTCCATCAACTTATACCATAGGTTCTTATCTTTATAGATAACGGGTCTTGGTCCATCATCGACTACCATTTTTCCACCTTAAACAAATATAGAACTCGGGGTGACACTTTATTAGTGTTGAATCGATTCTTTGTTTTAGTTCTTTCATCCATTCCCATCAACTATCACCTATTATCTATCTAAACCATCACTTATCCATCTATCCAATTCCATTACCATTAGCCTATCATTGTTTGTTCAACCTTAAACCAAATCCCATTTTCTTTCCCTTTATCTTAAACTGAACCTATCCTATTAATTATCCAAATCAACTCTTTCATTTAAACACCTCCATTCCTAACTTAAACCCACCTTCTAAATGAATTCACCTAAAGCTTCCGCAAACTCATCCATATTTTTCTGATTATTTTTTGAAGACTTGATTCTTCCACGTAGACGATTGGGCAATTCACATACGACTCGACTCACCCCGAGACGGATCGTATCATTTGGTATCAGAGCTACCAAACGAGAATTTTCAACGATGTACGTGAAGCCGAAATAGGTTCATAGTTTGAAAAAAAAAGAAAGTTTAAAAAAATTGAAAGAAAAAAAAGTTGTATTTTATTTTCATTGTAAAAGAATATATTGTATGTGAAGTAAAAAAAAATTCAAAAAAAAAAGTTGTATTCCATTTCTTTTGTATTCATCTTTTTACATTTGAAGTGAAAAAAAATACAAAAAAAAGAAGAAAAAAAAAGTGAAGTTTTCTTTTGAAAGTTTGGCAAGTACTTGTTGTTTCTAGTCTCATCTTCTTACCCCGATCTTCAAAAAAAAAATTCTTCTACCATCATTTGGTATTCTCTTTTTACCCAATGCCACCCACCCTTACTCCATTTGCCTTTTCCTTCTTTTAGCCTACCCGATACCCAACGTCAAACCTTTGTTAACCAATTTTGAAGCCGAACCTCAAGTTGTAATAAGTCTTTCGAAACGAAGTATGAAATTGTGAGAGCGAGAGAGAATGGTAAAAGGCACGAGTGTACTAATTAGAGAAAAAGCCATCATACGAGTTAAACACGAGTGTGAGCGATTCTTTTCTTTGTGAGTGACTTGTGAGATTTTTTTTGGTAAGGTATTATCTTTGTTTTTGTTTTAACATTTTATTTTTAGAGAATAAAATTAATCAAGAAGTGTTCTCAGAGTCTGACTATCAATACTTGTTGAACGGAATGCAAAGAGTCATGAATACCAAGTTTGACAAGTTGTATAAGCGATTGGATCGAATCGAGGAACGAGACTGGCAAGAGCGACTTTCTTCAAGTCAAAGGACGGAACCAAGGTCATCTTGAAGACACGCTTTCGAAGATCATTCAAGAAGATATTTTGATCGAGATTATGGTTCATATAGAAGTTCGAGACGGTATGAATCAAACCGCGAATGTGAGACCTCTCATGATTACCATCGAGAAGGTATGATTTCTTCTTCACAAGCTTCAACATATCCATCAACGGAGAAATCTTTACAAAGAAGTGAACATGGTTCATATGCGTCGAAGAATTCATCCACAAAAGATCGTTCTCGAAGTAGTTCGGATCACGATTCTTATTCGATGAAGGATTCAAGGCAAACCAAAACAAGTGTCAAATTTGAAGCCTTTTATGGTGATGGCCAAGAAAGCATGGGTTATAGAACTTATGATTCAAAGAAGTCCCGTATGAAGAATAATTCACGAAGAATTGATCGTGATATCTATTAGAACATCACTTCGATCTTAGAATCAAATCCTTGTATTTTTTATTCTTTTAAAATATCTTCTTATTATAATCAAAACAAAAAAGAAAAATCAAGTGAAAAAGAAGAACAAGAAAAAGAAATCAAGAAAAAAAATGAAAATGAGAGTGAAAAAGAGCAAGTTGAAAAAGAAAGAAAAGAATTTGAGAGAGAAAAAGAGAATGAAGAAAAGAAAATTGAAAAGAAAATTGAAATTGAGAAAAAAATTGAAAAAGAGATTGAAAAAGAAAAAGATCTTGAAAAAGAAATGAGAGAACGAGATGAGCGAGAAAAAGAGAGTGATTTTTCAACTAACCCATTTGAAGTTTTCTCTTCTCTTATTTTTACTTTTCAGGTTTACGAGAAACCGAGCTGAATGTCAACTTCAATACCTTCCCGACGAGCGATGTTTTATTTGATTGAAAAAGGTGAAGTTGAATCATATGAGCCGGAAGGTAAGGAAGGTAAGTGCTTTGAAGCAATTCTGTCTCCATCAAATTTTTCCAATGATTTTGATCTTGTGAACGACATCTCATTTGCCATTCCTCCATCCCTTGTGATAATTTAAATGATGGCAAGTCGAATATATTTCATCATTGTGTTATAAAGAATGAAAGTGGAGTAATGAATAATCAAGACTCGATAAAGTATGACGATGAATTTTCTCTTAATCCCAGTTTGTTTGATTGTGGTTATTACAAGCTTTGTTCATTGTCTAATGCAGAATCTTTGAGTTTTAGCAAATCGGTTTTAAAACATGTCAAGAGTTTTGATTGCTCGATCTTGAATGTGCATAAGTCTTATTGGTTTAACATGTTTGATTTTTCTAAACCCTTGTCACATCTTGAGTTTAATATTCAAAATCATGTCTTTAAACCGAGACTATATTTTGTATCATTTGGTATCGAGCTAGAAAATGAGGAGCTACAGCGAACATCGTAAATCCAAAATAAATACATAAATTCAAAAAAAATTCACATACAACTCGACTCACCCCAAGGTGGATCGTATCAGTTTGTTATACTGTTAGTCTAGTCAGTCACATCTATGCCTCTATCTTCTGAGAATTATCCGCTCCGGTCTCAAGCAAAGCATCTCCTAGCTAAACTAGATAGATATCAATCGGTTTGTTCATTTTCAATTAGACTAAGGATATGTTTAGGTTCATCTACAAATATAAGTTGTCTTTTCGTATTACAATCGACCACGTAATATCGCTTAGTATTAGTTCAAACGTTAGATAATCAGTGAGCCAGTATTTTCTTTTGTTTTGCTTTGTGTACAAAACCATTGAGGACAATATACAAGGGCACTAATGTAATTAATGGATATTTTTAAACTAATTTTTTTAAAAAATACAAGTATGCAAAATGAATATACTACACTTAGGTAACTATATCCAACAGCATATTGGGGTCCCCACTCATTGGAGTTGTTGGAGCTATTTTCTTTCACTGCAGCCTCTGTGTCATAGGTCTTGGCTCCTCCATGAGCTCTGGAAGTCCATGATCTTGAGTATACTCCCTATGCGCAGCCACATTCTCATTGTGCTCCTCAACTCAACTCACATGTTTATTGCAAAATTGTTCATAAATGGCATCGTTAATGATACCTTTTGAAGGGAAAGTCAGCTCATTCGTGTCTATCTCCACACCTACTCATTGACACATTTTCGTTATCAAATGTGGATATAGAATTCCCTTCGTATGACCATTGGCGCATCACCGCATGTTGTGATAAATTTGGTCACCTACATTTATCCTTTCATGTTGCAAAATGACATACAAAAGCAAAGCACGTTCACGGATAAAGTACATCCATATTTTGGCAATCGGAGACATAATTGATTGCTTAAAACAAATAAGATCCTTGGTAATTGACTTCCAACCCATTGACCTTGATTCTCAGTTAAGTAATTCATAATTTCATCATAATCCATCTCACCATCATTCAAAGTATCATAATATCATATTCATAATGAGGTATTTTATGAATAACCTCAATTGCAATAGGGGAAACATCAATGAGAATTTCCTTCACAAAGGCTTTTTGGTCCTGGCCTTCTAGGAAATTCGCATAGAATTCTAACTACTAAGATAGCGACGAGTCAGGTGTAACAGTCCAGTTTAGACCCTAGTCAGAATAGTGGTTTCAAGACCACAAATTCGACGTTAAAATATTATTTTAATGTTATCTTTGGTGTTGGTTCTATGTGACATAGTCTATGTAAAAATTCTGTGTGATAATTTTATTGACTGTGTGTCAAATTGTGAGAAAAGGACTTAATTGCATAAAGTATAAAAGTTGTGTGCTAATTTATAAGTACCTAAGTGTTGTTGTCTTCATAATAGGATGGCCTTAAAAGGTAATTAAACCACTATTAAGGTTAGTGGATGGACAAATGACTAAATAACCTTAAAATTTATTTTGTTTTATATGTTTTAAAAGGGCTAAAATGGTAAAGTGATAATAAAATGTTACTAAACAAAAACAAAAGCCCAAACTTCATCATCTTTTATGTTCAACCACCAATTGTTAAAAGAGAGAAAGAAAGGGTTTGAGTTTTTCATATTCAGCTACTTTAAGGCCTAAATTCAAGGTATGCTTTGATTCGTTTTTGATAATTTCTACGTTTTAGTAATAGTTGCTTAGTGCTCTAGCTAACCCATGTTAAAATTCTGTGAATTGATGATGTTTTTGTGATGAGTCTTTGATGAACATTTGAGCTATGTGTGAGTTGATAATGAAATATGGAAACTTGGTGTTGGATTAACATAGTTTGCATTGGAATTTTTAGTGAAATTGAGTATTTTGGACTTAATTGAGACAATGAGTAATTGAAGGACTAAATTGTGTAATAAATGAAATGTGTGAGCTTTTATTAGCATGGAAAGAATTCGGCTAAGCATATGTGCTTTGAAATTATGTGTATTTGATGATTTTGTGAATTAGGGACTAAAGTGTCAAAATGTGAAAATGTGAGGGCTATTTTGTAAAATACCTTAAATGTGTGTGTGGACTAAATTGAATGAATTAGTGATTGAATGGACTGAATTTGAATGTGTATAGACCAAGAAAGGAGAGGTTTGGATCAAGATCGAGGCAAAGATAAAGTGCTTGATTAATCGACCGTTTTGATAGTACGACGTCTGAGGTAGGTTCGGACATAATACGTGTATTTAGTTATGTTTAATGCTATAAAGTGAATGGTATGATAATATTGAAATGTGAATACTATGTGAGGGCTTGAGTTATGTGGCACTAAGTGTGCGTATTCGAAAATGTAACCGAGATGATCAGTACTGTGTATGTGAAAGAATAAAAGCTTCGACTTTGTGGTTGGCATTGTGTGTGCGATACTGATTTAAGATCGATTTGATATGGATACACTAAGTGTGTGATGTTAATTAAGCTTCGACTAACTATCTGGGCACTAAGTGTGCGATGGAATCGAAGAAGAGACAAAATTTAATTAAGATGAAATAGTGAGTATTGAGTAGCAAAGATAATTGACAACTATGTGTTGGTTAAGGTACGTTCGGAACCTATGTGGTTGGTAAAGCTATGAATGAGATCATGAAATGTTAAATGAGCATATTAGCTTTGGATGGAATGATATATACATATATAGATGTGAAATAAATCTATGTGATGGTTTGTTTTGGTTTAATGTGTTATGTGACGAACTTCTAAACTTTAGAAAGCTTAATGTGTGATTTGTTTCTCTGCTTTGCAGTGTCAGTAAAGCTAGCTTGGATCCAGGGATCGTCAGCATCTCAACCACACTATCGGCAATCTATTTTGGGTACTTTCAGAAAGATGTACATAGTTGAAATATGGCATGAATAGGCTAGTTTTTGAATCATGTTTGAGATGTGTAAATGTCCATGTGATGTGGCTAGATATGTGTTAGTTTTAAGCATGAATGGTATTGATATATGATGCATGTTTTGATAAGGTTTATGAGTAAAAAAATGACTTATGAATGGTAAACTTTGTGTTGATATGATACTAGTATGAATTAGAGAATTTGGAAATGAATCATATTGGTATTGAATGTGTTCAAGTGGTGCAATTTAGTCTATTAGTTAACATGGTTGTGAATGAGATTGTATGAGATGATATGTTGATCACTTGACATGAATTTGGTTGCCAAATTGTGTATGTAATCATGTTAAAATGTGTTTGTAGGTTTGACCCTTGTATGGGTGGCAAATTGGCCTTGCATATGGCCTATTTTGTCAAACGGGCGTGCCTAGTTACCGTGGGGCTAAGTCAGTAGCTAGCTTAAAGATACACGGCCATGGTACACAGGTGTACCTAGTAGCCGTATGAATAATTCAATATATGGCATAAGAGCACACGCCATGGTACACGGGCGTCCCTAGCAGGCATGTGAAGAAGTCAGAATGCTTGCTCTATTTTGGCACGGCTTGGAGACATAGGGGTGTTTGGAGACCGTATGAGGCACACGGCTTGGTGGTACGGGCCTGTGGCCTCAATAGATTCATTGAATGTTTAAAATTTTTAAAACTTTCGTAAGTGTTCGATTTAGTCCCAACTCCTTTATAGCATGTGTTTGAGGTATTGTAGGCCTTAATAAGGGACTATTTGATTATGTCTTGATGTGTTATGATGATGATTGACTATGTGTTGTAATTAGGATGCGAAATGATTCGATTGTTCGTTAATTCCTCTTAGCCATATTTTAGCGACGGTTTCAGGTTATGGGTGTTACATTTTATTGGTATCAGAGCTACGGTTTAGTCAATTCTCGGACTAACGTAGCACGTGTGAGTTTAGCTATACATGCCATATATGAAATTACGATAGTGTGATGAATTCTAACAGTTGAAAATGTGTTTTCATAAAGTAATGGATCCCGATCAAGTAGTTGCTGATGACATAGAGAGTAACGCGCCTACTCCCACTCAAGGGATAGTGTCAACCACATCTAGGCCGAATGATAGTGGTGAGGGAGGAGAGGCTAAGCAAGCCTTCTTCCAAATGATGAGCGAGTGGTTTACGGATTTCGTTTGAATGAATCCGGCTGCTCCACAACCTCCACCCCCACAAGTACCTATTGTGCCACAAGTTACAGATCTGATTAGATTGAATAAACCTCCTGTGGACAAGATTCAAAAGTATGGGGCCAAAGATTTTAGGGCTACATCTGATGACAATGTTGAGCAAGCCGAGCTTTGGCTCAAGAACACCCTTCGGGTATTTGATGAAATGTCGTTGACTCCGGATGAATGTATAAAATGTGATGTTTCGTTGTTGAGGGATACGACTTATAACTGGTAGAAGACGTTGATATCTGTAGTTTCGAGGGAAATAATCACTTGGGATTTCTTTCAAGTTGAGTTTAGAAAGAAGTATATCAGTCAACGCTTTATTGATCAGAAACGTAAAAAGTTTTTAGAGCTAAAACAGGGTTTGTCCGTTACTGAGTACGAACGAGAATTTGTCAGATTGAGTCAATATGCGAGAGAATGTGTTTCTACTGAAGCTACTATGTATAACTCATAGATTGGTTGAATGAGGACATTAAGTTGTTGATTGGGATACTCGATATAAATGGATTTGTTGTGCTAGTTGAAAGAGCATGCAAAGCTGAGGAGCTCAGTAAAGAAAAGAAGAAAGCTGATTCTGAAGCTCGTGATGAAAGAAAGAGATCGATGAGTAAGTTTTCTCAACCTTCTACAAAGAGATTTAAAGATGCAAGCAATTGTTCAGATGCTTTATTTAGACATTCAAGTAGAGATCGTTTAAGACAAAGTGATGGTCCACGAACTCAAGCTCCGAATGAATCAAGTGTTGGCAGCATTAAAAGTAGTAAGCCTGAGTGTAGACAATGTGGGAGACGACACGTGAGAGAGTGCTGGGGTAAATATAATAATAGAACATGTTATAAGTGTGGATCACGAGATCACTTTATTTGGGATTGGCCAAAGCTGGTTGAGGAAGAAAATGTTTAGAATGAAAGATCGAGTAATGTGATGGCTAGGGGTAGACCACCCAGAAACACTGAAAATGTGAGCGGAGGCCAGAGAGGGACAACTGCTATTGTTGTGAGATCGGAGGTGAGAGCTCCTGCCTGAGCCTATGCTATACGAGCAAGAGAAGAATCGTCATCTCTAGATGTCATAATCGATACTTTTACTTTATTCGATACTGATGTGATTGCATTAATAGATCCGGGATCAACTCATTTCTATGTGTGTGAATCTAGTATTAAGTAAGACTTTATCTGTTGAGTCTACTGAATTTGTGGTTAGAGTGTCAAAACCTTTAGGCAAGTGTGTCTTGGTGGATAAGGTGTGCAAGAACTGCCCATTGATGGTTCGAGATATATGTTTTCCAGCTAATTTGATGTCGTTACCATTCGATGAGTTTGACATAATTTTGGGTATGGATTGGCTTACTCTGCACAATGCCATCATGAATTGTAAAAGAAAGAGTATTGAGTTGAAAAGTCAGAATAGTGAGATAGTTTGAATTGAATCCAGTGATATGAAAGGATTACCAGCTGTTGTATCTGCGATGAAAGCTATGAACTATCTGAGAAAGGGTTGTGAAGCCTTGGTGTATGTGATTGATACAAAAGTGTCGGAAAAGAAAGTTGAATTTGTGCCTGTGGTTTGTGAGTTTCCAGATGTGTTTCCTGAAGAGTTATCGGGATTACCTCCAATTCGAGAAGTCAAATTTGGTATTGAATTAGTGCTGGGGACCACTCTTATTTCAATAGCTCCATATAGAATGGCACCAACCGAATTGAAAGAGTTGAAATCTCAGTTGTAAGAATTGACTGACAGAGGATTTGCACGATCGAGTTTCTCACCCTAGGGAGCTCTTGTGTTATTTGTGAAAAAGAAAGATGGAACTATGAGAATGTGTATTCATTATCGACAGTTGAACAAAGTGACGATAAAGAACAAATATCCATTGCCTTGTATCGATGATTTGTTTGATAAGCTGAGAGGAGCTACAGTGTTTTCTAAGATAGATTTGAGATCAGGCTACTATCAGTTGAGAGTTAAAGAATTTGATGTGCCAAAACTACTTTCAGAACGAGGTACGGACATTACGAATTCTTAGTGATGCCTTTCGGACTAACAAATGCTCTTGCAGTGTTTATGGATTCGATGAATCGGATATTCAGACCGTATTTGGATTGTTTTGTAGTGGTGTTCATTGATGATATTTTGATCTATTCGTGTGATGAGACGTAGCATGTCGAGCATTTGAGAATTATGCTACAAATCCTACGTGAGAAACAATTGTATGCCAAGTTTAGCAAATGCAAATTTTAATTATGTGAGGTTGGTTTTCTCGGGCATATTTTATCAGCTGCAGGAATAAGAGTTGATCCGAGCAAAATCTCTACTATTTTGGAATGGAAGCCTCTGAAAAATGTGTCTGAAGTCCGTAGTTTTCTGGGACTAGCGAGATATTATAGATGGTTTATGAAAGGTTTCTCGATAATTGCTACTCTATTAACAAAATTGCTGCAGAAAGATGTTAAATTTGAGTGGTCAGAAAAGTGCCAGTAGAGTTTTGAACAGTTTAAAGTGTTGTTGACAGAGGCGCCAATGTTAGTCCAACCTGAATCAGGCAAAGAATTTATAGTTTATAATGATGCATCGTTGAATGGTTTGGGTTGTGTCTGATGGAAGAAGGTAAAGTCATCGCTTATGCTTGGCAGTTAAAGCCACACGAAAAGAATTATCTAGCGTATGATCTTGAGTTAACTGCGATTGTGTTTGCGTTAAAGATTTGGCGCATTACTTATTCGGTGAGAAATGTCATATTTATATTGATCATAAGAGTTTAAAGTACTTGATGACTCAGAAAGACTTGAATTTATGACAGAGAAGATGGTTACAATTGTTGAAAGACTACGAACTTGTGATAGATTACCACCCGGGTAAAGCTAATGATGTAGCTGATGCTTTGAGTCGAAAATCGTTATATGCTTTGAGAGCTATGAGTACTCAAATAGATCTGTGTGATGATAGTGCGGATAGCTTAATTGAAAGTAAAGTCGATGTTTGTACAATAGATTTGTGATGCTCAGAAAAATGATGTTGAAATGATGGCTAAAAAGAATTCTGTGTGAATCGAATATTGATTCAGAATTTTGAGTTGATAGTGATGATTGTCTGCGATTTAGAGATCGAATTTGTGTTCCGAGAAATTTAGAGTTGGTTTTGATGATTTTGAATGAAGCTCACAATAGTCATTTTACTGTACATCCGGAGAGTACGAAGATGTATAATGATCTGAAATAGTTCTATTGGTGGCATGGTATGAAAAGAGATATTTCGACTTTGTGTCAAAGTGTTTAGTTTTTCAGCAAGTTAAGGTTGAACATCAAGTTCCATCCTGTTTGTTGCAATCGATTATGATTTCTGAGTGAAAATGGGAGAGAATTACGATGGACTTTGTGTCGGGTTTACCCTTATCTCCGAGTAAGAAAGATGCAATCTGGGTGATAGTTGACAGATTGATGAAATCAGCCCATTTCGTCCGGTGAGAACTGATAAGTTAGTTGAACTGTATATTGCTGAGATTGTGAGATTGCACGGAGTACCGCTATCTATACTATTTGATAGAGACCCGAGGTTTACCTCGTGATTTTGGAAGAAGTTGCAAGATGCTTTAGGCACGAAATTGCATTTCAGTACTACTTTTCATCCGCAAATGGATGGTCAATCCGAGCAAATCAATTAGATTCTCGAAGACATGCTGATGTGTTGCATACTTGAGTTTGAGATTACGTGGGAAAAGCATTTATCATTGATTGAGTTTGCGTATAACAATAGTTTTCAATCTAGTATCAAAATGGCATCATATAAGGCTCTTTACGATCGAAAGTGTTGAACTCCATTGTATTGGACTGAGCTGAGTGAGAACAAGATTCACGGGGTTGATCTTATAAAAGAAACTGAGTAGAAAGTGAAAGTAATTCATGACAGTTTGAAAGTGACCTCAGATCGTCAGAAATCTTATGCAGATTTGAAACGAAAAGATATTGAATTTGAGGTTGGTGATAAAGTGTTTTTGAAAGTATATCCGTGGAAGAAAATACTTCGATTTGGCCGAAAGGGCAAGCTGAGTCCGAGGTTCATCGGACTATATGAGATTATTGAACGAGTTGGGCCGGTTGCTTACAGATTGATGTTACCACCTGAGTTAGAAATGATTAATAACGTGTTTCATGTGCCGATGCTTCACGGTACAGATCTGATCCGTCTAATGTGATTGCACCTACTAAGGTTGAGATTCAACCAGATTTGTCATATAATGAAGAAATGATCCGAATTCTGACACGAGAGATTAAAGAATTGAGAAGTAAAAGAATTTCCTTAGTGAAAGTACTATGGCTCAAACATGGAGTTGAAGAAACTACGTGGGAGCCTGAGAACATTATGAGAGAGAAATATCCACAACTATTCGTTAGTAAGATTTCGGGGACGAAAATCCCTAAAGGGGAGAGTTGTAACAGCCCGGTTTAGACCCTAGTCAGAACAGTGGTTTCGAGACCACAAATCCAAGGTCAAAATATTATTTTAATGTTATCTTTAGTGTTATTCTTTGTGACATAGTCTGTGTGATAATTTTATTGACTGTGTGTCAAATTGTGAGAAAGGACTTAATTGCATAAAGTATAAAAGTTGTGTGCTGATTTATAGGTACCTAAGTGTTGTTGTCTTCATAATAGGATGGCTTTAAAAGGTAATTAAACCACTATTAAGGTTAGTGGATGGACAAATGACTAAATAACCTTAAAATTTATTTTGTTTTATATGTTTTAAAAGGGATAAAATGGTAAAGTGATAATAAAATGTTAATAAACAAAAACAAAAGCCAAAATTGCATAATCTTTTATGTTCATCTACCGATTATTAAAAGAGAGAAAGCAAGGGTTTGAGTTTTTCATATTCAGCTACTTTAAGGCCTAAATTCAAGGTATGTTTTGATTCATTTTTTATAATTTCTATGTTTTCGTAATCATTGCTTAGTGCTCTAGCTAACCCATGTTGAAATTTTGTGAATTGATGATGTTTTTGTGATGAGTCTTTGATGAACATTTGAGCTATGTGTGAGTTTATAATGAAATATGGAAACTTGGTGTTGGGTTAACATAGTTTGTATTGGAATTTTTAGTAAAATTGAGTATTTTGGACTTAATTGAGAAAATGAGTAATTGAAGGACTAAATTGTGAAATAAATGAAATGTGTGAGCTTTTATTAGCATGGGAAGAATTCAGCTAAGCATATGTGCTTTGAAATTATGTGTATTTGATGATTTTGTGAATTAGGGACTAAAGTGTTGAAATGTGAAAATGTGAGAGCTATTTTGTAAAATGCCCTAAATGTGTGTGTGTGGAGAGAATTGAATGAATTAGTGATTGAATGGACTGAATTTAAATTTGTATAGACCAAGAAAGGAGAGGTTCGGATCGAGATTGAGGCAAAGATAAAGTGCTCGAATAATTGACTGTTTCGATAGTTCGACGTCCGAGGTAAGTTCGGACATAATATGTGTATTTAGTTATGTTTAATGCTATAAAATGAATGGTATGATAATATTGAAATGTGAATACTATGTGAGGGCTTGAGTTATGTGGCACTGAGTATGTTTATTCGAAAATGTAACCGAGATGATCAGCACTGTGTGTGAGAAATAATATAAGCTTCAGCTTTGTGGTTGGCACTATATGTGCGATACCGATTTAAGATCGGTTTGATATGGATGCACTAAGTGTGTGATGTTAATTAATCTTCGACTAACTATCTGGGTACTAAGTGTGCGATGGAATAGAAGAAGAGACAAAAGTTAATTGAGATGAAATAGTGAGTATTGAGTAGCAAAGATAATTGACAACTATGTGTTGGTTAAGGTACATCCGGAACCTATGTGGTTGATAAAGCTATGAATGAGATCATGAAATGTTAAATGAGCATATTAGCTTTGGATGGAATGATATATACATATATAGATGTGAAATAAATCTATGTGATGGTTTGTTTTGGTTTAATGTGTTATGTTACAAACTTACTAAGCTTTGGAAAGCTTACTGTATGATTTGTTTCTCTGCTTTGCAATGTTAGTAAAGCTAGCTCGGATCCAGGGATCATCAGCATCTCAATCACACTATCAGAAATCTTTTTTGGGTACTTTCGGAAAGATGTACATAGTTGAAATATGGCATGTATAGGCTAGTTATTTGAATCATGCTTGAGATGTGTAAATAGCCATGTGATGTGGCTAGATATGTGTTAGTTTTAAGCATGAACGGTATTGATATATGATGCATGTTTTTGGTAAGGTTAATGAGTAAAGAAAATGACTTATGAATGGTAAACTTTGTGTAGGTTTGACCTTTGTATGGGTGGCAAATTGGCCTTGCATATGGTCTATTTTGTCACACAGGCGTGCCTAGTGACCGTAGGGCTAGTGTTTGAGGTATTGTAGGCCTTAATAAGGGACTATTTGATTATGTCTTGATGTGTTATGATGATGATTGACTATGTGTTGTAATTAGGATGTGAAATGATTCGATTGTTCGTTAATGCCTCCTAACCATATTCCGGCGACAGTTCGGGTTAGGGGTGTTACAGTGGGTGAGTTGTCAAAAAAACTTTATCTACTTCAATTTCTTGGTCGTCGAAATAACCGGGTCATAACACGGTTGCATGGAAAAATTGAATCCACACTCCTATATTAGGGGCTTATCCAATTTTCCAAATTCTTCGTCATTTTTAAAGACAAATTGTCTCTTAGGTGGAGTTGGAGCATCTCGCTCGACTAGTTTGGGTAAGGTCCCGTATAAGACCATGTTTGGGATATGGCCTCGGCACCGAATTGAGATCCCGTGTAAGACCATATCTGGGATATGGCATCGACATCGAATATGAAAATCGTATAAGACCATATACGGGATATGGCATCGACAATCGATATGTATTGCCAAGCTAACTTGGAATTCGTGGAACGTCAGACTTGGAATTCACACTATCAACTTCTCTTTGGTATAACAAAGTTAGATTTATTTTGAGTATAGCATGTATAGGACTTGGTCATTTTGTTATGTCATATTTGTTAGCCAAGGTGTTGGCTATTAGGAATTTAATTGGCCCATACTTGACAAGTTCATATATATAAATGATGATGAAAATCATGAAGTGCATGCTTGTGTAGATGTCTTGACTTAGACATATGGTCATGATGTATGTTGAATTGAATTGGTGTAAGTGTGGTTGCCTTGTAGGGGCGCAATTGGCTAGGTAACGACATGGGAATTTAATTCGACACACGGCCTAACGACACGGGCGTGTGCCTTGGTCGTGTGACCTTATTGAGATGATGACATCATAAACAGAATGCCAAGATTTTCACACACAGGTGAAGACATAGGCGTGTCATGGCTATGTGTGGGACACGGGCTATAGACACGGACGTGTGTCAAGCCGTGTGAAAACCCTTGTAGGTTCGAATTGAAAATAAATCCACGCGGGTGTGGAACTCGAGCATATGATATGCCACATGGGCATGTCCCTTCTTTCACACTGGCGTGTGGCTCTGCTTTGTGTCAAATTTTACTAAGTGTTCAAAAGTTTCTGGTTTGGTTCCGAATCATTCCAAGTGCAAGTTTAGGGTTTTGTAGACCTGTAATAAGGACATTACGATCTTGAATGAAAAATTTTAATTTGAAATAAAGTTTTTATGGATCAGTATTGATGATTGAGCAAGATAAGTAAAGTAATGCCTTGTACCCGGTTCAGGTGTCGAATACGGGTAAGGGTGTTACATTTAGTGGTATCAGAGTTACGGTTTAGTCGATTCTTGGACTAACGTAGCATAAGTATGAGTCTAGCCATACATGCCATACGTATGAGTATTTACATAATGATAGTGTGACGACTCCTGATGAATTAAATTGTGTTTTTATATAGTAAATGGATCCCAATCGAGCTGCGGTCGATGATGCTACAAGTAATGCACTAGCTCCCGCGCAAGGAATCGCGCCATTAGAAAGTAGACTCGAGACTTTGGGACAGGGAGAAGAGGCTCGAGAAGCCTTTCTTCATATGATGAGTAACTGGTACACTGAGTATATATGAGCAAATCCTAATGCTCAACCCCCTCCACCCCCACCTATTCCTCAGCCCACTCTTGTAGCTTCCCAAGTGGTGGAGGTAGTAAGAAGAGAAAGGCCTCCGGTCGATAAGATCCGGAAATAAGGAGCTGAGAAATTTTGAGCTAGTAAAGATGATGATCTGGAGAGGGCAAATTTATGGCTTAAGAATACCATCAGAGTATTTGACGAATTGTCATGCACACCTGAAGAGTGCATGAAGTGTGTGGTATCTCTCTTGAGAGATTCAGCCTATCAATGGTGGAACACCCTTATGTCGATGGTACCAAGGGAGAGAGTTAACTGGGAATTCTTCCAAGAAGAGTTCTGGAAGAAGTATATTAGTCAAAAGTTCATTGACCAGAAAAGAAAAGAGTTCTTAGAGCTAAGACAAGGTCGAATGACAGTGGCTGAATACGAACGTGAGTTCGTAAGGCTTAGTAAATATGCTCGGAGTACTTGTCCATCGAGGCTATTATGCGTAAAAGGTTCGAGGATGGGTCAAATGAGGATGTCTATTTATTTGTTGGTGTCCTAGAACTAAAAGAATTTGTGGTGCTGGTAGATAGAGCCTGTAAGGCTGAGGAACTGGTCAAAGAAAAAAAGAAGGCTGAAATTGAATCTCGCGACTCGAAGAAGAGACAGTTAGGCAAGTCATTCCAATCCTCATCCAAGAAGTCAAGATATTTTATTATTCGATCAACCACCTCAGCTGGATTTTCAAGTACAAGTAAGGGTATATAGTACCCGGGGTCTAAAGCTCAGACTACTTCAGTTGCTAGTGTTGGCAATGCTCGACCAAGTAGACTGGAATGTCCGCAGTGTGGCAGACGTCATCCCAGGGAGTTTTGAGCAAATGAGAAAGCTTATTTCAATTGTGGATCCCTAGACCATTTTATCAGAGATTGCCCCGAGGTGGGTGAGAAAGAGAAACCTCAGAGTGCAAGATCGGGAGATACTGCTAGAGGAAGGCCACAGAGAAACCTAAAAAATGAAATGAGTAGTAAGAATACATTTAGAGAGCAGGCTGCAAGATCTGAGGGTAGAGCATCGGCAAGAACATATGCCATTCACGCTCGTGAAGAGGTGTCCTCCTCGATGAATCACGGTACATTTTCTCTATAATACTCATGTTATAGCTTTAATTGATCCGGGATCTACCTACTCGTATAGTTGCATGAAATAGTCACTAGCATGAACATGCCTATAGAATCTACCGAATTTGTAATAAGAGTGTCAAATACCCTAGGCAAATGTATGTTAGTCAATAGAGTAGGCAAAGATTGTCCTTTGATGATTAGAGGTCATTACTTTTCGGCTAATCTCATGTTATTGTCGTTTGATGGATTCAATGTTATCCTTGGGATGGATTGGTTAACTACTCATGATGTGATAGTGAATTGTGGAAGGAAGTTTATTGAGTTGAAATGTGAAAGTGGGGATCTTATTCGTGTTGAATCAGATGAGCAAGACATATTTCTAGTAGTGATATCTTCCTTGTTGACTCAAAAATATCTAAGAAAGGGGTACGAAGCTTACCTTGCCTTTGTGATGAATGCTAAAGAGACTGAGTTAAGAATTGAATCAGTGCCCATAGTATGTGAGTATCCAGATGTTTTCCTAGAGGAATTGCCAAGGCTACCTCTGGTTAGAGAGATTTAATTTAGAATTGAGTTAGCTCCTGGTACTGCACCTATATCGATTGTTCTGTATAGAATGGCTCCAACCGAGCTAAAAAACTGAAGGCACAATTACAAGAGTTAATGGATAAAGGCTTGGAAGACCAAGTTATTCTTCGTGGGGTGCTCCCGTATTATTTGTGAAGAAGAAAGATGGTACCATGAGGTTATGTATAGATTATCGGCAGCTTAATAAGGTAATCGTAAAGAACAAGTACCCTTTGCCAAGGATCAATGATTTATTCGACCAATTGAAGGGAGCCACTGTGTTTTCCAAGATAGGCTTAAGGTCTAGATATTATCAGTTGAGAGTCAAAGACTCAGATGTGCCAAAAATCGCTTTTCGGACAAGGTATGGTCACTATGAGTTTTTAGTCATGCCTTTTGGTTTAACCAAAGCCCTTGCTGTGTATATGGACTTGATAAACTGCATCTTTCGGCCATACTTGGAAAAATTTATTGTAGTCTTTATTGATGATATATTGATCTACTCTCGGGATGAGAATGAGCATGTTGAGCATTTGAGAACGGTCATGCAAATTTTGAAAGATAAACAATTATATGCCAAGTTTAGTAAAAGTGAATTTTGGCTTAAGGAAGTTGGATTTTAGGGCACATTGTCTCAGGAGATAGAATTAGAGTCGACCCGAGTAAGATTTCAGCAATTGTGGATTGGAAACCACCAAGGAATGTAACCGAGGTTAGAAGTTTTCTGGGCCTAGCTGGCTACTATAGACTATTTGTAAAAGGATTTTCCATGATAGCTACTCTGATGACGAGGCTATTACAAAAAGATGTGAAGTTTCAGTGGTCAGAAAAGTGCCAATAGAGTTTTAAGAGATTGAACGCATTGTTAACTGAGGCTCCCGCTTTAGTACAACCTGAGCCGGGAAAGGAATTCGTAGTCTACAGCGATGCATCCTTGAATGGATTGGGTTGTGTACTCATACAAGAGGGCAAGGTGGTAGCATATGCCTCTAGACAATTAAAGCCACACGAGAGGAATTACCCGACCCACGATTTGGAGTTAGCTACCATTGTATTTGCACTAAAGATTTTGAGACACCATTTGTATGGTGAGAAATGTCGAGTGTTCACCCGATCATAAAAGCTTAAAGTACTTGATAACTCAAAAAGAGTTGAACCTTAGGCAACAGAGATGGTTAGAGTTGATAAAGGATTACGAGTTAGTAATAGACTACCAATTAGGAAAGGTGAACGTGGTCACCGATGCCTTGAGCAGGAAATCCTTATTTGCGCTGAGAGCCATGAATACATGGATAACTTTGTTAGATGATGGTTCTATTCTAGCCGAGTTAAGGGCTAGACTAATGTTTCTTCAAGAGATTGGTGAAGCTCAGAAAGGCAACAATAATTTACAAGCTAAAAGAGTTCAATGTGAGTCAAATTTTGAGTCAGACTTTTGGATAAGTCTTGATGGATGTTTGATGTTTCGAGATAGGGTCTGTGTACCTAGAGATGATGAGCTTATTTGGAAGATTTTGCACGAAGCACATAATGGATGTTTGTCTGTACATCTAGCAGCACAAAAATGTACAATAACTTGAGGAAATGGTCTTGGTGGCCGAGTATGAAGAAATACATTTCTGAGTTTGTATCGAGATTCTGATTTGTCAACAAGTGAAGGCTGAACACCAAGTACCTTCGGGTCTACTTCAGCCTATTATGGTTCCTAAGTGGAAATGGGACCGTATTACTATGGACTTCGTGACGGGTTTTTCGTTATCACCGAAAAAGAAAGATTCTATATGAGTCGTGGTCGATAGACTTACAAAGTCAGCCCATTTCATACCAGTATGGGTTGATTATTCACTTGATAAGTCGATGGATTTGTATGTGTCAGAATTAGTAAGACTTCATGGAGTACCGTTGTCGATTATTTCGGATAGAGATCCGAGATTTACGTCATGGTTTTGGAAAAAGTTGCAAGAGGCCTTAGGCAAAAAATTTAGTTTTAGTACAACTTTCCATTCGCAAACCGATGGGCAGTCGGAGAGAGTAATACGGATACTTGAAGACATGCTTCGATGTTGTGTTTTGGAATTCCAAGGTAATTGGGAGAAATATTTACCATTGGTGGAATTCGCCTACATAATAGCTTTCAATCGAGTTTGAAGATGGCGCCTTATGAGGCATTATATGGGCGTAAGTGCCCCTGTATTGGATCGAACTCAAAGAGAATCAGATTCACGGGGTCGATTTAGTCAGAGAAACCTAAGAGAAGGTAAAAGTGATACGTGAAAGTATAAAAGCTGCCTCAAATAGAAAAAAGTCCTATGACGGACTTGAAACGGAAAGAGATTGAGTTCCAAGTCGATGATAAATTGTTTCTGAAAGTATCACCATGGAAGAAGGTCCCCAGGTTTGGCTGGAAAGGCAAATTGAGTCCACGCTTTATCGGACCATATGAGATTACCGAGAGGATAGGGCCAGTAGCTTATCGTTTGGCTTTGCCGCCTGAGTTGGAAAAGATTCATGATGTCTTCCACGTGTCTATGTTACGCCGATACTGTTCGGACCCTTCACATATGATTGTACCATCAGAGGTAGAAATTCAAATGGATATGACCTATGGCGAAGAGCCAGTTAAGATTTCGGCACGAGAAGTCAAATAGTTGAGAAACAAAAGCATAGCCCTTGTGAAAGTACTATGGCAAAGATATGGGGTAGAAGAGGCTACATGGGAGCCCGAGGAGACTATGCGAAATCAATATCCCAACCTTTTTATCGGTAAGATTTTTGGGGACGAAATCCTTAAGGGGAGAATTGTAACAGCCTGATTTAAGGGCTAGTCGGAATAGTGGTTTTGAAACCACTAATATGAGGTTGGAGAAAATTATTTTAATATTATTTTATGAGCTAAAGCATGATTATATAGGTGTATGAAAATTTTGGTGCTTTAATTTTAGCGATTGCATGCTTAATTGCGAAAAAGGACTAAATCACATAAAGTGCAAAAGTTTTATTTTACAAGCTAAACGTGTTAAAAGCCATAGAATATTAATTGGAAGTCTTTAAAGTGTAATTAGCCCCTCAAATAATGGTTGGTGGCAATAGGGGACAAAGAGTTGAAAAATGAGTCAAAGTTGGTAGAGATTTGGTGACTAAATTAATGTTTTATAATAAAATAAAGAAAAGAAAAATATCATATTTTCTCTCCACCTTCTCCATCGAAAATTAGCAGAAAAATAGGGGTTTGAGAGCTCAAAAATTTCAGAAAGTTTTTCTCCTTACAAGTAAGTATTTTGATGATCATTCCTTGATAATTTTTGTACTTTTGGAACCCCTAAAGCTTAAGCTAGCTAAACAGGGGACTATTTTGCAAAAAGGTTGAAAGTTTAGGGTTTTTCAATGTGAGCATTTATGTTGTTTGCTGCATTTTTATAGAATAAAATGAGTCTTAGTTGTTAGATAAACAACTTTTGTGAAAGGTGTTTCCATGAAAACACCAAAAAGGACCTTTTTGCAAAGGTTGTAAAATAGGTGTTAAATGGGTGAAATAATGGTATTGAGAGTTTCTATAAGAGAAATAAATGTTCACCTAGTCTTGTTAAAGGAAGAAATTTCGTTAGAATTGATTTACGACCTAGGGGTAAAATAGTCATTTTTGTGAAAGTCTAAGGGCAAAATGGTATTTTTTCCAAAGTATGATTATTGAAGTGTATTGATTAATGTGGTAATTAAAATGAGTGAATTTTTTATTATAGATCAAGAAACACGAAGCCCAGACCGAAATTGAGGTAAGAACAATGTGGTGGACTAATTTGAAAGAGTCCATATTTATTTTGATACCGAGGTAAGTTTGTGTGTAATAAGTTTAACCCCATGCTAGTATGTTTTAAAATGTTTGATATTTGTGAATATGTATAATATTTCTATGTAATTGATTAATGATGTTGAATGAGAGAATATTATCATCAAGACATGAGATGGGTAAGGTCTTGTATAAGACCATGTCTGGGATATGGCCTCGGCACCAAATTGAGATCCTGTGTAAGACCATATCTGGGATACGGCATCGGCATCGAATATGAAAATTGTATAAGACCATATCTGGGATATGGCATTGATAGTCGATATAAGATCTCATATAAGACCATATCTGGGATATAGCATCGGCATCTAGAGGTAACCCCATATAAGACCACATCTGGGATGTGGCATTGGCGTCGTATTTATGTGAATGATGATGATTATGTAATTTCAAGTATCCCAAGTGATTCAATGGGGTAAATAGCTAAGCTTATAATGGAGATGAGATTAGTGCTAAAGCTAGGTGATGAAGTGATACAGGTACATGTGAGTAATTCACGAGAAATGTTCACTATATGTGAGATGATGTGTAATTGGTAAGAGTAAGCATGAGTAAGTTATGGCACTATGCTTAAGACTTTGTGTTTTTATTCAACACAACTGATGGATGATATCATGAGCCTTTATGCTGCTACTTATTTCATGCAAACTTACTAAGCTTTATGCTTACCCCTCTCATTTCCCTTTTCCTTGTAGTATTGTCAAGCTAACTCAGGAATTTGTGGAACGCCGGAGTTTGAAATTCACACTATCAACTTCTCTTTGGTATAGAAAAGTTAGATTTATTTTGAGTATGGCATGTATAGGACTTGGTCATTTTGTTATGCCATATTTGTTAGCCACGATGTTGGCTATTAATATTGTTCAGTTCATTTTGTAAATGGTCATTGGAAATTGGCCAATACTTGACAAATTCATATATATAAATAATGATGAAATTCATGAAGTGCATGTTTGTGTGGATGTCTTGATTTTGGGTTTTTAGAAGTGCCTTATGGTCATGATGTATGTTGAATTGAATTGTTGTAAGTGTGGTTGGCTTGTAGGGAGGCAATTGGCTTGGTAGATAGCCTCACAATTGTCCACACGGTAGACACACGGACGTGTGTCTAGGCCGTGTGTGACACACAGTCAGCCCCATGGGCATGTTGATAGGTCGTGTGCCCTCATGTATGCTAGGTTGGCAAGTTAGAATACTCAGTAGGAAACACACGGGTTGAGACACAACCGTGTGTCTCAACCGTGTGGGAGACACGACCTAAGACACGGGCATGTGCCTAGGGTGTGTGAAGTCTGCACCTGAAATTAGGAATTTAATTTGACACACGGCCTAAGGACACAGGTGTGTGCCTTGGTTGTGTGACCTTATTGAGATGATGACATCATAAATAGATTGCCAAGGTTTTCACACACGGGCGTGCCATGATTGCGTGAGGGATACGGGCTATGGACACGGCGTGTGTGTAACACCCTTCACCCGTAACTGTCGTTGGATTAGGGTTACAAGGCATTACTAAGCATAGCATGAAACACCCCAAACCCGGCCCACGAGCCTCGACCGGATCTAGTATGTTCCCTGAAAAAAAACATTTCAAAAACTTGTTTGTTACTTTGGAAAATTTGGGTGGTGTTGAAGAAAGATTTGTTTGTGTTGAATTCAAATTGAAAACGGTGTTATTCTTGAAGTCTGATATCTATTGAATTGAAAATCATTTGTGTTTAGGTGTCAAACATATAAAATTTATTTTCAAGCGAAGTTGTTAAACCTTTATTTAATAATAATCATATCATAATAAAATCAAATAAAATGCATGCATAAAACAGTTAATAGTAATGACCTTATTACAACAAAGCATATCCCAAATAAATCCAAATCTTAAATATAAAATTCAAAATTAAATAAATCTTTGAAATGAGCATGGCACCACTAAGTTCCTACCAATTCTGTCCATTTCTTGAGTGTCACCTGCAAAATGTTAGCCCACGAGGGGTGAGTCAAATAGACTCAGTGTATAACAACCAACACAAGCTCCAAATGAATTAGGCATATCAGATCATACACAACAAATATAGGCAATGATGCAATCCCAACCCCACCTAAATATCCATCCTCTACACATCACCCGTACCTGCCATCACACCGTGGGGATTACTAAATCGACCCTCAATCCGCTACACACCATCGAAGGCGATCATTGCAGTCAATCGCACATCGCCTTATAATTGGGGCATAGCCACGGATAATGTGACAAAGTCACCAGATAATGTACGTGACATTAGTCACCACATTGATTATGTGACATGAGTCACGGATATTGTGGTAAAACCACGGATCACTTCCACTTTTCAATATCACCCATATGCCCCATCGTCATACAAACCATGCGAAATCATGCAATATACCTTATTTCATATTCATAACAAATTCACATATGTGTCATATTCAATGTTCATAACACTATTAACAGAGCTTTAGAGGATAACGTACCTGGATACACTGTACCATTGAATGGTACCTTAAGCCACATCTTCATATTTTCATTAACACATGTTCTAAATTAACACCATAAATCTTATTAGGAATCAATGTAGGGCTACACACCTGGTTTACTAATGTGTTCACTGAATCCCGAAAGTCTACCGAACAGATTGTACTCCTCCCTAACAATCAATGTCAGAATCGACTAGACACTAACGCTTAATATGGCCTTGGCCGAATATTAACACTCCCTTACCTTGTGGATCCAAATCCCGAAAATCGTCACTTGGCTATGGAGACGTTGAAATCCTATATAGTGCATGTTAGATCCAATTCTAACATTTAAACACAATAAATGGCCTTCGGCCTAAAACCTCACTTGCTTACCTTAGACCTTGAAATCCCTAATGATCTATTCCTTGTAGTCGACAATAACCAAATCCCGAAACCTCCTTCATAGTTTCGCCAAAGATCGATAAAAGAGATTAGAGTCCTAATTTGGCTAACCCAAAAAAAGAAAGAAGAAAAACAACAGCTTGATCCTTACCCTTACTACGTAAATTGATTGCACCTTGCTTGAACCCACAGAGATATTCGGCTATGTAGGCTAGATGTTGATCAATTGGTTTCGACTTTTGGAGTTTAATGAACAATCTGCTATGGTCTAGGAAGAACTTACTTTCGGCTTTTGGAAAATTGTGAAAAGAAGAAGAGAAAGGTTGAGCAATTTGGCAATGGTGATAAATGAAGATTCGGCTAGCACAAGGGATATTTTGGCTTTTAGTGCTATGATCAAATCGGCTCTATGGAAGAGTGATCAACTTGAAGAAGAAAAAGATGAAGAAATCGGCCAGGCTTACTTGTGTTTTTGGCTTTGAAAAACTAAAAGAAGAGAATATTCACTTTCGATTTTCAATAGAGAAAGAATTTCGGCAGAGGCACAATTGAAAAGAAAAGAAAGAAAATAGCCATACTCCTCCCTTTTGCCGAAAATACCACACCTAGACCCTCCGTTCACCCAACTCTCTTTCCCTATCTAATCCTTCTTTTCTCCTAAAACTTCTCTTTATCACTCATTCAAAATAATTGAAATAAATCAACATTTATCTTCCTACCTTAGCCGAATTTTAAAAAGAAATTGACCACATCTAAAGCTCATCCCTTAGTGTCCCATTGCCGTCCACCTCTGCTTTCTCCTTGTCGCAAAATAAAACTCCCTTTTGCTTCCCTTGTCGCTCGAACTCGAGCCCTTCTCCACCGCTTGCGGCGCTTACCAAGGCCCTAAGTGGCGCCTCCTTGCCACTTTAACAAGCCCACTTTATGTCCAATTTCCCTACAAATTCTCTTAAGGCCTTATTTGCCTAGCTCCCCTTTAAGACTTAAAATCTTATATTTTCTAAGGCACTTACCTACACTCTAAAGTTCTCAAAATCCATAAGACACATTCAAAATACACACAGGCATGCTTCCACATATATTTAAGCAAAATGCACAACCCCTAAATCCTTGGATATTACGCTTCTACCCTTAAAATAATTTCGACCTCGAAATTACACAGCTAAAATAAGTGAGGGTATTGATGTCGCATTGCTTCTTTCGGCTCCACGAAGCTTCTTTTGATCCATGATTACGCCACAACACTTTGACTAGAGGAACGGTTTCTCCGTAGTACCTTCACATCCTGTTCCAAAATCAGATCGACTCTCCTCGTAGGACAAATCTGTCTCGGCTCCACCTCCTCAAGCGGCACTATATGAGATGGATCCGATCGGTAACGACGTAGCATTGAAACATGGAATACATTGTGCATCTACCTCAACTCCGGAGGCAACTCCAACTGGTATTGTAATATCCCGGGTTATGGGCTATTTTATTTTGGCTTTGTTGCATGTGCATGGTGTGCTATGTTGTCATTTTGATGTTGTTGGGCTTAGTTATAAGCTAGGTGTAAGCTTTGAGTGGTAGAAAGAATTTTTGTTTTAGGCTCGGGAGGGAGGAGTCAAGGAGCCGGGGTTTATAAATATTTTTGGTGAATTTTAACATAAGAAAGGAGTTGGTGGAGTGGCAAGTGGCGCCACTAAGAGCTTGGATTGGCGCCACTTGCGGGAGGGAGGAGGTCCTGTGTTCAAGCTGCAGAGTGCTCTATTTTGGTTTCTATTTTGACGGCAAGGACGGGAGGAGTTGTAGGCAGTTCAAACTCTGCCTTGGACCAAGTCAAAAGTTCAAATGGTGGGTGGAGAGCGATTGTAGGAAGTGGATTAATTCAAAGTGATTTGAATTAGTGGCTTGGAGTGGTTGAAGGTGTTTGGTCGGATTTTAGAGAGGTTTTGGGGGAGTGGCTGGTTGGTAAGTGTTGTGGGGGAGTGTGCCGAATTTTCATTTTGGCAAATTGTGCATTCTCGGTCAAAAACCCTTTTGTAAGCCAATTCTCATTTAGTCAAAAACTAGCCAAAACTTCAAGTTTATTTCTTCTCTTGTTCTCCTTAAACCGAAAAGTTCAAGCTTCTTCTTGCCAAAAGTTGCTTTGTTTTTCTCTTGATTCTCTTTGGTAGCCGAATGTTTGTTCCCATTTTTCTCTTATTTGCATCTTGTGTGAATCGAAACTGGTAACCCTTCTTCTCATACGTTATCACCTTTCTCTCAAAGCTTGTGCCGAAACTCTATTCTCCAAAGAGACCTTCCTCCATTCCTTCTTGTTTCAAACCGAAAGCACCATTCCTCTCATCACCTTTTAGTTTCTTTCTTTTCCTAAACTTGTTAGCCGTTGTCACCATCTGTTCTACCCATTTCTCTCAAGTCGAAACTCAACTTGTCCTTCAAATCTCCTTTTCCTTCTCTCTAACCCCATTGTCGCAACTTCGCTTCTTCTCATTCTACTCTCCCTTTTCTTCCCACACAAAGACGCGCATAGGAGTGTTATATACTTTGACTAATCTTTCCTCTCCTAGTAGTGGTCTTGTGGTCGATTCTTGTGGGTGGTGTTAATATCGGTGTTGTTTCAATCGGGTTGAGGAAGGTAGGTTTTAATGAAAGGCCATCTTTTCCCTCTTGTTTGTTGTTGATTCGGTTTGATAAGTCGATGTTGGTTGGTTGAAAAGAGTTAACTTGCTTGATTAAACATATCATATAGGGCCTTTGGATTTCTAAGCAAGCAAGAAGGTCTTTCTTCTCATAAGCAATCGGTAAGTGGTGGTAAGAACGAGTTCTTTTAGTCGGTTTCGCTTAGTTTTCTTTAAGCCAAGTTATTAAGAGATTAACCGCTTTTCATTTCTAGGGTGTGACCGATTGGTAAGGGAACCATTGTTGGTTCGGTTTGGTAGGAAACCAAACCATTTATGAGGTAAAGGTTTAACGAAACCCTTTTGGTTTATTGGTTTTGGCCGAAAAGTTATGTGTGACTAATCTGGTGTTTGGCGCTTAGGAGCAAAATAATCGAGGGTTAAATCGGTTCTTTGGGATTAAGCGTGCGTTCTATCGTGTGTAAACTAACACACCTTCTTAATCGAGTAATGTGTTAATAACCGATTGTGTAAGTGAAAAGTTGTGGTTGACCGATATAATACCCAATGAGGTATGGATACGGATTCGTAAGTCCGTTTCATTACTGAGATATGTGATGATATGTGATAGCATGATTTATGGTGTATGTATTTTGAGATGTCATATTAAGCATGTAAGCATGATAGCATGATTGCACGCTTTTGCATTAGTATGATATGTTATTGGGTGATATGAGAGGAGGGGATATGATATCCGTGTCCTTGGGACTCGGAGGTTTGGCACCTCCAAAGGGTTTGGTACCACAGATTGATTATTGTGACTTTGGGTCACCAGAGGTTTGGCACCTCCGCGTCTCGTCCCAAGTGGCTTAGTACAACAAAGGTTGGCCCCACGGTTGATTATACGGATTGACGCTAGTGATTTTGTATCACACGATGGGTTGGCCCCATCATTTTAACCGTGGATCGCGGTCACCAAAGGATTTGGTATCACACTCGTGTCTTTGAGACACCGGAGGTTTGGCACCTCATAGCGACTCGCCCCTCGTGGTTAACGCCACCGTGGGTTGGCCCCACTTTTGAGATATGGGATCGCCGCCGGTGATTTGGTATCACACGGGTTGGCCCCATAAATGGATCTTCGTGACTTTGGGTCACCAAAGGTTTGGCACCACATCTATGGATATCATGACTTTGGGTCACCAGTGGTTTGGCACCACCAGTGGTTTGGTACCACACGGGGTAGAAAAGGTGTTATGGATGGTTAGGATCGGTGCATTACTTGTGTTGCTCTGTTATGATGTGTGTTAGCATGTTGCATATACCGAGAGAGGGATTTATGCACTGAGTCTTGCGACTCACCTTCTCCCTTATCATTTCAGGTGACGCATAGATCGCGGACATGGAACCGGGATGGACTCGAGGTGCCCATGCCATGGATAAATCCAGAGTTACGTTGATTTAAACTTGGTACTTTATTTGACTATTTTTTTGTCATTTGTTTTATCTGGATTGTAAAAGGCCTTTTTAAACTTATGGTTTTTATTTATATGCGTGGATTGGATTTCAAGTATGCCTTAATAATTAATTGGGTTAAAATTTGGCTAAAATTTGTAAAGATAAGGTTTTCAAACTACAAGCGATATGTTTTAAACTTTACCATTGGGTATCACACCGTAATTTAAGATAAATGAAACTCAAATGTTCTCCAACTTGAATGTATCCTCGTACTAAGTAAAAATGTTTTTTTAGGCAACAACAAGGATTACTTGAATTTTAAAACGAGGTGAGCTTGTATTACTTGAATATCTGAATAAGATTTCAAAATTATTGGGTTTTCAAAGGCATCATCGATTTTCAAATCACCAACCTCAAGATTTTCTTCAAGTACAAAATTTAGCTAGATGATTTTAACAAACTCCTAACTTAAACCTAAACCTCTCAAATACATTTTCCCAGTAATATATCGGATTCGATCATGGTGTATTGACCGGTTTGGGGTGTTACAATTGTGGTATCGAGCGTGTTCAAAGGTTTCTACCAGGACCCGGGTCCAAAATGTTTTAAATTCTGGTTTTAAGTGTTATGTTTTAAAAGCATGGTTTGAAAGGCATGGCACCGAGTCTCCGGCACCAATCCGCCTAGGTAAGTACCCCTTACTATTGTTTGTGATAATGATATTGATGAGATGTGATTGGATGGCTAGTGATGTAAGACTACCTTAGAAACTGAAACTGATAGGACTCGATGGACTTGCGAAAACAAGCTTCTTTAATAATCATAAGACTTTGCTTTTAAACAGTGGAATAATTACTGATGCATAAAATTCTTTAACTCAGACAAGATCTTAGTCATGAGTACACGAGGTGGACGTGGTCGTGGACGTGGTCGAGGTAGGATGATGCTTTTGAACCCGTAGGTTCGGTCAAGGGTCGAGAATGAGATACGGCATCGCCACCGCCTAGAGGTGGTGAGTTTGAGATCGATCGGGACGACGCAGGTCACGAAGCGATCTTCGAGTTCGAAAGGGTAGTTGAGTAGGTGGAGGCGCAGGAGCTAGAAAATCATGCTCGAACGACTTCGGCAAACGGGCCGAGGTATTCGAGGTGTCTCGGCGTTGCTCCCAAAGATCGCTAAATATTGGTCGGAAGCGACAGAGCGGATCATGGACGATCTGGACTGATCGTCAAGAAAAGTTAAAGGGATAGTATCACTTCTTGAGATGAGTCATACCAAGCAGGTGGCTCACGGTTCGGACAATACCGCAATGAAGATCTAACTTGGGATCTGCTTGAGGTCGCTTATCGAAAAAGTACGTTGGAGCTAATTACATTAATGAGCAACGGAAGCATTTCGAGGTTAGTTCGAGAGTAAATCTATGTCGAGTACGAGGCGAGTTCACGAGGTGAGTCGGTATGCTAGGGTATGGTAGCACTTGAACACGAGAGGTGTGTTCGCTTCGAGGATGGCTGCGAGATGAATTAAGGTTGTTGATTGCGCCAAAGAGAGCATGAATTTGCTGCTCGGTTGAAAAGGCGAAGGTAGCCGAGGGTATTAAGGAGTCTGTGAGGCAAGGCATGGATAGGAACCGACATAAGAGGAGTTTTGGATCTTTTGGGTCGTCAGGTAATCCGCAGAAAAGGGCTAGACCGAGTGGGCGAATCGGGCCGTAGGTTTGTTGTTTGCTAGTCGTGGACCGCCGCAGCAGGTAACCATTGTGGGAAAGCTCATTGGGGAGGATGTTGAATTTGGTGGTAGAGGTTGTTTTGAGTATGGCTCGCTGGACCACTGTGAGGGACCGTCCGCGCAAGTTGGCTAGGATTCATGGGAGAGTCGGTACGTACTCAAGACAGAATAATGGACCACCACCGCAGAGGGGCCGAGGTAATGGTAGAGGAGGTAATGGTTCTGTCGGGCCGTGGAGCACCCGGTGGTGCGGTAGTTCTGAGGCCGCATACGGTAGGTCTAGTGTATGCAATGAGGCGCCGAGAGGAAGGTGACACACCGGACGTCATAATCGAGACGTTTTTAATCTTTGGTTCTCCATTTACTGCTTTGATTGATGTGGGTTCGACGCATTCATATGTTGCAAGTAGCATAGTGAAGACCATGGATCTAGACTCAGATATCTTCTAGGCAAATGACCGTAATAAGCCCTCTAGGTCACTCAGTGTTGTTGTAGATAAGTCAGATAGAGGCGCACCTCTAGAACTCCAAGGGTAGTGTTTATGGCCGATCTGATAGAACTGTCGCTTGGGGAGTTCGATCGATTCTCGGATAGACTAGTGGTTAAGTACCGTGCAAAGTTGGATTGCGCGTGCGCATGGTTCTCAAAACACTAAGGGTGATGAGGTAGTCTGATCGGTAATAGAAGAAATTATCATCCAATGTGGTATCCGCTCGAAAGCCAAGAAGATGGTCGAAAGGGTCAGAAAGCATTTGTGGTTCATGTGTATGCCTTGGAGGCTAAAGAGTCTCTTCAGAGACAGTTCGGACGGTTAGGGAATTTGTTGATGTGTTTCTGAGGAGCTTCCGGTTTGCCACCGGATCGTGAGGTAGAGTTCGGATAGATCATTGCTTAATCGCTAGCCGAGATCTATTGCTCCGTATAGGATGGCTAAAGGAATTAGTGGAGCTTAAGGCTCGAGATCCGTGGAGTTGTTGGACCGGGTTTTATCGCACCAAGTGTTTCACCTTAGGGAGCGCTTGGTACTTTTGTCAAGAAGAAAGACGGTACTATGCGGATGTGTATAGACTACATGAATTGAATAAGTGACGATCAAAAACAAGTATCCGCTGCCCTGGATAGATGACTTGTTTGATCAGCTGAAGGGTGCGTCGATTTTCTCAAAGATTGATTTAAGGTCTGGGTACCACCAGTTAAAGGTGAAGGAGGCGGATATCTGCAAGACGGCATTTCGTACTCGGTATGGGCACTTTGAGTTCTTAGTTATGCCGTTTGGGTTGACTAACGCTACCGCAAATTTCTTCATGGATATGATGAATAGGGTGTTCCAACAAGATTTGGATCGGTTCGTAGTGGTTTTATCGACGACATCTTGGTATATTCAAGGACCGAGGAGGAGCATGATGCGATTTATGGGTGGTATTGCAGATTCGAGGGAGAAACAGACTTTATGCAAAGTTTAGTAAATCGAGTTTTGGCTTAGAGGTGACGTTTTAGGTCATGTAGTGTCGGTGAGGGATTAGAGTGGATCCTCGAAAGATTGAGGCGGTTTTGGATTGGAAGCCGCCTAGGTCAAGAGTCGAGATTCAAGTTTTCGGTTTGGCGGGATACTTAGAAGATTTGTAGAGGATTTTCATTGATCGCAAGACCGATGACCAAATTGTTAAGAAAAGGGTTCCGCTTATTTGGTGAGAAGCGGCAGGAGAGCCGACAAGTTGAAGAAGATTTTGACCGAAGCTCGGTTCTAATTCAACCCGAGGTGGAAGGAATTCACAGTTTATTGCGATGCATCACATCTGAGTTTGGGTTGTGTCTTGATGCAGAAGGAAGGTTGTGGCTTACGATCTCAAAGAACCGAGGCCACATGAGGTCAATTATCCAACGCACGATCCGAGTTAGCGGTACGTAGTCTTTGCCTTGAAGATATAGAGGCATTACTTGTACGGAGAGAAATCGATAGTCTACACGGATCATAAGAGTCTCAAGTACCTTTTGACTCGTAAAGAGTTGAATCGAGACAGTAGCAGATGGATTGAGTTCTTTGAAAGACTACGATCGCTTGATTGAGTATCATCCGGGCAAGGCTAACGTTGTGGCAGACGCGTTGAGCCGTAAGGTTGTTTTGGATCTAAGAGCGATGTTTGCCCACTTGAGTTTGTACGACGACGGGAGTATTCTGGCAGAGCTGCAGGTTAAGCCTACTTGGGTTGAGCAGATCAGAGAAAAACAGTTGATGGATGAGGTTTTGAGTCTTGAGAGGACACAAGTGCGTAATGATGGTCCTGAGGGTTACAGCTTAGCTAGTGATAGAGTGATGTGTTTTGGGGAGAGCTTGTATGCCGAGGGATACCGAGTTAAGGCGAAGATTCTTCAGATGCACATAGCGCCCTCGCTATGCATCCCGGAGGTAGCAAAATGTATAGGATCTCGAGAGAGCGCCTTACAGTGGCCGGTCTAAAAAGGAAGTGACAGAGTTTGTAGGGAAGTGTCCGACATGTCGCAGTCAAGGCCGAGCATCGCTTGCCGTCGTGGTTGCTTCAACCAAAGAAGATTCCACAAGGAAGTGGGAAAGGGTCACTATGGATTTCGTCAAGGATTACCTCTTACACCTAGCAAGAAGGATTGATTTGGGTAATTGTGGATCGTCTCGACTAAATCACCACTTTATCCCGTGAGGGTGGATTACTCACTTGAGAGGTTGGCGAAATGTATGTGTCGAGATAGTAAGGTCACACGGTGTGCCAAGATCGATCATCTCTTGATAGGGATCCCGATTTACGCAAGGTTCGAAAGCGCAGCATCGAGCTCTGGGCACGCGGTTGGATTTCAAAGACGGATTTCATCCGCAATCGTGAGGCGATCGTAAAGGGTTATACGATCTTGGAGGACATGTTGTGAGGTTGTGTTTTGGACTTCAAAGGTAGTTGGGAGGATTTTCTACCATTAGTGAGTTCGCCACAACAATAGTTACCAAGCAAGCATCAAGATGGCACCATATGAGGCGTTGTATGGTAGGGAAGTGTCGCTCACCTACTTGTTGGACTGGAGTTAAGTGAACATCGCTTGTTGGGACTAGAGTTGGTTCTTTGAGACCGAAGGCAAGGTTGTTGATTCAGGCCCGATTGAAGGAAGCTTGCATCGCGTAAGTCTTATGCCAATCTTAAGCGAAGAGATATTGAATTTCTTGTGGAGATCAAGTTTTTCCAAGGTCTCACCGTGGAAGAAAGTGTTAAGGTTCGAAAGAAAAGGTAAGCTAAGTCCAAGTTTATTGGGCGTATAAGGTCTTTGAGACGAGTGGGACCAGAGCATATCGACTGAGTTGCCAGTGAGCTAAGTCGATTCACGACGTGTTCCACGCTTCGGCTTGGCGTTATCGCCGATCCATCGGACGTGGTGGCAGTGGAAGAGATCGAGGTAAACCCAGATTTGACTATGGAGGAAGAGCCTGTACAAATTTTAGATCAGGATGTGAAGGTTCTGCGTAGGAAGTCTGTGCCTTTGGTTAAGGTACTATGGCGGAATCATGGCGTGGAAGAAGCTACATGGGAACTCGAGGATATGATGAGACAGCAATACCCACAACTCTTTTGACCAGGTAATTTTGAGGCCAAAATTATTTTTAAGGGGGGTAGAACTGTAATATCCCGGGTTATGGGCTATTTTATTTTGGCTTTATTACATGTGCATGGTGTGCTATGTTGTCATTTTGATGTTGTTGGGGCTTAGTTATAAGCTAGGTGTAAGCCTAAGTGGTAGAAAGAATTTTTGCTTTTAGGCTCAGGAGGGGAGGAGCTGAAGGAGCTGGGGTTTATAAATATTTTAGGTGAATTTTAGCATAAGAAAGGAGTTGGTGGAGTGGCAAGCGGTATGCCACTAAGAGCTTGGATTGGCGCCACTTGCGGGAGGGAAGAGGTCCTATGTTCAAGCTGCAGAGTGCTCTATTTTGGTTTCTATTTTGACTAGCAGGGAGGGAGGAGTTGTGGCGCTTCAAACTCGCCTGGACCAAGTCAAAAGTTCAAATGGTGGGTGGAGAGCGATTGTAAGAAGTGGATTAATTCAAAGTGATTTGAATTAGTGGCTTGGAGTGGTTGAAGGTGTTTGGCCGGATTTTGGAGAGGTTTTGGGGGAGTGGCCGGTTGGTAAGTGTTGTGGTGTTAATATCGGGTGTTGTTTCAATCGGGTTGAAGAAGGTAGGTTTTGGCCGAAAGGCCATCTTTTCCTTCTTGTTTGTTGTTGATTCTGGTTTGGATAAGCCGATGTTGGTTGGTTGAAAAGAGTTAACTTGCTTGATTAAACATATCATATAGGGCCTTTGGATTTCTGAAGCAAGCAAGAAGGGTCTTTCTTCTCATTAAGCAATCCAGAAGTGGTGGTAAGAACGAGTTCTTTTAGTCGGTTTCGTTTAGTTTTCTTTAAGCCAAGTTATTAAGAGATTAACCGTTTTTCATTTCTAGGGTGTGACCGATTGGTAAGGGAACCATTGTTGGTTCGGGTTTGGTAGGAAACCAAACCATTTGCGAGGTAAAGGTTTAACGCAAACCCTTTTGGTTTATTGGTTTTGGCCGAAAAGCTATGTGTGACTAATCTGGTGTTTGGCCGCTTTTAGGAGCAAAATAATCGAGGGGTTAAACCGGTTCTTTGGGATTAAGCGTGCGTTCTATCAGGTGTGTAAACTAACACACCTTCTTAACTGAGTAATATGTTAATAACCTGATTGTGTAAGTGAAACAGTGTGGTTGATCGATATAATACCCAATGAGGTATGGATACTGGATTCGTAAGTCCGTTTCATTACGAGATATGTGATGATATGTGATAGCATGATTTATGGTGTATGTATTTTGAGATGTCATATTAAGCATGTAAGCATGATAGCATGATTGCACGCTTTGCATTAGTATGATATGTTATTGGGTGATATGAGGAGGGGGATATGATATCCGTGTCTTTGGGACACCGAGGTTTGGCACCTCCAAAGGGTTTGGTACTACGATTGATTATTGTGACTTTGGGTCACCAGAGGTTTGGCACCTCCGCTGCTCGTCCCAAAGGCTTAGTACCACAAAGGGTTGGCCCCACTGCTGATTATACGGATTGACGCTAGTGATTTGGTATCACACGATGGGTTGGCCCCATCATTTTAACCGTGGATCGGTCACCAAAGGATTTGGTATCACACTCGTGTCTTTGGGACACCGAGGTTTGGCACCTTATAGTGACTCGCCCACGTGGTTAACGCCACCGTGGGTTGGCCCCACTTTTGAGATATGGGATCGCCGCCGTGATTTGGTATCACACGGGTTGGCCCCACAAATGGATCTTCGTGACTTTAGGTCACCAGGGTTTGGCACCACATCTATGGATATCGTGACTTTGGGTCACCAAGTGGTTTGGCACCACCAAAGGGTTTGGTACCACACGGGTAGAAAATGTGTTATGGATGGTTAGGATCGTGCATTACTTGTATTGCTCTGTTATGATGTGTGTTAGCATGTTGCATATACCGGGAGAGGGATTTATGCACTGAGTCTTGTGACTCACCTTCTCCCTTATCATTTCAGGTGACGCATAGATCGCGGACATGGAGCCAGGATGGACTCGAGGTGCCCATGCCATGGATAAATCCAGAGTTGCGTTGATTTAAACTTGGTACTTTATTTGACTTGTTTTTTGTCATTTGTTTTATCTGGATTGTAAAAGGCCTTTTTAAACTTATGGTTTTTATTTATATGCGTGGATTAGATTTCAAGTATGCCTTAATAATTAATTGGGTTAAAATTTGGCTAAAATTTGTAAAGATAAGGTTTTCAAACTACAAGTTTATATGTTTTAAACTTTACCATCGGTATCACAATCGTAATTTAAGATAAATGAAACTCAAATGTTCTCCAACTTGAATATATCCTCGCATTAAGTAAAAATGTTTTTTAGGCAACAACAAGGATTACTTAAATTTTAAAACGAGGCGAGCTTGTATTACTTGCATATCTGAATAAGTTTTCAAAATTATTGGGTTTTCAAATGCATCATCGATTTTCAAATCACCAACCTCAAGATTTTCTTCAAGTACAAAATTTAGCTAGATGATTTTAACAAACTCCTAACTTAAACCTAAACCTCTCAAATACATTTTCCTATAACATACCGGATTCGTTGCAGTGGTGTATTGACCGGTTTGGGGTGTTTCTGTGTATGCCATCGTCCAACTCGCTCAATACCGATAAGGTCCTATAAACTTGGGACTTAACTTCCTTTGCGACCAAATCTCATTACCTTTTTCCAAGGCTAAACTTTGAGAAACACGAATCTCCCACAAAGAAACTCAATCTCCTTTCGCTTAAGATCTGCGTATGACTTTTGCCTGCCGATGCCTCCTTCAACCGTGTTCGAATTACTTTAACCTTTTTTTCGATTCTGCCACGATTTTCGGACCCAAAATCTGACTTCTCTCAATTCTGGCCCAACATGCGGAGTGCGACACTTCCGATCCATACAGCTTTGTACGGTGCCATCCGAATACTTGCTCGATAAATTGTTATTGTACGCAAATTCCGCTTAAAGGCAAGAACTCCTCCCAACTCCCTCTCAAGTCTATCACGCAACCTCTCAACATATCCACCAACACTTGTATTACCCCGCCAGATTGACCGTCCATCATGGATGGAATGCCTCTTCGAAATCCAACCCGGTGCCCAAAGCTTGATGTAACGCCTTCCAAAATCGAGACGTAAACCTCGGATCCCTATCCGAGATAATCGACACCGGCACTCTGTGCAGCCTCACGATCTCTGCTATATACAACTTGCCAATTTCTGCAGAGAATAGTCCACCCGCCGGTAGATAAAATGTGTAGATTTCACAACCACCTACTACCACCCATAATGAGTCCTTCTTAGTAGGCGTAAGGGAAGCCCACTAACGAAGTCCATGGTAATTCTCTCCACTTCCATTGTGGAATCTTTATCTATCAAGCAATCCTCGATGCTTGGTGCTCAAATTTTGACTTGTTGACACGTTAGGCACTTCCCTACAAACTCTATAACTTCTCGCTTAAGACCACGCCACCAAAACTGCTCCCGTAAATCCTTGTACAACTTATGTAATATCCCGGTTAAGGGTTAATTTATTTCCGCAATTGTTGCATGTTTATTTCTTGCTATGATGTTGTTTGGGTGTTTTGGGGCTTAGCCAGAGACTAGGAGTGTGCTGAGTAGGTGGATAAGTTTTTATTTTTGGGCTTTAGGGATAGGAGTCAAGGAGATGGGGTTTTAATTAAATTAAGTGAATCTAAAGCACAAATAAGGAGCTAGCAAAGTGGCAAGCATGCGCCACATGGAGTGTGTGTGTGTGGCGCCATCTACAAGGGGAGGTCTTGTGTTCAAGTCATGAGAATCCCACCCTTTTGGCACTCATTTTGGACTGCATGGAGGAAGAGGTTGAAGGCAACTTGAACTCTAGCTTGGACTTAGTCTTCACATTCAAAAGAGGGTGGAGAGTGAAAGTAGGAGGGAGACTTGGTCATGGATTTGAATTGGTGGTGTGGGAGTAAAGGGGGAGTTGGCGGGTTTGGTGAGAGTTTGGGGAAGAGGGAGTGTGTGGTAGGTTGGTGATTGGAGTGGTAGAAATTTCCTTTGTGCATGTGTGTGTGTGTTTTCGGTCATATCTTTGGTAGCCTAAGCCGAACTTCCGCTTCTTCTTTTCATTTTGAAAAGCTACTCTTTTCTTTTCCATTCTCACTTAAGCCAAAACTTGTACCCTCCTTTTCGCCCATATTCTCTCTTCTTGAACCGAAACCCAAAGCTTGGGTGTTGCCGAATTTACTTGTTGCTCTCATTTGTTTTTCTTTTTTTTTGAAGCCAATGCCTCTCCCACTCTCTGTTCTTTTCAACTTTGTTAAACCAAAAACCTCAAGCACCCATATTGCCGAAAATCTACCTTGCTTCTTCCTTCTTCTTTTCGTTGTGCAAAGCCGAAACTAGTGATCATTCCTCTCATTTTCTTCTTTTTGCTTTCACAACCCTTGTGCCGAATTCTCCCTTTGTTCCATACCATTTCTTGCTGAAAATTTCTCTTCTTCTAAACACACCTTATTCTTTTCTTCCCCTTTTCAAAACCGAAAGTGACCCCCCTCCACTCATCTCTCTTACGTTTCATCTCTTTTCCAAAACCAATTAGCCAATCCTCCTTGTGTTGGCTCTAATATTTGGTGGTGTTGGGTGTGTGGTTTCCAATCATTTGGTAGTAGGTAGGTGTTGGCGAATGGCCATTTCTCTTTCTCGATATTTTACCAATTCTTGGTATGTTAGTATTGATATCGATATTGGTTAAAAAGGGTTTAACTTCTTGTTTAATCTTTTCGTATAGGATCTTTGGACTTTGGAAATAATCAAGAGGAGCCTCCAACTCTTTTAGCCGATTGCTAAGTGGTGGTAAGAGGAGTACTTTGTTAGTCCGTTCCTTTAGCTTCGTTAAACCAAGTCTCAGTGGATTAATGGATTTTCTTTTTAGGTGGAGGCCGGTTGTAAAGGAGAAACCTTTGTGGTTCGAGTTTGGGAGGAAGCCAAACGTTTGCAAGGTAAGGACTATGTGATAAACTCTCTTTGGTTTAATACTTGTGGCCGAATGGTATGATGGGTAATCCATTTGTTGGCCGATTGTAGGATTCGAGTTGTAGAAGTGATCAAGGGACGTAAATCGATTTTAGGGATTAATACCTTCGCTAATTCAGGTGTGTAAACTAACACACTTCTGTTTAGTAATATAATTGATAACCTGTGTGACGATTAATGAAACAGTGATGATTGATGTGATACCCTAATGGGTATGATTACGGACTCGTAAGTCAAGATTATTATTATGAGTTACTGATGATCTATATGATACCATGGTTGTGGATATATGTGACATGGGGTATGAGATTAGACATATTAGCATGATATGCATGATTATATGATATGCATGATTACATGAGTGTGGTATGTTGATGGGTGATACGAGTGGAGGGAGCAGTGATATTTTGTGCTGACGAGCACCAGTGTTTTGGTAACACACTTTGTGACTTTGGGTCACCAGAGGTTTGGCACCTCCAGAGGTTTGGTACCTCAGCGTCTCGTCCCTGTGGTTTAACCACCGTGGGTTGGCCCCACTTGTGAGATATGGGATTGACGCCAGTGATTTGGTATCACACGATGGGTTGGCCCCATCATTGGATTTGTGACTACGGTCACCAGTGCTTTGGTAGCACAATTGTGTCTTTGGGACACCAGTGTTTTGGTAACACATTGTGACTATATGTCACTGGGTTTGGCACCACCAAAGGTTTGGTACCACACGGGTAGAAAAGGCGATATGGATGGTTAGGGTCGGTTGCATTAATTATATTGCTTTGTATGATGTGTGTTAGCATGTTGTTCTTCTAGCGGGATTTACACACTGAGTCACTCGACTCACCCTCTCCTTTGACTTTTCAGTGACACTTAGACGCGACATGGAGCCGGATGGACTCGAGGTGCTCATGCCATACCGAAATAAAGATTGGCTCGGACTTTTAAGAAATTTGGTACTTAAGTTTTATTATTTCTATTTGGTTTTATTTGGGTTGTAAATGGCCTTTTTAAATTATGTTTTGTTCACGATTGTTGGATGTATAATATGCTTTAACAAACTACTTGAGTTAAAATGCGCTAAAACTTGGAAAGACAACGTTTTCAAAACTTCAAAACGATGTTTTAAACTATACCATCGGGTATCATGCTATAACTTAGAACAAAATGAACTCAATTGTTTTTCTAACTTAAATATGATTTTCTACTAAGACAAAATACTTTAGTAATAATATGAAACAACTTAAAATCAAACCGATATAAATTAGTTTTTCCTACACTTGGATAAATTTTCAAAGCTCTCGGGTTTTCAAATACAACATAAATTTTAGTCAAAACCTACTCAAGTTTCCTCAAATACAAAGTTTCGCAAAAATGTTTCATCGATTTTTAGACTTCAACCTAAATCACTCGTAACCTTTCTCCTCAGAGCATACCGTTCTATTGTGGTGTATTGACCGGTTTGGGGTGTTACAATTGTGGTATCGAGCCAAGTTCAAAGCTTCACTGTGGGCCCGAGGCCCAAAATGTTTTAAAACTATAGTTTTCAAGTATTCTGTTTTAAAGTATGGTTTGAAAGGCATGACACCGAGTCTCCGGCACCAGTCCGCCCAGGTAAGTACCCCGTACTATTTGTTGTATTGATTGATATGATTGGCCGATTAGTAGGACTACTCTGAGACTGAAACTAATAGGACTCAGTGGACTCATGAAAACAAAGTCTCTTTAAAAATTCATAAAACTTTGCTTTAAAAATAGTGGAATAATGACGATACATAAAATTCTTTAATCGGATTTAGATTTAGTCATGAGTACCGAGGTGGACGTGGTCGTGGGCGTGGTCGCGGTAGGATGATCGCTTCGAGCCCGTAGGTTCTGGGCGGTGGTTCGAGAGAATGAGATACTGCCCGCCACCACCGGAGGTGGTGAGTTCCGTGAATAGACCGCGATGATGCAAAGGTCATAGGCGATGTCGCGGGTTTTGAGAGGGTAGCCGGAGCAGTGGAGGCGTAGGAGCTAGGAAATCGCGCTCGAGCGACTTGGCAAATAAATGAGTTCTTCCGAGGTGTTCTCGGTGTTGCTCCTAGCATCGCCGAAAGTATCGCTAGAAGCGACGTAACGGATCATGGACGATCCGGACCTAACTACCGAGGAGAAATTAAAGGGATCGATCACTTCTCGAGATGAGTCATACCAGTGGTGGCTCACGATCCGTGACAATACCGCAATGGAAGATCCGACATGGGACTATTTTCGGCCGCTTATCGAAGAAGTACGCTTGAGCTAACTACATAAATGAGCGTGAAAAGCATTTTGAGGTTAGTCCAGGAGTAAATGCGTTTAATCGAGGTAGAGTTCCCGAGGTCGAGTCGGTATGCTGGGGTATGGTGGCCATCGAGCATGAGAGGTGCGCTCGCTTGAGGATGGCTCGCGAGACTAACCGAGGTCGATAATTGCGCCAAACAGGAGCATGAATTTGCGGTTCGTTGAAAAGGCGAAGGTTGCCGAGGGCATTAAAGAGTCTGTGGAGGCGTAGTATGGATAGAAACCGTCACAAAGGAGTTTTGGATCTTCCGGGTCATTGGGTAATCAGCAGAAGAGGGCTAGACCGAAAGGGCCAATCACGGGTAGGTTTGTTGTCGCTAGGCGGGATCGCCGCAAAGGTAACCATTGTGGAAAGGCTCACCGGGAGGATGTTGGACCGATGGCGTAGGTCGTTTTGAGTGTGGCTTGCCGGGACCACCGGTGAGGGACCGTCCGCAAAGTTAGCTAGAATTTAGTCGAGAATCGGTAATAATCAAGACAAAAATAATGGACCACCGCAGGGGCCGAGGTAATGGCGAGAGGTAATAGCCTGTCGGGGCCGTGGAGCACCGTGCGTAGGTGCAGTAGTTCTGAGAGGCCGCATACCGGATTGGTATATGCCGCGAGGCGCCGAGAGGAGGCGACGACCGGACGCCATAATCCAGACGCTTTTTGATCTTTGGTTCTCCTTATACCGCTTTTAATTGATGTGGGTTCTACGCACTCTTATGTTGCCGAGTATAGTAGAGACAATGGATTTAGACTCGAGATATCTTCTAGGCGTATGACCGTAATAAGCCCTCTAGGTCACTCAGTAGTGGTAGATAAACCGATAGAGACGCACTCTCTAGAACTCCAAGGTGGTATTTGAGGTCGATCCGATGGAACCGCCGCTTGGGGAGTTCGATCGATTTTGGGGATGGACTGGCCGAGTAAGCACCAGCGCGGTTGGATCATGCTAAGCGCATGGTTCCGAGCACACCGAGGGTGATGAAGTGGTTCGATCGGTAATAGGAGAAACTATCTCGTCCAATGTGGTATCTCGCTGAAAGTCGAGAAATGGTCGAAAGGGGTCGTGAAGCGTATGTGGTTCATGTGTATGCCTTGGAAACTAAGGAGTCTACCGTGGAGATGGTTCGGACAGCTAGGGAATTTGTGGATGTGTTTCTGAGGAGCTCCGGTTTGCCACCGATCGGAGGTAGAATTGGGATAGACTCATATCTTAATCGCACCCATATCCATTGCTCCGCATGAGATGGCACCTAAAGAATTAGTGGAGCTTAAGGCTCAAATCCAGAGTTATTGGACCGAGGCTTTATCAAAGCCAAGTATTTCGCCGTGGGAGCGCCTTGGTATTTTGTAAAGAAGAAAGACGGTATTATGCGGATGTGCATAGACTACCGCCAACTAAATAAGTCGACGATCAAAAACAAGTATCCACCGCCTCGGATAGATGACTTGTTTATCAAATGAAGGGCGTCGGTTTTCTCAAGATCGACTTAAGGTCCGGTATCACCATTGAAGGTAAAAGAGGCGGATATCGTAAGACGGCATTTCGCACTTTCGGTATGGGCATTTTGAGTTTCTAGTTATGCTGTCGGGTTGACTAACGCATCGGCAGCACTTTTCATGGATCCGATGAATAGGGTGTTCCAACAAGACCTAGATCGATTCGTGGTGGTTTTATCGACGACATTTTGGTATACTCAAGGATCGAGGTAGAGCATGACGCCATTTACGGTGGTATTGCAGATTCTAAAGGAGAAACAAATTTCTATGCGAAGTTCAAGAATGCGAAGTTCGCTCGTGGAGGTGACATTCTGGGTCATGTAGTGTCACGAGGGATTAGAGTGGACCCCGCAAGATAGAAGCGGTTTTGGATTGAAGCCGCCTAAGTCGAAGAGCGAGATTCGAGTTTTCTCGGGGTTGTGGATACTACCAAGATTTTAGAAGGTTTCGTTAATTGCGCACCGATGACCAAATTATTGAGAAAGGAGTTCCGCTTATTTGACCGAGAAGCAACAGGAGAGCTTCGACAAGTTGAAGAAGATTTTGACCAAGCTCCGGCCTCGATTCAACCCGAGGTCGGTAAGGAATTTACTGATGTATCGCGATGCATCACATACAAAGCTTGGGTTGTGTGCTTGATGCAGAAGGGAAGGTTGTGGCTTACGATCCCGGCAATACCGAGGCCACATGAGGTTAATTATCCCACGCACGATCTAGAGTTAGCAAATGTAGTATTTGCCCTAAAGATATGGAGGCATTACTTGTACGGAGAAAGATCGATAGTCTATACGGACCATAAGAGTCTCAAGTACCTTCCGACTCGTAAAGACTTGAATCGAGACAATACCATGGATTGAGTCTGAAAGACTACGATTGCTCAATTGAGTATCATCCGGCAAGGCTAATGTTGTGGCGCATTTATTGAGCCGTAAGGTTGTTTCAATTTGAGAGCGTTGTTTGCCCACTTGAGTTTGTATAATGACGGAGTATTCTCGCGAATCGCAGTTTGCTTACTGGGTTGAGCGATCGTAGAAAAGCAATTGTTAGATGAGGTTTTGAGCGCTTGAAGACTCGAGTGCAGTGATGGGTTGAAGGGTATAGCTTGTCTAATGACGGGTTCGTGTTTCGTGGAAGGCTTGTATACCGAGAGATGTCAATTGAGGCAAAAATTCTTCAGATGCTCATAGCAATTTCACGCTTATGCATCCCGGAGGTAGCAAAATGTATAAGGATCTCGTGGAACAGCCTCGTGGCGGGTCCAAAAAGGAGGTGACAGAGTTTGTAGGAAAGTGTCGACATGTCAAGAGCCAAGGTGAGCATCGCTGCCATGTCTGGGTTGCTTGACCAAAGAAGATTCCACATGGAAGTGGGAAAGGATCACTATGGATTTCGCGCTGGATTACCGCTACACCGAGCAAGAAGGATTCATTTGGGTAGTTGTGGATCTACCGACTAAATCCGCCACTTCATTCCAGTGAGGGTGGATTACTCACTTCGAGGTTGGCGGTCAGATGTGTCGAGATTGTGAGATCGCACGGGTGCCCGTGTCGATCATCTCGGATAGGGACCCCATTCACGCTAAGGTTCGAAGGCTTTGCATCGTGCTCTGGGTACACGGTTAGATTTCAAAGACGGCAAGATTTCATCCGCAGATCGACGGGCGATCGGAAAGAGTTATACGATATTGGAGGACATGCTTCGAGGGTGTGTTTTGGACTTGAGGGTAGCTGGAGGAGTATCTACTCGTTAATAATTCGCTTACAACAACAAATACCAAGCGAGCATTAAGATGGCACCTTATGAGGCATTGTATCGGTAGGAAGTGTCGCTCACCGACTTGTTGGATGAGCTAAGTGAACGCCGCTTATTGGGACCAGAGTTGGTTGTTTGAGGCCAAGACAAGGTTAAGTTGATTCAGCTCGATTGAAGGAAGCTTGGACCGGCGAAGTCCTATGCCGATCTTAAACGGAGAGATATTAAGTTTGTGTGGAGATCGGGTTTTCTGAAGGTCTCACCGTGGAAGAAAGTATTAAGGTTCGGAAGAAAGGCAAGCTAAGTCCGAGGTTCATTGGGCAGTATAAGGTATTAAGACGAGTGGGACTATTGCATATCACCGAGTTGCCCGAAGTTAAGTCGATTCACGACGTGTTCCACGCTTCGATGCTTCGTCGATATCGCTCCGATCCATCACATGTGGTAACAAGAGGAGATCAAGTAAATCTAGATATGTCCATAGAGGAAGAGCTGTCTGATTTTAGATCGGGATGTGAAGGTTCTACGCAGAAGTCTGTGCCTCTCGTTAAGGTTCTTTAGGCGGAATCATGGCGTGGAAGAAGCGACGTGGGAACCCGAGGATATGATGAGACAAAGAATACCATAACTCTTTCTCGACTGTAATTTCGAGGTCGAAATTATTTTAAGGGGTAGAACCGTAATATCCGGGTTAAGGGGTTAATTTATTTCGCAATTGTTGCATGTTTATTTCTTGCTATGATGTTGTTTGGGTGTTTTGGGCTTAGCTGTAGACTAGGAGTGTGCCCGAGTAGGTGGATAAGTTTTTATTTTTGGGCTTTAGGGATAGGAGTCAAGGAGATGGGGTTTTAATTAAATTAAGTGAATCTAAAGCACAAATAAGGAGCTAGCAAAGTGGCAAGCATGTGCCACATGGAGTGTGTGTGTGGCGCCATCTACAAGGGGAGGTCTTGTGTTCAAGTCATGAGAATCCCACCCCTTTGGCACTCATTTTGGACGGCATGGAGGAAGAGGTTGAAGGCAACTTGAACTCTAGCTTGGACTTAGTCTTCACATTCAAAAGAGGGGTGGAGAGTGAACGTGGGAGGAGACTTGGTCATGGGATTTGAATTGGTGGTGTGGGAGTAAAGGGGAGTTAGCTTGGTTTGGTGAGAGTTTGGGGAGAGGGAGTGTGGTGGGTTGGTGATTGGAGTGAGCCAAAATTTCCTTTGTGCATGTGTGTGTGTTTTCGGTCATATGTTTGGTAGCCTAAGCCTAACCTTCCGCTCTTCTTTTCATTTTGAAAAGCTACTCTTTTCTTTTCCATTCTCACTTAAGCCAAACTTGTACACTCCTTTTCCGCCCATATTCTCTCTTCTTGGAACCGAAACCCAAAGCTTGGGTGTTCCAATTTACTTGTTGCTCTCATTTGTTTTTCTTTTTGTTTTTTTGAAGTCAATGCCTCTCCACTCTGCTCTTTTTCAACTTTGTTAAACCGAAACCTCAAGCACCCATATTGCCGAAAATCTACCTTATGCCTTCCTTCTTCTTTTCACAGCAAAGTCAAACTAGTGATCATTCCTCTCATTTTCTTCTTTTGCTTTCACAACCCTTGTGTCAATTCTCCTTTGTTCCATACCATTTCTTGCTGAAAATTTCTTCTTCTAAACACACCTTATTCTTTTCTTCCCTTTTCAAACCGAAAGTGACCCCTCCACTCATCTCTCTTCGTTTTATCTCTTTTTCCAAAACCAGCTTAGTTAATCCTCCTTGTGTTGGCCGAATATTTGGTGGTGTTGGGTGTGTGGTTTCCAATCATTTGGTAGTAGGTAGGTGTTGGCCGAATGGCCATTTCTCTTTCTCTGATATTTTACCAATTCTTGGTATGTTAGGGCTGATATCGATATTGGTTAAAAAGGGTTTAACTTCTTGTTTAATCTTTTCAGATAGGATCTTTGGACTTTGAAATAATCAAGAGGAGCCTCCAACTCTTTTAGCCGATTGCTAAGTGGTGGTAAGAGGAGTACTTTGTTAGTCCGTTCCTTTAGCTTCGTTAAACCAAGTCTCAGTGGATTAATGGATTTTCTTTTTAGGTGGAGGCCGGTTGTAAAGGAGAAACCTTTGTGGTTCGAGTTTGGTAGGAAGCCAAACGTTTGCAAGGTAAGGACTATGTGATAAACTCTCTTTGGTTTAATACTTGTGGCCGAATGGTATGATGGGTAATCCATTTGTTGGCCGATTGTAGGATTCGAGTTGTAGAAGTGATCAAGGGCGAAATCGATTTTAGGATTAATACCTTCGCTAATTCGGTGTGTAAACTAACACACTTCTGCTTAGTAATATAATTGATAACTTGTGTGACGATTAATGAAACAAGGATGATTGATGTGATACCCTAATGGGTATGATTCTGGACTCGGGTAAGTCAGTATTATTATTATGAGTTACTGATGATCTATATGATACCATGGTTGTGGATATATGTGACATGGGGTATGAGATTAGACATATTAGCATGATATGCATGATTATATGATATGCATGATTACATGAGTGTGGTATGTTGATGGGTGATACGAGTGGAGGGAGGTGGATATTTTATGTCGACGAGCACCAGTGTTTTGGTAACACACTTTGTGACTTTGGGTCACCAGAGGTTTGGCACCTCCAGGTTTGGTACCTCGGCGTCTCGTCCCTCGTGGTTTAACCACCGTGGGTTGGCCCCACTTGTGAGATATGGGATTGACGCCATGATTTGGTATCACACGATGGGTTGGCCCCATCATTGGATTTGTGACTACGGTCACCAAGTGCTTTGGTAGCACAATTGTGTCTTTGGGACACCAAAGTGTTTTGGTAACACATTGTGACTATATGTCACCAAGTGGTTTGGCACCACCAAAGGGTTTGGTACCACATGGGGTAGAAAAGGCGATATGGATGGTTAGGGTCGGGTTGCATTAATTATATTGCTTTGTATGATGTGTGTTAGCATGTTGTTCTTCTAGAGCGGATTTACACATCGAGTCACCGACTCACCTCTCCTTTGACTTTTCAGTGACACTTAGACGCGGACATGGAGCCGGATGGACTCGAGGTGCTCATGCCATACCAAAATAAAGATTTGCTCTTGACTTTTAAGAAATTTGGTACTTAAGTTTTATTATTTCTATTAGGTTTTATTTGGGTTGTAAATGGCCTTTTTAAATTATGTTTTGTTCATTATTGTTGGATGTATAATATGCTTTAACAAACTACTTGAGTTAAAATGCGCTAAAACTTGGAAAGACAACGTTTTCAAAACTTCAAAAACGATGTTTTAAACTATACCATCGGGTATCATGCTATAACTTAGAACAAAATGAACTCAATTGTTTTTCTAACTTAAATATGATTTTCTACTAAGACAAAATACTTTAGTAATAATATGAAACAACTTAAAATCAAACCGACATAAATTAGTTTTTCCTACACTTGAGATAAATTTTCAAAGCTCTCTGGTTTTCAAATACAACATAAATTTTAGTCAAAACCTACTCAAGTTTCCTCAAATACAAAGTTTCGCAAAATGTTTCATCAGATTTTTAGACTTCAACCTAAATCACTCAGAACCTTTCTCCCTGTAGCATACCAGATTCGGTCGTGGTGTATTGACCGGGTTTGGGGTGTTACAACTTACTTCCTCCAGGATGTATAACATAAGGGCTACTATGCGATTCCTGAAGAATCCTCTGCCTTAACTCCTCATTCTTAGGCATACAGACCTTGCCTTGAAAACACAAACTGTCATTGCTTTTACACCAAAATTTTCCAATTCCCATTTTGTACTTGTAGCGACTTAGTACTTAAATCCTTATCTCGCCAACCGTCCTTCTTTCACCTCATTCACCATGATGACTTGACTCAGAACTCGCCAAAAACTTCCATCACATACAAGCTAAGATGTGCAAACATCGCCTCACTCGACACTACTTTTTGACTTAGGGCATCTGCCACTACGTTCGCCTTGCCCGAGTGATACTCTATAGAACAATCGTAGTCTTTCAATAACTCCACCCACCTTCGTTATCTCAGGTTCAGCTCTTTCTGAGTTAGCAGATACTTAAGGCTCTTATGGTTCGTATAGATCACCGACCTTTCTCCATATAGATAGTGCCTCCACACTTTAAGAGTGAATACAACCGCCGCCAACTCCAGATCGTGCGTCGGATAGTTTACCTCATGTGGCTTCAATTGTTGAGATGCATATGCGACTACTTTTCCGTCTTGCATAAGGACACATCCCAATCCTGTATGGGAAGCATCACAATACACCATGAAATCTTTTCCGCCTCAGGCTGAATTAAAATCGGAGCTTCAGTCAAAACCCTCTTAAGCTTCTCAAATCTCTCCTGTTGCTTATCTGTCCATACGAAAGGTACCTCCTTCCTTAGTAACTTCATCAAAGGTGCAGCCATTGATGAAAACCCTTCTACGAATCTTCTATAATAGCCTACCAATCCCAAGAAACTACGAACTTCCGCCATAGACTTAGGTGGTTTCCAATCCAATACTGCCTCAATCTTCCGAGGATCCACCTTATCCCTTCAAAGAGACACCACATGCCCTAAAACGTAACTTCCTTCACCAAAATTCGCACTTGTTGAACTTGGCATATAGCTTTTCTCCTTAACACTTGCAACATGACTCGAGTGCTCATCATGTTCTTCCTCAGACTTAGAATACACCAAGATATCGTCTATGAACACAATAACGAACCGGTCCAGATAGGGTTGGAAAACTCGGTTCATCATGTCCATGAACGTGGCTGGGGCATTTGTCAATCCAAACGGCATTACCAAGAACTCATAATGCCCGTACCTTGTCCGAAAAGTCGTCGATGGATATCGCCTCCTTCACCTTAAGTCGATGATATCCTCGACCTTAGATCTATCTTCAAAATATCATGCCCCTTGTCGATCGAACAAGTCGCCTATCCTTGGCAATGGATACCGTTCTTGATGATCGCCGTATTCGGTTCCGATAATCTATGCACATGCGATAGTCCCGCCCTTCTTCTTCACAATAGGACCAAGGTTCTCTATGGAGACATACTAGGTCGAATAAATCCACGATCGAGTAACTCTTGATCTCGAGCCTTGAGCTCTACTAGCTCCTTTGGTGCCATTTGGTGCGGAGTAACCGACATGTGAGTCGCATGCTTAATAAGTCAATTTCGAACTCTACCTCCCTATCCGGGTAACCTGTAGCTCTTCCGAAAAGACGCCCACAAATTCCCTTACTGTTCTAACTCCTCCTACAACTGCTTCCTTAGCCTCCAAGGCACTGATCAAAGCTACACACCTTTTTCTCACCATCTTCTCTGCCTTAAGGGCAGATACCACATTTGACAGGCAATTTCGTCTCTCGCCCATCACCACAACCTCTGTGCCGTCAGGAGTTCTTAACGACATGCGCTTAGCCGCACAATCCACATTTGCATGGTACTTCACTAACCAATCCATGCCTAAGATTAGGCTATACTCCTCAAATGACAACTCCATTTAGTCTGCTGAAAATTACGCCCCCTGAACTTCTAAGGGTACTGCCCTAAAGATTTTATCTAACACTACTGATTGCCCTAAAGGACTAAGTACAGTCATCTTCCTAGATATAGTTTTAGAGTTCGTATGCAGAGTTCCAGACACCTTATTAGCAATATATGAATGAGTTGACCCAATATCTATCAACGCAATAAATGGTAATCCAGAGATAAGGAACATACCCGTTATGACATCAAAAGGCCACCATCCTCCCTTCGACGAATCGCATATACTAGACCCATTGTCTCGCCTCATGTTACCAACACCTACCAGTTGTTCCCGTCCTCTTCTAGAACCATTACCTCTGCCAGCCAAACCACGACCCCACGGTGGCTGCTGTCTACCTCTTCCAGCCTGATTAGGACCCTGACTTCATCGGTCGGCTCCTTCGCTTTCATGGGACAATCCCTAATCATGTAATCTTTGGACCCAGACTTGGAACATCCTCCCGTCTTCTTCCAACACTCTCCCAAGTCATCTTTCCACACTGAGCACAAGTGCGGATCTTGTCCTCCTCATAGCGACTTTGTCGACCTCGCGACCCATCCGTTCTAGGTCTCTTCTGAACATTTCCAGATGACCCTGATGATCCGAAACCTCTCTTTTGTTTATTCCTGTCCGTGTTCTGTCTCACAGACTCCTTAACTCCTTCAGCAACCTTTGCCTTTTCCACCAACACAGTAAATTCCCACTCCTACTGTGGGGCAATCAACAATCTCAGGTCATCCCTTAGTCCGTCTTTAAATCGGACACATCGTTCGTGCTCCGTAGCTACTATACCTCGAGCGTATCGGCTCAACCTTAGGAATTCTGCCTCATACTCCGCTACAAGCTTATTCCCCTGAACCAGCCTCAGAAACGCCTTCCTCTGCGCATCAATGTAACTAGTCCCAATGTACTTCTTCTGATATGCCACCTTAAAGTACTCCCAAGTGAGATCATCTACGGCAGCACCATCCTGAACCGTGAGCTACCATTGGTATGACTCATCGCGGAGGAGCGATACTACCCCTTTCAATTTCTCCCATGGACAGTCCAAATCATCCATAATTCGCCTCGTCGCTTCTAACCAATACTCACCAGTATTAGCGCCACACCGATATACCACGAAAAAACTCAGCTCCATTAGCTCGAGTCGCCAGTGCAGACTTCCAAGCTCCCATGCCTCCACCTGCTCCAGCCACCCTTTCCGAACTCGCAAAGATCGCTCGTGATATCTTGCATCATCCCCGTCGATCCCGATATTCCACACCTTGGTCAAGGTGGTGGCATTTCATTCTCGGACCCTTGACCAGACCTAACGGGTTTCGACACGGTCATTCAGCCTCTACCACGACCATGCACATTACGACCACGTCCCCTAGAACTCATGCTTCTGAATTGCGTTTATCTGATTAAAGAATTTTATGAATTAGTTTTTGTTCCACTGATTTATCGCGAACAGTTTTTTGTTCAATAGTTCTAAAGAGTAGTTCTTTCTAATTCATGCACACACAATCTCAAATTCATTCATTCAATCATCACATTCATGAACTTGCATTCATTACAGAAAAGTGTTGTAGTTGTCATTGTTGTTGTTTTCCACTACCTGTGGGTATTTTCGTAATTTTATCCTATAGGGATATTTTGGTAATTTTTCAAATTAGGGTATTTGAAAATTTTGCAAAATAGAGATTTTTGGTCTTTTTGCAAAATAGGAATACTTGGTAAGAAGATTCAAGGGTAATATGGGAATTTCATAAACTGAGGGTATTTTTGTAATTTTTCAAACTAGGGGCATTTCAGTAATTTTTTTTTTTTGCAAAATATGGTTCCAGGTGATTTAACGAAATAACGGTATTTTGGAAATTTTTAATTCGAGGGTATTTCGGCAACTTCCCATACTAAGGGTATTTTGGTAATTTGTACAGGTTAGGGGTAATTTGGTCAATCTGCAAATCAGGGGTACTTTGGAATTTTATAATCACGGTTTGACTTTAGAATTTTACAAAACAAGGTGACTAGTCCCTTTCGGGTTTTAATTATTAAATTTTGCCTGTGATTGAGTCCTCTTGGTTAGGGTGAACCGTCACTACGCACCAGGTAGGATTCGAGCGGAGAGGAGGTGAGTCACTAGGACTGCTTAAATACCAAGCTCCCCCTGACTCCAATCCTAGACATGCACACAACGGTTGCCACACCTTTAACTCGGTGACTCACTCACAGGTTTGTTTGGTTAGACTTTAAATTTTATGTAATTCGGTGTTGGAGTAGACTAATCCTAGGGTTCAATAATTCCTAATCTACAAATCTATGTACCTGTAATTCCCAATCACAAAAAGGGTTAGGGGTACTTACCTAGTGGACTTCGGGCCGGAGACTCACGTACCATGCCAGAAAACCTGCTCATTCTTTTGTAAAGCTCAATTTCAAAATAGAAAATGTTTTGGGCCCAAAAGCCCTCAAGGTCGAAGTTTTGAACCTGCTCGATACCAAATCGAAACACCCCAAACCCGCCCACGAACCTCGACCGATCTGGTATGTTCCTAAAAAATATTTCAAAAACTTGTTTGTTACTTTGGAAAATTTGGGTGGTGTTGAAGAAAGATTTGTTTGTGTTGAGTTCAAATTGAAAACGGTGTTATTCTTGAAGTCTGATATCTATTAAATTGAAAATCATTTGTGTTTAGGTGTCAAACATATAAAATTTATTTTCAAGCGAAGTTGTTAAACCTTGATTTAATAATAATCGTATCATAATAAAATCAAATAAAATGCATGCATAAAACAGTTAATAGTAATGGCCTTATTACAACAAAGCATATCCCGAAATAAATCCAAATCTTAAATATAAAAATTCAAAATTAAATAAATGCTGAGCTGAGCATGGCCACCACTAAGTTCCTGCCGACTCGGTCCATTTACTGAGTGTCACCTGCAAAATGTTAAACCACGAGGGGTGAGTCAAACAGACTCAGTGTGTAACAACCAACACAAACTCCCAAACGACTTAGGCATATCAGATCATGCACAACAAATATAGGTAATGATGCAATCCCAACCCCACCTAAATATCCATCCTCTACACATCACTCTACCTGCCATCACACCGTGGGGATTACTAAATCGACCCTCCATCCGCTACACACCATCGAAGGCAGTCGCTGTAGTCAACTGCACATCGCCCTTATAATTGTGGCATAGCCATCAGATAATGTGACAAAGTCACTAGATAGTAATACGTGAGATTAGTCACCACATTCAGATTATGTGACATGAGTCACCAGATATTGTGGTAAAAACCACCAGATCACTTCCCCTTTTCAGTATCACCTATATGCCCCATGCGTCATACAAACCATGCAGAAATCATGCAATATACCTTATTTCATATTCATAACAAATTCACATATGTGTCATATTCAATGTTCATAACACAATTAACAGAGCTTTAGAGGATAACGTACCTGGATACACTGTACCATTGAATGGTACCTTAAGCCACATCTTTCATATTTTCATTAACACATGTTTTAAATTAATACCATAAATCTTAGTAGGAATTAATGTAGGGCTACACACCGGTTTACTAATGTGTTCATCGAATCTCGAAAGTCTCACCAATGATTGTACTCCTCCCTAACAATCAATGTCGAATCGACTAGACACTAACACTTAATATAGCCTTGGCCGAATATTAACACTCCCTTACCTTGTGGATCTAAATCCCGAAAATTGTCACTTGGCTATGGAGATGTCAAAATCCAATATAGTGCATGTTAGATCCAATTTTAACATTTAAACACAATAAATGGCCTTCGGCCTAAAACCTCACTTGCTTACCTTAGACCTTAAAATCCCGAATGATCTCCTCCTTGTAGTTGACAATAACCAAATCCCGAGACCTCCTTCATAGTTTCGGCCAAAGATCAATAAAAGAGATTAGAGTCCTAATTTCGGCTAACCCAAAAGAAAAGAAAGAAGAAAAACAACAGTTGATCCTTACCCTTAGTACGTAAATCGATGAAGACCCTTGCTTGAACCCACGAGATATTCGACTATGTAGGCTAGATGTTGATCAATTGGTTTCGCTTTTGGAGTTTAATGAACAATCTGCTATGGTCTAGGAAGAACTTACTTTCTTTTTGGAAAATTGTGAAAAGAAGAAAAGAAAGGTTGAGCAATTTGGCAATGGTGATAAATGAAGATTCGACTAGCATAAGGGATATTTCGGCTTTTAGTGCTATGATCAAATCGGCTCTATGGAAGAGTGATCAACTTGAAGAAGAAAAAGATGAAGAAATCGGCTAGGCTTAATTGTGTTTTCAGCTTTGACAAACTAAAAGGAGAAGAGAAGATTCACTTTCGGTTTTCAACAAAGAAAGAATTTCGGCAGAGGCACAATTGAAAAGAAAACAAAGCAAATGGCCATACTCCTCCCTTTTGCCGAAAATACCACACCTAGACCCCTCCATTTGGCCAACTCTCTTTCCCCCTATCTAATCCCTTCTTTTCTCCTAAAACTTCTCTTTATCACTCATTCAAAAATAATTGAAATAAATCAACATTTATCTTACTACCTTAGCTGAATTTTAAAAAGAAATTGACCACATCTAAAGCTCATCCCCTTAGTGTCCCATTGCCGTCCACCTCTGTTTCTCCTTGCTGCAAAATAAAACTCCCCTTTTGCTTCCCTTGCTGCTCGAACCTGAGCCCTTCTCCACTGCTTGTGGCGTCACTTACCAAGGCCCTAAGTGGCGCCTTCTTGCCACTTTAACTAGCCCACTTTTATGTCCAATTTCCCCTACAAATTCTCTTAAGGCCTTATTTGCCTAGCTTCCCCTTTAAGACTTAAAATCTTATAATTTCTAAGGCACTTACCTACACTCTAAAGTTCTCAAAATCCACAAGACACATTCAAAATACACACAGGCATGCTTCCACATATATTTAAGCAAAAATGCACAACCCCTAAATCCCAAAAATTACATAGCACAAGACATAACAAATATTTACTGACCGTAAGGTTAAAAACAAATGCATTATAAATAATGTATTTTCAAATCATACTTAAACATCCATATACCAAATTCACATATAAGCTTCATTCACCAAATAACAAAGGTTACTATTCATTTGGTCATACAATATACCTTAGCCGAATATGCACTTACTATAATTACTTACTAAAACAAAATATCCATTACCAAAACTAAGCATATATATATATATATATGTTTTCACATAATCCTTATTTAACCGAATTTAAAATATTCCTATTTCAAACATCTAAACAAAATATGGATCAATTCGTTTATAAAATCAAAAATCGATCAACCAAAAACCAAATATAACATCCACAATCCGAAACACTTAAATGTGAACATTATACACATATACATTTGCAAACCATGCCGAATATGTCAATCCTAAGTACCTAACCTATGATTTCATCAATTGACTGAATAGACAATTTACCATATAAATGATCTTCAAGTTAAAATTCATGTTACAAATTATTCACCTCAAAAGTATGATATTATCAATCCATAAATCAAACTTATTCAAGTACACATATGTCAACTTTCCAAAAAGCACAACTTATATGACTTTAACAGATACTTCATATTAAAACACACACACACACACATATATATATATATACATGTACTTGTGCAAAACATGAACTCACATTACAGCCATACTCATAATCCAAGCATGACATACACACATAATATGATTAAGAACATTTAAGCATTAGGTCATTTGGCATTAAGATCAAGCTATTTTCCCATGGCTTATATTTACATCATCAAAATATTATCCAAGTAATTAACTAGCCTATACATGCCTTAAGTTCAAAATCCAAGCTTTAAAAGTACCAAAATAAGTCGATAGTGTGGATGACTTCGATGACGATCCCCTGAGCTCACAACTTCCAATCAAAATCTATAGAATGGAATAACAAAACACACAGAGTAAGCTAATTTAGCTTAGTAAGTCTTAAGCAAACATAACAGATCAATTGAACATTCAATCAAATTAAACCAAACACTTCATAACATTGATATAATAACATAGCTCATATAGACTATCATAGCCGAATGCTAATATCCTTACATAGAAAAACATTTATCATTATCTTACTTTAAATATAAAACTTACCAAATGCACATAGTTCAATATATTCCCATATACAACCGAATAAACAATTACCATGTACATATTAATCACACATAACCTAATATGTATATATATATATACACATCTATTAAACAATCACATGTATACAAGTATATAATATCAACACAACATCATTTTATCCACATATCTAAGTAGCCGAATATACAAGAACATTTATTTATCAACTTACTTGCTTAATAAACATTACACATAACATATGCATATATAAATACATACCTTGTGGCTGAATATAATCTAAATCATTTAAATAAGATTTAACTTGCTCAATTTCCACCATAACTTGATCATTCCATAAGCATAAGCTTGTAATTTAAATCACCGGTATAAAACTTGCTAGGCATAAGCCTGAATCACACACCGACATTAAGCCTGCTAGACCCGAGGTCTGATATTCAATCACCGACAATAAGCCTGTTAGGCATAAAGCCCTATTAAGTTCACCAGCCCATGGCTTGCTAGGCTCACAGGTTGAATCACGATAATTTTAAGCTGTCTCACACAAATTATTTCATATATCACTTCATAATCTTTATACGAGCATTCAAATAACATATCTCATTCGAACCACTTAAGCACATTAAATCTTAAATTAAACTATATTCGGCTATTTAATAATATAGATTCAAAATTTCCAAATCAGCATATACTAGGTTAAGTACATAATTTACAATGTTTATTGCTTAAAGACTTACCTTGGATATTGACGGAAGACAAAAATTGGCTATTCGACTATTTTTGCTTTTCCCCGATCCAAGTCCATTTTCTTTGGTTCTTGATCTAAACATGTTCAAATTAAGCTCATTCAAATATATTTTCATTCAATTTAGTCCAAAAACACATAAATTGGAAAATTACCATTTTGCCCCTGACATTTTACACTTTTTGCAATTTAGTCCCTATTGCATAAAACACAAAATATGCAAAATTTCATAATCTCATGCCTAGGTCGAATCTACCCCATGATCATACAAGTCCATATATTTCATTTATTTCACCTTTTAGTCCCTCAATTTATTATTTTTACAATTTAGCCCTAATTACAATACAAAATATTTTAATCTATCATATATCTTTAATATTTTATCATAAATCAACAAAAATCACAAGCTATCATCAATGGAAAAACACAAAATTATCATCAAATTCAAAAATTAGGACATGGGCTTTGTAGTAATCGAAGCAACGATCACAAAAACGTAAAAATTATCAAAATTCGAATAAATTACATACCTCAATCAAGCAAAACCAAGGCCGAATGTAACTTGTTCTTCTTTCTTGCTTTTTCTTTTAGTTTCGGCAATAACAATAAAATGAACATGCATGTTTCTTTATTTTATGTTTTATTATAATAAGTTAATATAATATACTAATAACTTTTATAATATAAAAATTCATATATTAAAGTCATTTAAACAAAAACATGCCGTCCACTAAGTATAGAAAGGAATAATTACAATTCAAATCCTCCATATTAATAAGACATCAACAATTAAGCACTTTAACAACTAACCATCAAATTTTCATGTTACGCGATTAAGTCCTTTTATTAAATCGGACACCTAAACGATGAAATTAAGTCATGAAAATTTAAACAAGAAAATTCACACATAATAAATAAGGAAAATAGTTTTAAAGTATTTTTTAGACTCGAATATGTGGTCCCGAAACTACTATTCTGATTAGGGTCAAATTCGGGCTGTTACAGTGTGTCAGGCCGTGTGAAAACCTCTGTAGGTTCGAATTGAAAATAAATCCACATCGGTGTGGAACATAGGCATGTGATATGCCACACGGGCGTGTCCCTTCTTTCACATGGGCGTGTGGCTGTGTTTTGTGTCAAATTTTACTAAGTGTTCAAAAGTTTCCAATTTGGTTCCGAATCATTCCGAGTGCAAGTTTAGGGTCTTGTAGACCTATAATAAGGACATTATGATCTCGAATGAAAATTTTTAATTTGAAATGAAGTTTTTATGGATCGATATTTTATGATTGAGCAAGATAAGTACGGTAATGCCTCATACCCGGTTCAGGTGTCGAATACGGTAAGGGGTGTTACAAGGCTTATTCAAAAAGACAATTTAAAAATAGGTGGGAGGCCTTGAAAAAGGAATGGAAGGATTGGAAAAAGCTTAAACATGAAGATACTGGTCTAGGGTGGAATCCTATAAAAAGAACTGTTGATGCATCCGATGATTGGTGGAAGAGTAGGCTACAGGTACATTAATAATTCTTATCATTTTCACTTTTTTTTCTTATTTATGAGGTTATTGATAATTAATTATAGACTATCAATTTATATGTAGGTTGTACATGAAGCTAAAAAATTTAGAACTTCAGGCATTGATTCTAAATTTGAAGGGAAGTTAGACCAGATGTTCATAGGGATAGTTGCCACCAACGATAAAGCATGGGCACCTTCTTTAGGTAGACTCCTTAGTGAATTTTTTGAGGATATTAACAATGACATAGTTGAAGAAAATAAGGAAGAAAATGTGAAAATGATGTTCATATTGATAAAAACAATCAAAAAAGAAAAACACATGAGGCAGGAACTTCACGTTTTAAAATTGGAAGGAAGAAATCCTCAAAGCAAATTGGAGGGGCTGCAAGATTGTCCAATCAAATTGAAAAATTATGCAATGCAGCTAACAATATGAGTTAAGCCACGTGTAGTTTGACTCATGTTATGGATCCACATGGTATTCCATAAGCAATCAAAGTGCTTGATAGCTTATCGAAGGAAGTTATAAAAGCTAGTCCGCTATGCTTTTTCTAACTGAAATTATTACTCAATAAAGACAAGCAAACTATGTTTTTATCAATTAATCCCAAGATTATAGCTTGGTGGCTTTAGACAGAAATAGAGGAGAGTTCAAAATTTTCTAGTCTTCTAAGGTCTTGAGATATCTACTATATGACTAAAAGCATTGCTACTTGTTTGAATCGATTTCTTGTTGTTTTAAATTGATTTTGTGCTTCTTTGAATTGATTGTTTATTGTTTGGATCGATTCATTATTGTTTAAATTGATTCTTTATTGTTTAACTCGATTCAAACTCCAACAGTAATATTTGTTTGACTATTTATTTATATTCTACTTATTTATGTGTAATCTAGTTTTTTCAATAATTGATGATGAGTATGGTTGACAGGTAATATTTGTTGTTTAGTTTTTGGATATAGAATTTGTTCATAGGTAATGAGTATGGTTGACAATTCCAGTGGTGATGAAAGTGATGATGAAAGGGAAAAGAAAGAGATTTTACAACGCATGGAAAGTTTTAACTGATTATTTCATGTTGCATCTTCTTCTGTGCAATTATATTATGAGAAGTATATATTGAAGTAACCATTCATGGATTCAAAACAGTCAAGTGAGGCATGGATCTGAGAGATCCTTGACGGTCATGAATCACGTTACATGATTAATTTTAGGATGTCAAAAATTGTATTCACAAGTTTGTTGAGAGTTTTGGAGACAATAAACAATTTGCAAACTTTAAGACACATATCTTTTCGTGAAATGTTGGAAATTGTTTTGTACATCTTATGCACCGGTGCAAAAGTTTCTCAATGTTGAGAAAGATTTCAAAGGTCTGTAGCAACAATAAGTCGATGCTTTGCAATTGTGCTTGAGAAAGTTTCAAGGATGGACATTAATATAATTACACCCAATAATCGTTCTTTTAGCTCAATATCAGAACAAATGCATAATGATTCTAGATATATCCCACATTTTAAGGTTAAAATTTAAATTTTAAAATTATATTATTATATTTTAATACTTTTTAACTAAAAATATGCATGAGACTAATATGATTATTTGTTTAGGATTGCATAGGTGCAATTAATGGTACACATATTATTGTTATTCTTCCACCAAATGAACAAATATCCTCCATTGGAAGAAAAAGTGTCTCGACTCAGAATGTTATAGCAGTATATAGGGGCGAAGCCAGAACAATTTTCTAAGGGGGCGAATGAAATTTTAATATTTTATAGTCTATATCTTTATAATTTTTAAAGTATTAAATATAATTTTTATAATTTTAGGGGGAAAAGTACAATTTTACCTTTACTAATTTAAAATTTTAAAAAATTTAGAGGGCCTAAATGACAATTTTTCATTTTAGGGGGCCGGGGCCCATGCCAACCCCCTAGGATCGCCTCTGGCAGTATATGGTTTTAATATGTGTTTCACCTTTGTCATGGTTGGATGGGAAAGATTGACGCATGACACTAGAATATTTCTTGATGCAATTTGGGATCCAAAATACAACTTTCCGCACCTATCAAATGGTAAGATATTTCATTTATTTCTTTTTTTTAATAATAAAGTATAAGTTATTTAATTTATAAATTTAAAAAATAAACAACTCTTGAATTAATTGTTTATCATATTATGACATGTAGGAAAATATTATCTTGTTGATTCTGGATATCTTTAAATGAAAGGTTATCTTGGACTATATAGAGGACAATAATATCATTTACCTGACTTTCGTAAAGGTAGACCTATATCTGGTAAAGAAGAGATATTCAATCATTCACATTCATTATTACGTAGTGTGATTGAACAAACTTTTGGTGTTTTGAAAAAAAAGGGTCATTTTAAGGGGCATGTCAAATTATAGTTTTGAAAAGCAAACGATTATTGTTGTTGTTACAATGATGATACACAATTTTATCCAAAACATGTTGGTTGAAATGATGCAGATTTTATGGAATACGAAAATATTGACAGTGCATATAAGAATATTATTGATTTAGAAGATATGCATGATGGAGAAAGTGATGATGATGATGATGCATCAAACAAATCAAGTGGTTATGAAATGGAATTAAAAAGAGACGTCATAGCTTATAGTTTAATGAATTCACTTTAAATTGCAAATGCTAATGTAAAATTTTAATATTTATATTGAGTATACAATTATTACCCATTTTGAAACTTAATTCAAATACATAGAATATTTTAGTTTGTTAGGTTTATGTTTTCTATGTTATGTTAATATCGAATGTGGGTTATATATTCAAATTACATTTTACAAAAAATAATATAAGTTATTCATATTCAAATGGATCTTTTCTTCCTTAACATTATCATGTCTAAAATAAATATTTTATCTTTTAAAAGTACTTTTTCACAACAATGCTAAATACTTAAATTTTAAACTAAATTTTTAAAATCACTTTTGATAAGCACTTTTCCACAACATTTTTTTAAAATACTTCTCTCAAATGATGCTAAACTAACCTTAATTATATTCAATAGTTAATTTTAAGTAATATATCAAATAATTTTATAACTTAAATTAAATACTTAATTTTTCAACACTTAAATTTTTTCATTTAGCAAACAACACCTTAAATTTAACACTTAATTTTTCAATACTTATTTTTTCATCAAATAATGTTTGATAAAGTGTTGAAAAATTTCAATCAATTGAAAATTAATATTTTCAACAACTTATTTTTTAAACATGATTGATAACCCACAACAAAAACTACTAGATAGAATTTTTCTTTTAAAAAAGTGTGAAAATAATAAGTAGATATAGACCTATTTATCAATTAATAGAGAATAAATTTATTTTATTTTATTTTATTTCATATGAGATTATATTATCATTTATTAAAAAATCTAATTATACTTAATATTTAATTTTAAATAATATACCAAATATATTTTTATAACTTAAATTCAACATTTTATTTTTCAACACTTTATTTTTTAACATAAACTTTTCAATAGTTAAAATTTCAATTTGTCAAATATAATCTTATTTTTGAGCACTTAATTTTTTTAATTTATCATACAAAACTTAATTAAGATAATGATTTTCGAGAAAGGAAAAGTGTACAAAAAGTAAAAATAAAATAAAATTGTCTCTTCTTAAACTTCACCAAAGATGTGCGCAAAAAAAAAAAAAAAAAATTACAGGAAAACAAGTTAGCTCCCACCAGTGGCAAACACTAATATTTAATTAACTAATATAATATTTAAAACTTGAACTTCACATTTTTAATTTGATCCTTAAATATTTATTGTAAATGGTATTTAAAATTAATACTTAAATTTTTTATCCAATTTAGTTTTTAAATTCAGTAAAATATTATATAAATTATTCCATTATATTAACAATATTATTTTTATGAGGTAACAAAATATCAATGTATGACAAACATGTAAAAATGACATGGAAATTTAATTACTTCTAGTTTAATTAATTAATTAATTATAAATTTTTTAATTTAACATAATGAATTGATTTTATTTTTATTTTTGAAGCTCTTGTTTTCTTCTTCAATATCAATTAGGTAAGCTTAGTGAAAATTTTAACACTAATTTCTTTTGATATTGAAAACATTGTAAAGATCATACTTTAAGCATGCTGTCTCTCTTAAATCATTTATGCCATTGACAATCAAAATAATTACAACTCCAATAAAATTTAAAATTTGAACATATTATTTAACAAAATAGAGAAAACTTTTTAGAAACTTTAAATAAATGTAACTACTTTATTATTATATTCTATATCATTTGCCACATGTCTAACATACATTACCTATCTATTCCTTCCATTCCTTCATAAAAGAAAAGAAAAACACTAACAGAATTAGAGTTTAGGTTATTTGTATAATATTTAATAAATTTAAGTATCAAATTGGATAAAAAATTAGATATCAAATTAAAAAATATTAAATCATGATATTAAATTAAGTAAAAAACTTAAATACCGAATTAGTAAAAGTGATAAGTTTACGTAGGAAATTTTTGCCTATTTAATTTGTTAATTATTTTGAAATAATTAATTTGTTTAAATTTTTTGAATGGAAATTTGTTTAAAATTTAAATATAATAGAAATGGAACCAATAATTTTAAATTAAAATATATCAAATAAGCGAGTAATTAATGCAAAAATTTTAAAATATTCTCTTTTTCCTTCTCTTTCTTAGGGCAAAAATTCTCCGTCTCTGCAAAAACTGACCCGCCAGACTCGTTCGAACTACCCTTTCGGAGCTCCATTTCCTGCCATCTGCCCCGACTTCATTTTTTTCCTTTCCGATAATTCTTATAGAGGTTTTTTTATAAAAAAGAAAAAAAAAAAAACAAAGAAAGGAACAGAAATGGTGAAATCTGTGGCATCGGCGCAGCTTCATCAAGAAGAGGAAGACGATGATGGTTACGAAGATAAACGTGTTTTCTTTTTATAAGAATTGGAGTAATTATTGTTATTTTTGTTTTAATTAAAAATGTTCTTTATAGGGGAAACAGTGAAAGTAGAAGGGAAAGGAGGTGAACAAAAGGCAAACTGTAATCGGTCTAAGCATTCTGAGACTGAGCAGCGTAGAAGAAGCAAGATTAATGAAAGGTATAAACTTTAATGTTTTCTATTTTTTTAAAATTAAAAAAACCTAATAATTCTTGTTTATTTCTTTTTCATTGAGGTTTTATTTCGTGTACAAGTATAAATTGAACTTCCAGAATTGACAATGTTTAGATGTATTACTTATGAATCCGAGAAATTTTTACAAGTATTCAAATATATTCAAGTATTTAAATATCAAACAATTGTGTTGAGTGGTATTGTCTCATATGGCTTGCGCATATGCCACTGGTTTATGTTAGATTGCTTTAACATATATGAAGCGTTTTAGTGATTGTATTTTTAACTAAAGATTGCACAACTAACCATTTCATCGGAGGCAGCTTGGTCTATCTGAAAATGGATTCTGAAAGCATTGCACAACTAACCATTTCATCGGAGGCAGCTTGGTCTATCTGAAAATGGATTCTGAAAGCTTCTTTGAATTCAATTTTGATGATATATCTTGGCAATGATCTGTTTGGATTCTTTGAATATATTTGAAACATTCTTTGATTATTTTTATGTTGTCAGGTTCCAGACTCTGAGAGATATTATACCTCAAAATGATCAAAAGAGGGACAAAGCTTCTTTTCTATTAGAGGTCACCACTCAATGACGTTTTTTCTTTAATATGCTATAGGCATACATTAGATATGTATATACATATATAAATGTAACAACTTTCAATTCCTCCATGGATCTTGAATATGACCTACTTTATGTGTAGGTCATAGAGTACATTCAGTTTTTACAGGAAAAGTTGCAAATATATGAGGGATCGTATCAAGGGTGGAGCCAGGAGGCAACAAAACTGATTCCATGGGTAATCTTATTTAGGCTTCATATTTGGGCCCTTGTATGCTCGTGCCAATGTAGTTTTTTTGTGGGAACATTTTTTGCTTTTACCGTGATATGTCATTGTTTGACATTAATGTTTGTGAGGCTTCATTATTGAAGATTTAAAATGCTAAAGCATGAGTGTTGAAGTTCATGTTATTGAATATTTTTGGAGATAATTATTTCCAAGCATAATCAAATAGTTGTTTTCAGTGGAAAACAGATGAATGCACTCCTATGTTTTGGGCAATAGGAAATATGTGGCGATTGGGTGGATGATATTTCTCTTTGATTTTAACTTTTTTATGTTCACGAGTTACAACTGTAGCCTTCTATAAATAATAATGTTTTTCACATTACTTTCTACTGTTCAAGAAGAAGTCGATTCATCTTTGTTTCTCATTTTTTTAACAGAGAAATCATCGTGGGCTTGCAGAGAGTTTTATTGACCATTCTGTAATTATGAAAAATGGATCTAATTGTGAGAATGATGGTGTCATTCCGTCAATGGTTGCAAATGCACAGAACTCAATTGAGTCTGACTTGGGTGATGCTGCAGTTTTTAAAACACCAGATCATCCCCCTGTGCCTGCTACTTCCACGGTTAGCATGCAGACTCAATCGAACACAATTGCTACTTATGGAAGAGGTAGCATTGCTTTTCATGAGTCTGCTTCTGATTCTGAGAACATGGTACATCAACCTCAATTTCAGTCATGGCAAACCAGAGACTGTCTGTCTGAGAGTGCTGTTGCAAACAATTCAGCAATTGCACGGGAGGACTTGACTATCAGAGATGAATCAGTAGACCTGTCAAGTGCTTACTCTCAAGGGTGAGCAACTTCTATGTATTTCTTTTCTTTTATTGCTCTTGTTGTCGGAATTTCTTATACTTAACAATGTGAATTGCTTTTCTTTCTATTCTAAAGTCATTACATATGCAATTGAAGATTGGCATCTCATCTGACCATTATAGCTATTGATGAATATGCAGGATGGCAAATCATATAGAATGCAGGGTTTCCTTAGGATACCTTCTGTTCATGTAAATTATGATGACTAATCTCTGTTTACTGTCTTCGGAAATCTTTATCAATTAAGTTGACTTGTAATTCCTTAGATTTTTCTGACATGATATACAATGTGTTATCTGTTTAATGATGACATTTATGACATGCCCTTGGAAGTTAGGTTTTTATGCATGCTATTAAAGAGATTGGTTATTGTTTCCAACAGGATACGGAATTCTTTGACCCAGGTGCTACAGTCTTCAGGAGTGGATATATCACAGGCGAGCATCTCTGTGAAAATTGATGTTGGTAAACGAGTAGCTGCTGGAATGACTTCCATGCCATCCATTTTTAAGGTTTAGTTATAATCCTTTTCAGTTCTTAAGAAACATTTGGTCGGATTAAGTATTAACTAAGTTGTTTTTCTGTTTCTCTGTCTTCAGTTATTCCCCTCCCAATTTAGCAAAGGCTTAGACATGAGTCATAAAACTATTTGCTTCATTGATCTAACCTGTCTTTTTCTTTTCCACCTGTCATCTAGGAGAAAGATATCCAATATACAAGCAATCAAGAGATGGCACAAACTGGAGTTCGCAGCTACACAGAGGAGTCTGATCAGGCTTATAAGAGGCACAGAACTGGAAAAAGCTAGTGTATGATTCTTGGTCTATTTTTCTTTCAAATTTTCTTCATTCTGTTCCTTTTTCGTTCGATTAGGGTGCTCATTTTTGCAATGCCATGGTCCTCATATTTTTAAGTCTTAAGAGCAAATGTAAATGTTTAAGCAGCTTGGTTTGCTTGGTCGCATTGATTCGCCTAGGGTTATAATTGTTATATATTTTACTTGCACTTGTTCAAGACATAGGCTTCAATGCATATATGAGAAGCTGCTTTGTTACTGTTACTATTATTCTATCATAGTGTCTCCCATCCCATGTTAAAGATTCTGACATTATTTTTTTTTTCTTTTTCCTACTGAATGTTTTTTTTTGGGTTACAGTAATGTTTTTGCCAGGGTTTGAACCCTAGACCTTAAGTGCCAACGCATAGCTTCAAATACTTGCTTTGTTGGTTTTCCTGAATGATATTTGTTTGCTCATTACCAAGTGTCTGGTTACTAGTTTTTCAGGGTTGATTTTATTATTTCCATTTGATAATTTCAAGAATCCTGATTTGGTATGTTGGATCTACTATAATATTCATTTCTCTTAAAATATTAATGTTTGATGTGCTTCACTTGTACTTGTGTACATGATTATAAGATATAATCCTAAAAATATTGGAAAAAACTTGGAATGAAACGTACATATCACTCTCGGTTTTGGATTGTAAAAGTGAACAATGTCTTTAAAATCATCCTGCTGCTTTGTTTCGAGTTGAGTAAATACTGTTTGCTTGAGCCCGCAAGTAGAATCCTACAGATTGGATCCAAAATTGAATGAACTGATCTAATTTCAAGAACCGACCGAATAATGGAATCTATCTCAGAGTTGGTGCTACAAACTAATCAAATATCAATTCTCATCATGTACCCACAAAAACAAAACTAATTGGGTTGGGAGAAGAGTTATCAAATTTATGAAAAACAACTAATAAGTTTGTTGGGTTATATAGATAATTTAAAAGGGAACTTCTAGAAAATCATATTTCTACTTTTTCAAGTTCTCATGCAATTTTTTTAATAGGAATAAAAGCCACCTCCGGCAACTTATTCTATTAAATTTACTTCTTTCAACAGAATAAAATTACTCTAAAAATACTATCATTTTCGTGTCATATGAGCTAATCTAAATCAATCAAAAATGATTTATCTAAGTTTGATGTAGAGGTGGGCATGGGCCGGGCTATCTGGTCCTCCCGAAAAATGGGAGGATTCGAGTAAAAATATAGGCTCGAAATATGGGTTTGGGCAAAAAATGAGGCCCGTTTAGAAAATAGGTTGGGCTCGGGTAAAACTTTTTTGGCCCGAGCCACCTCTGCCGACCAATTATATATTAAATATATATTTTATTTTAATTAAATATACTTTTAAATTTACATATTTTTATTTTTTTTTTGTTTTAATATTTATTTTAAAATTTTTATTTAATGAAAAAGCTAAAAAATTACATATTTTTATTTATTTTTTGTTTTAATATTTGTTTTAAATTTTTTATTTAATGAAAAAAACTTTAAAAAATTAAAATGGGCGGGCCGGGCTAGGCTCGGGTTTATCAATTTTCTTTCGGTCGGGCTTGGACAAAATTTTAGGCCCATATTTCGGGCCGGGTCGGGTCGAGTCCAAACCTAAAAATGGGCCTAAAATTTTATCTAGGCCCAACCCGACCCATGCCCACCTCTATGTCTAAGCCCGGCCTGAAAGAAAATTGATAAACTCGAGCCCGGCCCATATTAATTTTTTTAAAGTTTTTTTCATTAAATAAAAAAATTTAAAACAAATATTAAAACGTAAAAACAAATAAAAAATATGTAATTTTTTTTAGCTTTTTTCATTAAATAAAAAATTTTAAAATAAATATTAAAACAAAAAAACAAATATAAAATATGTAAATTTAAAAAGTATATTTAATTAAAAATAAAAATATATATTTAATATATAACTCGGTCTGCCGGGCCGGGCTCAGCCAAAAAGTTTTATTTTGCCCGCCCATTTTCTAAACGGGCCTCATTTTTTTGCCCAAATACATGTTTTGGGCCTATATTTTACCCTAACCTCCCATTTTTCGGGTGGACCGTCGGGCCAGGCCGGATAACCCGGCCCATGCCCACCTCTAGTTTGATGTCTAGTATCGAAAATAACATATTACAAAAAAGTGAAAATAAATTATAAGGGTATAATATTGGCCAGAATTATGATCTTTTTAGGTGTACGGTGTTCATAAGATTGGCCTTGTCAGAGGTGTAACTGTAAACTTGATGATATTATTGAGGTTTATGGTGAGTCACAGGCTGCGCATGAAAAGAGATTTTTTTTTAAATTTTTACCAAAATGTTTCTTTTGTCTTTCAAATTAATTCGAGATTTAGAAGATCAGTCAACTTGTAATGTATTATTGAATATGATCTAGACTTTTTGGATTGAGATATCTTAATACTAATCGCGTAACTATTTCTTAGTTTTTAAACGCATTTTGAATTATTTTATTTTGCATTTTAGAGCTCAAGATATGATTGTTTTAGAAAAGATTACGTGAGCAATTTTTTTATGACCGGACTAAAATGTGAATTACGACTTTTGACTTTTTTTTTTGAACTTTTAAATGATATTAGGTTAAATTCTAAGGCTTAATTTGAATTTTGTGTATAAATCCTATATTATATTTATTAAGTCTTATATGTAAGGTATTTAGTTATTTTGAATTTTAAGAGATTTTAAATTTTTTTTTAAAGTCATTAGAAGTTTTATTTGTCTTGCTCATCAAAAGGCGGGATTCATCAATAATTCTTTTTAGCAACTAACTTTTTAGGGTTTTTATTCAATTAGAAGTTATTTTTCATTAATTTAGTTTGTCTATTTAAGCAAAGGCCGGTCGGCCTCTCATATGTAACCTTGATTTTATTTTTCATTCAATAAAGCACTCTTAAATTTTCTTTGTTTGCAAGATTTGTTTCTTGTTATTTTTCGAAATATCTTTTAATTCAATATTGTTGAAGATGTTTTGTGTGAGTTCTTCAATTTTTCAAGAACTTTTGGTGGATTAATTAGAACTATTAATTAGGCTTATTAAATTTTTTTTCTTTAAGGATTCAATTGGACAATTTATTCCTTATTCCACAATTCCATTACATTCTTTCACTCCATTATTCATCTAAACTCAATTTCTTTGTTGCTAATTTTTTCCTGAGTGTATTCTAACTTGATTCTAATTTCAAGAATCAATTTTAGGCGAATCCGGTATCCTTCTTAGAGTCCAAGAAACCCAATTCGACTCTTATTCATTCTTCTGCAAGTTGATTGAAGCTTTTATTCCCTAGTCAGTTCATCTTAATTGTTTTCTTTCTTTTTCTCTTCGTTCAAGTTAATTATCATATTGGTTTACTTCTTCGAATTTTTAGGTTGTTTTACGGAGTCAATTCTAGAAATCCTACTTCAAGTCTGCATTCGGTTTGATTGTTTCCTATTCTTATTTCGATTTCAAGTTGATTCATTTAATCCTAACAATTCCTTATATCAGTTTGGGAGTTCATTGGAGTAATGCCCCTTACTCGTCGGATAATCATTACGAATGCGGGAGATGTTATAACACTTATTTAAATAAAAAAAATTTCTTTTATAAAAATATTCATTCCGCAACATATTAATGTTGTTTAAATCAAACTTGCATGGTTTATAAAAATTCAATAATAAGTACAAATCATTTTTATCATTAAATATATATAAATAAACATATCCAAATCATTAAACAAAGTGCTCAAAGTTTTTAGTTTAAATCGAGGTTTTTTATATCATCAAAGTTTTGTATTTTTTTTCTAAAACCAAACTGTTATGATATTCATAGCAATAACTTTTTACTAAATTTATATTTGTGTTATTGAATAGATAAATTTATTCGAATCTCAACTTTCAGCTACCCAATCTATTTATGTTATTGATAGAGTGTGAGCTCTATTTGTAAACCGATGAACATAATGAAAAATTTAATTGATAGAATATAAAAAACTTTCTCTATGGTCTAGAAACGAAAACAAGTTCTCACGAAAATAGATTTTATTTGGTCTAGAATAAATTTCACTATTTTCTACATTTAATATGGTGTAAATTGATTTAGCCATGGTCTCAATTTATAGAGATTTTAACAAGTCTCATTTAAACTAGGTGTGACCGAATAATAATATTTTAATAGAAAAAAAATACTCCCATTAAGAGTACACTAGGGTGGGCGGGCCACCTCTTTTGGTATACCTAGGGTTGTTGTACATTACATATAAATGGGCATCGTTGGGCTGTTTAAGTATTGTGTATAATTATCTCATTATCTAGTATTTAAGTCAATTCATATAATTTATTTAAGTCAATAAAAACTTTCTATACCAAAAATATTATTTAATTAAATAAATAAACTTAATTAAATTATTTTTAACCCAATTATAATCTTATTAAAATCATAATGACTTTACTATATTAGAATTCATGAGTAAATAAATTTAATTACTTTATTTTATGAATCTGTGATGATTAAATTTAATTTTCACTTCAAACTTATATTATTTAATTCAAATTTAATTAAATAATAATTTGATGAAATTAATTTAATCTTTAAGTCATCTCTTATTTATGGCGAGAAAACACATTCCTTATGGATAGTGATACATGTGATCTATTACTCTAATTTGTTGCTTTTGAGCAATGCCTAAACCAGTGCTTGGACCAGTGGCAACTAGTAGTCACGCTATTTGCTCAGAAAGCTTGCCATGTTTAAGTTGGCAAATTGGTAAGAGAAATCATTGAGCTAAGAATCTTATTATTGTTGGAGTCTCCCCAAAAAGACCAACCGTATGATGATTGTAGTAACATACTTTTACCTAGTTTATTAATAAAAATATTGCCATTATTATTTTCAGTACTTTTTGTGTAAATAAACTATATAATGGTAATGTCCAAAGAATGATATAATCATTTATCCTTATTCAAGTGTTATTGTGGGCTTGGACAATAATAATACATTGATACTAATATGTGCTTGATTGATAACAAGTGTTGTTATGGATACGTGATATCAAATCAACACATAAGTATATGTCAGTGAAAAATATACTGGACTGACCCACCATGAGAATGCTTCTTGGATTAATATGTAATAGTCATAACATTTCTTATAGTGATAATTGTATGTATGATCCTTAGACTTGAGATCATCATTGTTCTAACATCGCGAGTCGTATGCTTTGACACAGTCAAACATCTTCCGTAAATGGTTGTATTATAAATACTGATAGTGGGTGTGCCACAATCTATGTAGTGGAATGTGAGTGATCAAGATAGGATTTGCCCCTCCTACATAATGTGAACAATCTCTTAAGCCTCTTGATCGAGTGAGAATAGAAATGCATAGTCATGCTCAAATGAGTTTATATGAGATATCACACTTATTTGTTTATCTTAATCTACTCAGAAAATTAAGAAACAAAAGATTGCGCTATACAAGTGTGACTATTCCATGACATGTGCTTAATCTAGATATCAAGGATAAATGGATATACTTATAATATTGTCACAAAAAAGGTTATGTCAAACCATGCTTTCCCCTAAATTGGGTAGCAATGATACATTTTTAGATGTCACTCAATGTTTTTAATATAGAAGTGTTTTAATATTAATGCCAACGTTACAATAATCTACACTGTCACACTATATGGTTGGGATGATCAAAATCGAAAGATGTTGGGATTATATTTACAATGTTAGACAAGTCGTGACATGACCGTTTGTTTGCAAATGGTCCAAAATGGTACCAACTTGCATCACCTAGGAAGCAATTTCAATACAATCATTCACTTTTTTAGCCAAAAATACCATTCCCAAATGTTCATTCCTATCACAACTCATCATACATACATTATTATTACATAAATATACATTCTAATTTAGACACCTATGCCAATTTCTAAACATTCACCAATTGACATATACATACACATATAAGTTACAAGTATTGTAACATCCTATTGGCTTATTCATACTCAATCGGGCCCCTAGGGTTCGTTTTTAACCAACTCATATGGTCCTTCACATGCTATCGAGTATCACATTTCATATGTATGCAAGTATACCAAATCCAATCATCACATTTCATTCCAATTACCATATAGTCAGATCATGTTTATATAACCCTATTAACCAGACACAAACTTAGAACAAATATGTAACAGACCGAATCTGACCCTAATCGGAACGGTGGTTTCGGGACCACGAATCCGAACCCGAGAAATATTTAAATATTATATTTAGTGCTTATTATATATGAATTTATATGTGGGAAAGTTTCGTAGAAAAATTTTATCGCTTAAGTATTGAATTTGATAAAAAGGACTTAATCGCGTAAAAAGTAAAAGTGGCCAACTAAAGTGTAATGTGTTAAATTGAGCATGGCTTTTAATGTGAGGTATTAAAAGGGCAATTAGCCCATTTTAGGTTAATGTCCGCCACCTTGATGCATGTAATAGTGTTTGAGTTTTTATAATATATAATATTACATTATATGTTAAAATAAACTAATAAATATATGTAAATAAAACAAACAATTAAAAAGCCATGTCTTGTTCATCTTTGGCGAAAAACACAAAAGAAAAAGGGAGAAAAGCTTTGAAACATTCGCCTTGTTCAAGCTTAAATAGGTAAGAAATCTAGCTCGATTTTTGTTAATTTTACGCTTTTGAGATCGTTGCTTAATATATTACCCGACCCATGCTAGAGTTTCTAAGATTATTGTGTATGTATGAATCAGCCATTGATAAATTCTTGAGGTTTATGATGCTTGATGATGTTAGATGATAGATAGGTTAAAAATTAGTATATTATGTGTTGGAAGTTTTGGTGAATTTGTGTTTTAGGGCCAAATTGTAAAAATAAAATTTTAGAGGGCTTAATTGCAAAATAAATGAAAGAAATGGACTTGTATAGTCCTCATATATATTCGCCCTTAAGGAGTATGGGGAAATTTGATGTATTTTGAGTTTTATGTAAATAGGACTAAATTGCAAAGTATTGAAATAGTAGGGGTAAAATGGTAATTTTCCTATTTATGTGCTTAGGGACTAAATTGAGATGAAATGTACTTGAATGAGCTAAATTTGAATGTGTTTTAGATCAAGAGCAAAGAAAAACGGATTTGGATCGAGGAAAGACGAAGGTTCTCGAATAGCCGATTTGCACGATCTATCGACAACCGAGGTAAGTCCTTAAGTAAGTGTATACTAAAGGAATATTTATGAATATTTCATATGATAAAGTAGGGAAATTTAAATCATAAAAATGTGGTTGGCCGAATGTGGTAGTATAAATTGATAATGAGTTTAATTTGTTAAATGTGATGTAAGTAAGTAAGTTTGGTTGATAAATGAAAGTTGTATGAAGTATATAAGTTGTGGTGATTTCAGTATTAAGTAAAGTGTATTAAAATGCTAAATGCGTTGAATTGGGCTAAATGCCTAGCGTGCCTAGTGCCGGTGACATGTTCGAGCTTATTGCCTAGCGTGCTTCGTCGTTTGATCTATTTCGGCTTTAATGCTCAATGTGCTTCGTGCGATGATCTATTTCGCTTTAATGCCTAGCAGGCTTCATGTCGGTGATTTATTTCGGGCTTCGTGCCTAGCAGGCCTTGTTCCGATGATTTATTTCGGCTTTAATGCTCAGCGTGCTCTATGCCTGATGTGTTTTACAAAGGAGAAACCGAATTATTGATCAAGGTAAATCGTAGCTAAAGTGTTTAGTTAAAGGCTCGTAAGTAAGTAAGATTTGATACGCTTGATGTTACTAAAGTTTAACTAATATTACGAGTACAGTGATATGTATATTTGAGATTACGATTGATGTGCACAAGTATTATATGATTGAGTTTGAGCTTGAATGTACTATCATGGAGGTTTGGTTTTCAAATAGTAGTGCTAAAGGTGTAAGAAATTTTAATATGATAACATGATTGAGATGAATGATTTAAATGTTTAAGTGATTGAATGTAGTATCATTTTGAGCTTGGGACTTACTAAGTTAGTAAACTTATTTGTGTGTAATGTTCTCCTCTGTTTTATAGATTAGGTTAAGGCTACCTGCTCAACGGGATCGTCAAGACAGTCGACCACACTATCGATCGCTATTTTGGTATTTTAAAAGCTTGAACTTCGAACCTATGGCATGTATAGGCTGGTTTTTATATGTTTGGTTTTGAAATTTGTATATAGATAGCCATGCGAAAATGGCTTGATTATAATGTTAAAGCTTGTGTGTATGTGGCAAGAGTTAACAGATAGGGGCTTTATGCGACCAAGTTTCTTTCCTTGGGTGCACCAGTTTTTTTGTAAGAAAGAAAGATGGAACGATGCGGATGTGTATTGATTATCGGCAACCTAATAAAGTAACTATAAAGAATAAGTACCATTACCTCGGATTGATGATTTGTTTGATCGCTTGAAAGGGCTTCAGATTTTCAAGATAGATTTGAGATCGGGTTATTATCGCTATAGTCGAGATACGATGTGCCAAAGACTGCATTTCGGACGAGGTACGGACATTTTGAGTTTTTGGTAATGCCTTTTGGGCTTACTAATGCACCTGCTATTTTTATGGATTTGATGAATCGGGTTTTTAGATAGTTTTTGGATCGATTTGTGGTGGTGTTTATTGATGACATATTGATCTACTCCAAAGATGAAATTGAACACGCTGAACATTTGAGGTTAGTGCTACAAACTTTGCGAGATCATCAGCTGTATGCGAAGTTTAGTAAGTGTGAGTTCTGGATGAAAGAGGTCACCTTTTTGGGACATGTGGTTTCAAAGATCGCATTCGAGTTGATCCAACAAAATCTCTGGCTATACTTGATTGGAAGCCATCGAAAATGTTTCCGAGATTCAAGTTTTTGGGACTTGCGGGTTACTATCGATGATTTGTGAAAGATTTTCTATGATAGCTACCCCGCTGACAAAGTTATCGCAGAAAGATGTCCGCTCGAGTGGTCGAAAAATGTCGAAAAGTTTTGATCGCTTGAAAGCCCTTTGACGAAGCTCCAGTGTTAATTCAAATTAATCGGGTAAAGAATTTGTTGTTTATTCGATGCTTCCTTGAATGGTTTGGGCTGCGTTTTGATGCGGAAGGCAAAGTTATAGCCTACGCTTCAAGACAATCAAGCCGCACGAAAAGAAATTACCCGACGATGACTTAGAACTTGCGTACCATTGTTTTCGCATTAAAAATTTGGCGCCACTATTTATTTGGCGAGAAATGTCACATTTATTCAGATCATAAAATTCTAAAGTATCTAATGACTCGTAAAGACCTAAATTTGAGACAACGCAGGTGGCTAGAACTGTTAAAAGACTATGAATTGGTGATTGACTATCACCCGAGAAAAGCTAATGTCGTTGCAGATGCGTTAAGTCGTAAATCATTATTTGCTCTTCGTGCAATCGAATGCACGGATGGCTATGTTCTAGTGATGGTTCGATCATAGCCGAAGTTACGAGCAAGACCGATATTTATTCAGCAAATTTATGCGATGCACGTAAAGTTGATGAAGATTTGATTGCTAGTCGAATTCAAGGTGAAAAGGGTACGTAATCGATTTTCGATTGATGCAAATGATTGTTTGAATTTTAAAAGTCGAATGTGTGTTCCAAAGAACTCGATTTGATATGATGATTTTGAGTGAGGCTCATAGTGGTCGACTATCGATACATCCGTAGCACGAAGATGTATAACGATTTGAAACAGCTTCTATTGGTGGCCCGGCATGAAACGGATATATCTCAATTTATTTCTAAGTGCTTAATCATCTGCAAGTAAAAGTCGAGCATCAAGCGCCATCTGGACTACTTCACCAATCATGATACCGAACGGAAATGGGATAGAATTACAATGGATTTTGTATCCGTCTCCTATGACTCGAGTAGGAATGATACTGCTTGGGTTATAGTTGATAGGTCGACTAAATCACTCATTTTGTGCCAAAGTCGCATGCACTATTCACTTGAGAAACTTGTTGAATTGTACGTATCACAGATTGTGAGATTGCATGGTGTACCGAGTTCCATTGTTTCGCATGAGACCCGAGATTCACATCGCGATTTTGGAAGAAGTTGTAAGAAGCTTTAGGTACTAAACTTCATTTTAGTACTGACCTTCCATCCGCAGATGACATTCCATCCGAAATAACTATTTAAATACTTGAGGACATGTTGAGATGTTGCGTTTTCGAGTTTGAAGGTACGTGGGAACGATACCTACCTTCGATTGAATTTGCTTATAATAATAGCTTTCAATCAAGTATCAAAATGGCACCTTATAAACCCTTATACTGGTGAAAATGTCGAACACCATTATACCGGATGAGCTCAATAAAATAAGATACATGGGGTTGATTTGATTAAAGAGACCAACAAAAAGTGGCCATAATCAAAGATAATTTGAAAGTCGATCGATCGACAAAAGTCCTATGCTGATTTGAAACGTAAAGAAATTGAATTTCGTGTAGAGATCGTGTATTCTTAAAAGTTTCGTGGAAGAAAGTACTTCGATTTGGTCTGAAGGCAAGTTGAGTCCGAGGTTCATCGGACCGTATGAAATCATTGAACGATTGGGCTGTTATTTATAGGTTGAGATTACCCTCTCAATTAGAAAGGATACACGATGTATTTCACGCTTTCTATGCTCAGATATAGATCGATCCGTCACATGTGATTGCTCGCTCGAGATTGAGATACGACCTAATATGACGATGAGGAAGAATCGATCCGTATTTTAGCTCTGGAAGAGAAAGAGTTAAGAAACAAGAAAATCCCATTAGTGAAGGTACTGTGGAAAAGGCACGGAGTTGAAGAGGCTACATGGGAGCCTCAAGATTCAATGAGGCAACAATATCCGACGTTGTTTAATGGTAGATTTTCGGGACGAAAATCCTTAAGGGGAGAGTTGTAATGCAATCGAATCAACCTTAATCGTAACGGTGGTTTGAACCACAATTTGAACCCGAGAAATATTTAAATATTATATTTAGTGCTTATTATATATGAATTTATATGTGGAAAGTTTCAGAGAAAATTTTATCGCTTAAGTATTGAATTTGATAAAAGGACTTAATCGCGTAAAAAGTAAAAGTGGCCAACTAAAGTGTAATGTGTTAAATTGAGCATGGCTTTTAATGTGAGGTATTAAAAGGAAATTAGCCCATTTTTAGGTTAATGGCCGCCACCTTGATGCATGTAATAGTGTTTGAGTTTTATAATATATAATATTACATTATATGTTAAAATAAACCGATAAATATATGTAAATAAAACAAACAATTAAAAGCCATGTCTTGTTCATCTTTGGCGAAAAACACAAAAGAAAAGGGGAGAAAAGCTTTGAAACATTCGGCCTTGTTCAAGCTTAAATAGGTAAGAAATCTAGCTAGGTTTTTATTAATTTTTACGTTTTTGAGATCGTTGCTTAGTATATTACCCGACCCATGCTAGAATTTCTAAGATTATTGCGTATGTATGAATCGACCATTGATAAATTCTTGAGGTTTATGATGCTTGATGATGTTAGATGATAGATAGGTTAAAAATTAGTATATTATGTGTTGGAAGTTTTGGTGAATTTGTGTTTTTAGGGCCAAATTGTAAAAATAAAATTTTAAAGGGGCTTAATTGCAAAATAAATGAAAGAAATGGACTTGTATAGTCCTCATATATATTCGACCCTTAAGGAGTATGGGGAAATTTGATGTATTTTGAGTTTTATGTAAATAGGACTAAATTGCAAAGTATTGAAATAGTTGGGGTAAAATGGTAATTTTCCTATTTATGTGCTTAGGGACTAAATTGAGATGAAATGTACTTGAATGAGCTAAATTTGAATGTGTTTTAGATCAAGAGCAAAGAAAACAGATTTGGATCTGGGAAAGACGAAGGTTCTCGAATAGCCGATTCACATGGCCTATCGACAACCGAGGTAAGTCCTTAAGCAAGTGTATACTAAAGGAATATTTATGAACATTGCATATGATAAAGTAGGGAAATTTAAAGCATAAAATGTGTGTTGGCGAATGTGGTAGTATAAATTGATAATGAGTTTAATTTGTTAAATGTGATGTAAGTAAGTAAGTTTGGTTGATAAATGAAAGTTGTATGAAGTATATAAGTTGTGGTGATTTCAGATTAAGTAAAGTGTATTAAAATGTTAAATGCGTTGAATTCGGCTAAATGCCTAGCGTGCCTAGTGCCCGTGACATGTTCGAAGCTTATTGCTCAGCGTGCTTCGTCTTGGTGATCTATTTCGGCTTTAATGCCTAGCAAGCTTCGTCTTGGTGATCTATTTCGGCTTTAATGCCTAGCAAGCTTCGTGTTTGATCTATTTCGGCTTTAATGCTCAGCGTGCTTTATGCCTTGATTTATTTTGGGCTTTGTGCTTAGCGTGCCTTGTGCTTGATTTATTTCGAGCTTTAATGCCTAGCGTGCTCTATGCCTTGATGTGTTTTACAAAGGAGAAACCGAATTGTTGATCAAGGTAAATCGTAGCTAAAGTGTTTAGTTAAAGGCTCGTAAGTAAGTAAGGTTTGATACGCTTGATGTTACTAAAGTTTAACTAATATTACGAGTACATGATATGTATATTTGAGATTACGATTGATGTGCACAAGTATTATATGATTGAGTTTGAGCTTGAATGTACTATCATGGAGGTTCGGTTTTCAAATAGTAGTGCTAAAGGTGTAAGAAATTTTAATATGATAACATGATTGAGATGAATGATTTAAATGTTTAAGTGATTGAATGTAGTATCATTTTGAGCTTGGGACTTACTAAGTTAGTAAACTTATTTGTGTGTAATGTTCTCCTCTGCTTTATAGATTAGGTTAAGGCTACCGCTCAACGGGATCGTCAAGACAATCGACCACACTATCGATCGCTATTTTGGTATTTTAAAAGCTTGAACTTCAACCTATGGCATGTATAGGCTGGTTTTTATATGTTTGGTTTTGAAATTTGATATAGATAGCCATGTGAAAATGGCTTGATTATAATGTTAAAGCTTGTGTGTATGTGGCTATGGCCTAAACTTATTTTGAAAGCATGTTTTTTTTAGTATATAATTTTGTGATGTTTGGTTATATGATTCGCAATGAAAAATGGTAAGTATGATGTATAAGAGGTTTAATAGTTAGCTCTTTTGGAAGTATGAAATGTAGAATAATTTGGGTGGTGAATGATGGATATGTATTTGATTGTGCATTGGCTATATAGGTTCGATTGCTAAATGATAAGTAATGAATATGTTTCATGACTATTTTGTTGATTGTTTTGGTACGAATCCAAATGGTAAATGAAGGTTATGATTTAGGTATGTTTTGGTTAGTTTTATTGATAGTTAAAAGTGCCAAGTTGATGCTAATATTAATATAGGTATGCGTACATGTGTGGTTGTAAATTCGGTTACGATATTTGGTTCATTTTGATAAGCATATGATCTTGATTATGGTGTGACTGAATCAATGACTAGTTAATAAGACGAAATATGAAGTTTAGGTATACTAATATATATGTGAATTAGGTGTACATTGAAATGTTATTTGTGTTCAAATGTTAAATATGGCTTTTGTTTTTAGGGTAAAATGCGCACTATATATATATGCATCAATAGTATGTTCGGTCATGTTGTAATGTCACTAAAGTCGCATATGTGATTGCATAATAATTAATGTAATATGGTTTGAATGGTTTTATTATGTGCTTGTGTAGAAGCAATGAAATGATATATGCAGCAATATGTTTTAAGTATACAAATGCCATTAATATTAGAGTCATATGTATTAAGTACATGTAACATGGCTTTGTTGCATATTAGCTAATTCGAATATGTGGATATATATAGATGATATTAATATGGTTGAAATTTGAAGCATAGTTTGTATATGTATTATAAGTAACTAAGCATGATAAATTTATCTAGTTGTGTGTTCCATATGTGCAAATTTAACTAATATGATTTAGCGGATGATTGCTATTGGATTTAGAAGTTATATCGTATAGAAATTGATATAACCTTGTGTATGAAAAATGATAAATGACTATGTGGAACTGTGTTTTGACCGGTAATGCCTCGTAACCCTATTCTGACGACGGATACGGGTTAGGGGTGTTACAATTTATTGGTATCAGAGCTTACGGTTTAGTCGATTCTAGGACTACCGTAGCGCGTGTGAGTCTAGCTATACATGCCATAGTTATATATATTGATAGTGTGGTGACTTCTGACAATTTCAATTGTATTTTATATAGTAAATGGATTCCGATCCCGATAGAGCCGTAGCTGATGATGTGGAGAGTGTTGCGCCTGGTCTCGCACATGGATCAACACCATTAGACTCTCAACCGATTCACGGGTAACCACGAGGAGAGGCTAAACAAGCCTTCTACCAAATGATTAATGAATGGTCTACCCATTTGTTCGAATAATCCGATTGTACAACAACCTCCACCCCAATAATCCGACTTGGTACCTTTAGCAACCCCGATGATAGATCCAATGAGATCTAGTAGGCCCCTGCTGATAAAATCAAAAATTTAAATGAGGAATTCAAGGCTAATGATAATGATGATGCGAATGAGTTTGAGATGTGGCTTGATAACACTATTCGGTACTTGATGAGTTATCCCGTGATCCGGATGAATGTTTAAAATGTGCTATATCATTACTTCGGGACACTGCCTATCACTGGTGGATTACACTAGTATCAGTGGTTCCAAAAGAAAAAGTGACATGGGATTTCTTTCAGAATGAATTCCACAAGAAATATATCAGTCAGAGGTTCATTGACCAGAAACGCAAAGAATTTCTTGAACTAAAATAGGGGCAAATGACCGTGACTGAATATGAGCGAAAATTTTTCAGATTGAGCCGATATGCTCGGGAATGTGTATCAACCGAAGCCATTATGTGCAAAAGGTTTGAAGATGGTTTGAATGAAGAATTAAAGTTGCTTGTTGGAATTCTTGAAATCAAAGAGTTTGTGACACTCGTAGAGCGAGCTTGCAAAGCTGAAGAGCTTGGGAAGGAGAAAAGAAAGGCGATATAGAAGCTAAAGACACCGTAAAAGATCGTCGGGTAAGAATTTCCATTCCACATCTAAGAAGTTTAGAGATGACTTGATCGACACAAAGCTACTTGATTCATTTAGACGTGATCGACCTCCGATTGGGCTCCCGAGCTACCTCGATGGCGGTGTTGGTAACGTCCCACAAAATCGAGTTGAATGCAAACATTGTGGAAAATGGCATTACGGGAGTTGTAGAGTTCGTGACCGGTCCCGCTTTAAATGTGGATCCTCGCACCATTTTATTCGAGAGTGCCCGTTGTTAGTCGAGTAGAATATAGCATGTAACTCTAGACCGAGTAGTGCATCAGTACGGGGCAAACCACCCAGGCATTCTGGCAATGTAGGTGGTAGTCAGAGAGGGACAAAGAACACAACAGATTGATCTGAGACTAGAGCTCCAGCTAGAGCTTATGTTACTCGAGCTAGAAAGGATGCTGCTTTTCCAGATGTCATTACCGGTACTTTCACCCTTTATAATACTACTGTGATTGCATTGATTGATCCTGGTTCGACCCATTCATATGTATGTGAAACTCTGGTGTTCAGTAAGACTCTGCCAGTTGAGTCTACTGAGTTTGTGATTCGCGTATCCAATCCTTTGGGTAGATGTGTGTTTGTTAATAAAGTGTGTAAAAGTTGCCCATTGATGATTCGGGATTTTTGCTTCCCAGTCGAATTAATGCTGTTGCCTTTCGATGAGTTTGATATAATTTTGGGAATGGACTGGTTAACTTCGCATGACGCAGTGGTGAATTGCAAAAGAAAGCTTATTGATTTGAGACATCAAAACGGTGAGATCATTAGAATTGAATCCAGTGATATAAGTGGGTTTCCTACAGTTATATCCTCGATGTTAGCCCAAAAGTATGTGAGAAAAGGGTGCGAAGCTTATTTGGCTTATGTAATTTGGATAATAAATTCTCGAGAAATGATTGAATCCGTCACTGATTGTATGTGTATACCCGATGTGTTTCTGAAGAACTACCGGGTTTACCCCAAGACTGAGAGATTGAGTTTGGCATTGAATTAGCTCCGAACGACTCCGATCTCAATAGCTCCATATCGGATGGCACCGATCGAGCTAAAAGAATTGAAAGCACAGCTTGCAAGAGTTAACGAGATAGGGCTTTGCGACCAAGTTTCTCTCCTTGGGTGCACCGTTCTTTTGTAAGAAAGAAAGATGGAACGATGCGGATGTGTATTGATTATCGGCAACCTGAATAAAGTAACTATAAAGAATAAGTACCGTTACCTCGGATTGATGATTTGTTTGATCGGTTGAAAGGGCTTCAGATTTTCAAGATAGATTTGAGATCGGGTTATTATCGATTCTGAGTCGAGATACGATGTGCCAAAGACGCATTTGGACGAGGTACGGACATTTTGAGTTTTTGGTAATGCCTTTTGGGCTTACTAATGCACTCGCTATTTTATGGATTTGATGAATCGGGTTTTAGATAGTTTTGGATCGATTTGTGGTGGTGTTTATTGATGACATATTGATCTACTCCAAAGATGAAATTGAACACGCTGAACATTTGAGGTTAGTGCTACAAACTTTATGAGATCATCAATTTGTATGCGAAGTTTAGTAAGTGTGAGTTCTGGATGAAAGAGGTCAGCTTTTTGGGACATGTGGTTTCAGCATCAGGCATTCGAGTTGATCCGAACAAAATCTCGGCTATACTTGATTGGAAGCCATCGAAAAATGTTTAGAGATTCAAGTTTTTGGGACTTGGGTTACTATCGATGATTTGTGAAAGATTTTCTATGATAGCTACCCGCTTGACAAAGTTACTTTGCGAGAAGATGTCCGGTTCGAGTGGTCAGAAAAATGTCAGAAAAGTTTTGATCAGTTGAAAGCCCTTTTGACAGAAGCTCCAGTGTTAATTCAGCCTGAATCGGGTAAAGAATTTGTTGTTTATTCTGATGCTTCCTTGAATGGTTTGGGCTGCGTTTTGATGCAGGAAGGCAAAGTTATAGCCTACGCTTCAAGACAACTGAAGCCGCACGAAAGAAATTACCCGACGCATGACTTAGAACTTGCAGCCATTGTTTTCGCATTAAAAATTTGGCGTCACTATTTATTTGGCGAGAAATGTCACATTTATTCAGATCATAAAATTCTAAAGTATCTAATGACTCAGAAAGACCTAAATTTGAGACAACGCAGGTGGCTAGAACTGTTGAATGACTATGAATTGGTGATTGACTATCACCTGGGAAAAGCTAATGTCGTTGCGGATGCGTTAAGTCGGAAATATTTGCTCTTCGTGCACTGAATGTACAGATGGCTATGTCTAGTGATGGTTCGATCATAGCCGAGTTACGAGCAAGACCGATGTTTATTCAGCAAATTTGTGATGCACAGAAAGTTGATGAAGATTTGATTGCTAGTCGAATTCAGTGTGAAAAGGGTACAGAATCAGATTTTCAGATTGATGCAAATGATTGTTTGAATTTTAAAAGCCGAATGTGTGTTCCAAAGAACTCAGATTTGATACAGATGATTTTGAGTGAGGCTCATAGTGGTCGACTATCGATACATCCGGGTAGCATGAAGATGTATAATGATTTGAAACAGTTCTATTGGTGGCCTGGCATGAAACGGGATATATCTGAATTTGTTTCTAAGTGCTTAATCTGTCAGCAAGTAAAAGCTGAGCATCAAGCGCCATCTGGACTACTTCAGCCAATCATGATACCTGAATGGAAATGGGATAGAATTACAATGGATTTTGTATCCGGTCTCCCTATGACTCCGAGTAGGAAAGATGCTGTTTGGGTTATAGTTGATAGGTCGACTAAATCACTCATTTTGTGCCAGTCATGTCTGCACTATTCACTTGAGAAACTTCTTGAATTGTACGTATCACGATTGTGAGATTGCATGGTGTACCGAGTTCCATTGTTTTGAGATGAGACCGAGATTCACATAGCGGTTTTGGAAGAAGTTGCAAGAAGTTTTAGGTACTAAACTTCATTTTAGTATGACCTTCCATCCGCAGACGGATCGGTCATCCGAGCGAACTATTCAAATACTTGAGGACATGTTGAGATGTTGCGTTCTCGAGTTTGAAGGTGCGTGGGAACAATACCTACCTTTGATTGAATTTGCTTATAATAATAGCTTTCAATCAAGTATCAAAATGGCACCTTATAAAGCCTTATACTGGTGAAAATGTCGAACACCATTATAATTGGATGAGCTCAATGAAAATAAGATACACGGGTTGATTTGATTAAAGAGACCAATGAAAGTGGCCATAATCAAAGATAATTTGAAAGTCGCATCGATCGACAAAAGTCCTATGCTGATTTGAAACGTAAAGACATTGAATTTCGTAGGAGATCGTGTATTCTTAAAAGTTTCCCGTGGAAGAAAGTACTCGATTTGGTCGGAAGGCAAGTTGAGTCCGAGGTTCATCTGATCGTATGAAATCATTGAACGATTGGGCTGCTTTGCTTATAGGTTGAGATTACCCTCTGAATTAGAAAGGATACACGATGTATTTCACGTTTCTATGCTCTGTAGATATAGATCAGATCTGTCACATGTGATTGCTCCGTCTGAGATTGAGATACGACCTAATATGACGTATGAGGAAGAACTGATCCGTATTTTAGCTCGGGAAGAGAAAGAGTTAAGAAACAAGAAAATCCCATTAGTGAAGGTACTGTGGAAAAGGCACGGAGTTGAAGAGGCTACATGGGAGCCTGAAGATTCAATGAGGCAACAATATCCGACGTTGTTTAACGGTAAGATTTTCGGGGACGAAAATCCTTAAGGGGGAGAGTTGTAATGAATCGAATCGACCCTAATCGTAACAGTGGTTTCGAACCACAATTTGAACCTGAGAAATATTTAAATATTATATTTAGTGCTTATTATATATGAATTTATATGTGGGAAAGTTTCAGAGAAAAATTTTATCGCTTAAGTATTGAATTTGACAAAAGGACTTAATCGTAAAAAGTAAAAGTGGCCAACTAAAGTGTAATGTGTTAAATTGAGCATGGCTTTTAATGTGAGGTATTAAAAGGGCAATTAGCCCATTTTAGGTTAATGGTGGCCACCTTGATGCATGTAATAGTGTTTGAGTTTTATAATATATAATATTACATTATATGTTAAAATAAACTAATAAATATATGTAAATAAAACAAACAATTAAAAAGCCATGTCTTGTTCATCTTTGGCGAAAAACACAAAAGAAAAAGGGAGAAAAGCTTTGAAAATTGGCCTTGTTCAAGCTTAAATAGGTAAGAAATCTAGCTCGGCTTTTGTTAATTTTTACGTTTTTGAGATCGTTGCTTAGTATATTACCCACCCATGCTAGAATTTCTAAGATTATTGCATATGTATGAATCGGCCATTGATAAATTCTTGAGGTTTATGATGCTTGATGATGTTAGATGATAGATAGGTTAAAATTAGTATATTATGTGTTGGAAGTTTTGGTGAATTTGTGTTTTTAGGGCCAAATTGTAAAAATAAAATTTTAGAGGGGCTTAATTGCAAAATAAATGAAAGAAATGGACTTGTATAGTCCTCATATATATTCGGCCCTTAAGGAGTATGGGGAAATTTGATGTATTTTGAGTTTTATGCAAATAGGACTAAATTGCAAAGTATTGAAATAGTAGGGGTAAAATGGTAATTTTCCTATTTATGTGCTTAGGGACTAAATTGAGATGAAATGTACTTGAATGAGCTAAATTTGAATGTGTTTTAGATCAAGAGCAAAGAAAAACGAATTTGGATCGGGGAAAGACGAAGGTTCTCGAATAGCCGATTCGCGCGGTCTATCGACAACCGAGGTAAGTCCTTAAGCAAGTGTATACTAAAGGAATATTTATGAACATTGCATATGATAAAGTAGGGAAATTTAAAGCATAAAAATGTGTGTTGGCCGAATGTGGTAGTATAAATTGATAATGAGTTTAATTTGTTAAATGTGATGTAAGTAAGTAAGTTTGGTTGATAAATGAAAGTTGTATGAAGTACATAAGTTGTGGTGATTTCAGTATTAAGTAAAGTGTATTAAAATGTTAAATGCGTTGAATTCGGGCTAAATGCCTAGCGTGCCTAGTGCTTCAGTGACATGTTCGAGCTTATTGCTCAGCGTGCTTCGTCTTTGATCTATTTCGGGCTTTAATGCCTAGCAGGCTTCGTGCCGGTGATCTATTTCGGGCTTTAATGCCTAGCAGGCTTCATGCCGGTGATTTATTTTGGGCTTCGTGCCTAGCAGGCCTTGTGCCGGTGATTTATTTCGGGCTTTAATGCCTAGCAGGCTCTATGCCGGTGATGTGTTTTACAAAGGAGAAACCGAATTGTTGATCAAGGTAAATCGTAGCTAAAGTGTTTAGTTAAAGGCTCAGGTAAGTAAGTAAGGTTTGATACGTTTGATGTTACTAAAGTTTAACTAATATTACGAGTACAGTGATATGTATATTTGAGATTACGATTGATGTGCACAAGTATTATATGATTGAGTTTGAGCTTGAATGTACTATCATGGAGGTTCGGTTTTCAAATAGTAGTGCTAAAGGTGTAAGAAATTTTAATATGATAACATGATTGAGATGAATGATTTAAATGTTTAAGTGATTGAATGTAGTATCATTTTGAGCTTGGGACTTACTAAGTTAGTAAACTTATTTGTGTGTAATGTTCTCCTCTGTTTTATAGATTAGGTTAAGGCTACCTGCTCAACGGGATCGTCAAGACAGTCGACCACACTATCGATCGCTATTTTGGTATTTTAAAAGCTTGAACTTCGAACCTATGGCATGTATAGGCTGGTTTTTATATGTTTGGTTTTGAAATTTGTATATAGATAGCCATGTGAAAATGGCTTGATTATAATGTTAAAGCTTGTGTGTATGTGGCTATGGCCTAAACTTATTTTGAAAGCATGTTTTTTTTTTTAGTATATATTTTTGTGATGTTTGGTTATATGATTCGGCAATGAAAAATGGTAAGTATGATGTATAAGAGGTTTAATAGTTAGCTCTTTTGGAAGTATGAAATGTAGAATAATTTGGGTGGTGAATGATGGATATGTATTTGATTGTGCATTGGCTATATAGGTTCGATTGCTAAATGATAAGTAATGAATATGTTTCATGACTATTTTTGTTGATTGTTTTGGTACGGATCCAAATGGTAAATGAAGGTTATGATTTAGGTATGTTTTGGTTAGTTTTATTGGATAGTTAAAAGTGCCAAGTTGATGCTAATATTAATATAGGTATGCGTACATGTGTGGTTGTAAATTCGGTTACGATATTTGGTTCATTTTGATAAGCATATGATCTTGATTATGGTGTGACTGAATCAATGATTAGTTAATAAGACGAAATATGAAGTTTAGGTATACTAATATATATGCGAATTAGGTGTACATAGAAATGTTATTTGTGTTCAAATGTTAAATATGGCTTTTGTTTTTAGGGTAAAATGCGACTATATATATATGCATCAATAGTATGTTCGCCATGTTGTAATGTTACTAAAGTCGCATATGTGATTGCATAATAATTAATGTAATATGGTTTGAATGGTTTTATTATGTGCTTGTGTAGAAGCAATGAAATGATATATGTCATAATATGTTTTAAGTATACAAATGCCATTAATATTAGAGTCATATGTATTAAGTACATGTAACATGGCTTTGTTGCATATTAGCTAATTCGAATATGTGGATATATATAGATGATATTAATATGGTTGAAATTTGAAGCATAGTTTGTATATGTATTATAAGTAACTAAGCATGATAAATTTATCTAGTTGTGTGTTCCATATGTGCAAATTTAACTAATATGATTTAGCGGATGATTGCTATTGGATTTAGAAGTTATATCGTATAGAAATTGATATAACCTTGTGTATGAAAAATGATAAATGACTATGTGGAACTGTGTTTTGACCGGTAATGCCTCGTAACCCTATTCCGACGACGGATACGGGTTAGGGGTGTTACAAAATACATAGATTTGTCACCCTGGGTTGCTCGGCAACAATAAGTCTGAAATATGTACATACTACTACCCCAGATTGCTCGAAACAAGGATTTCTATCAATATTTGACCTTAACTATATCTGATCCTATTTGAACAACTAATAGGGTACCAATTTTTCCAATTTCATTGTATAATTCAATTCATATTCCATCATTCTCAATTCATCATTCCAAAATTTTATTACATCATACATTATGTTTCAATTCATTTTCATACCACATATCACATATCAATTCAATCATGCTACTTTCTATTTTATTCAATTCAGTCCACTATCTCAATATTTAATCTCAAACATAGCAACTCAATTCATACAACCATTGACAACTTACCTTGATACTACATTATGCAAAATATCATGAATATGCAATAACTAGATTGATCTCGAATCTTATAAATACAAACCGAGATCTCGCGTCACTCGTCGACGACTCTTGGTTTTCCTTTCCCTCTCGATTCAGCTACGAATGAGGATCCAACAAATAAACAACGTCTAGCCGAACACACAAGTGCAATTTGGTAAAAGGGCTTATTGCTATAAATATCACAAAAGCGACTCGATTTTTAAAATTTTAATTTTTCACTGTGTAAGAAAACTATTTTCGAATCGATTTTTTTCAATAATTGGTATTAGAGTTAGGCCTATGTTTATAGTTTAAACCGGACCGAAATTTTCTCTCTTCTTCATGTATGATTAATTTTGATAAGATGTGACATTGTTGTAATTATCAACATCTTTAGGGATATGTATGTGAATGAATGTGTGCTATTTTATTATTATTATATATGGTAAAGTAATTTTTCCAAAGTTAGGATTCTTAAAAAATTGAATGTAAGTATTATTAATTTTCGGGTATGTATAATTAGATCGTGGACTATCATCTCCACACAAGATTTATTTTATTATTTTAGAATAAATTATGTGAGCTGGAAATGGAAATATGTAACACCCCTTACCCGTGTTTGAAACTGGAACCAGATACGAGGCATTACCTAACTCCACTTGCTTAAACATGACATTTCAACTATAAAATTTCCATTTAAACCCATAATATACTCATCCTAGGCCTACGAGGCCTTAAACATACTTCGAAAGGTTTCGAGAATTAATTGGAAACTTTTATGTACTTAGAAAAATTTTGCCTAAATAGGGGCCACACGCCCGTGTGCCCCTAAGACATGCCTGTGCTCCTCACCCGTGGTCGACATTGACTTACTACACACGGCCGGACACATGCCCGTGTCCCTCACACGGCCTTGACACACCCGTGTCTTAGCTCGTGTGCCAAAACCTTGGCATTCTTTTATGACATCATCACCTCACTAAGGTCACAAGGCCGAGGCATACGCCCGTGTCCTTAGACCGTGTGTCAAATTAAATTCCATATTTTAAGTGTAGACTTCACCCGGGCTGGGCACACGCCCATGTTACTGGTTGTGCCTCCCACACGACTGAGATGCATGGCCGTGTCTCTGCTCGTGTGTTTACCACTGAGCATATTGACTTGCAACTCTAGCATGCAAGGGAACACACGGTCGAACACTATGCCCATGGGGCTGACCGTGTGTCACACACGGCCTAGACACACGCCCGTGTGGACAATTATATGGCTATCTACCAAGCCATTTGCCACCCTACAAGCAATCACACTCATACCAAAACAATTCAATACATAAGCTGACTATATGGTACCTTTAAGAACTCAATTCAAAGCATTCACACAAGCATAAACTTCATAATTTCATTATTATTGAATATATTTTAAACTTATCAAGTGTTGGCCCATTTCCAATGACCGTTTACAAAATGACTTTGATAACATACATAGCCAACACTTTGGCTAACAATTATGACCTAACAAAATACTCAAGTCCTGTACATGCCATACTCAAAATAAGTTTAAATTATTATACCAAAGTGATGTTGATAGTGTGATTTCCAAACTCCTGCGTCCCACGATTCTCGAGTTATCTTGCTAATACTACAAGGAAAGGGAAATGAAAGAGGTAAGCATAAAGCTTAGTAAGTTTGCATGAAAATAAATAGCAACAATAGGATCATAATGACATCAATCCATGGCATTAGATAACCACACAAGGTCATAAACACTTTGCCATAACTTACTCGTACTCGTTCTTATCTAGAACATACCATGCCACATATCGTAACATTCCTCGTGAATTTCTCACGGGTACCTGTATTCACTCCATTACATGACTTTAGTACTAATCTTATTTCTATTCCCAAGCTTATCTACTTATCCCATTAATCACTAGGGATACTCAAAGACGCATACTCATCGTCATCATTATAAGCGCGAGGCCAATGCCACATCCCGGATGTGGTCTTACATGGGGTCACCTTTGAGTGTTGATGCCATATCTCAGATATGGTCTTATACGAAATTCTCACATCAAGCATCGATGCCATATCCCGGATATGGTCTTATACGATTCTCAAATTCAATATCGAAGCCATATCCTAGATATGGTCTTATACGAGATTTTAATTCGGTGTCGAGGCCATGTCCCTGACATGGTCTTATACGGGACCTCATCCATCTCATGTCTCAATGATAGTGTTTTCACATTCATTATAGTCCAACTACAACTTCAATATCTCAACTTACTCATTCGACATCAATTACTCAATTTTAATAAGATATCATGTATCCTCATAATATTAAACATTCCCAAACATGCTGACATAATTGTTGAATTTATCACATACAAACTTACCTCGATTTCAAAATAAGCTAGATCATCAATCTAGTCCGAGACTTTATTCTTGTCCCGATCAAGGTTGATTCTTGGTTCTTCTTGCTCTATAATAGCAAATGAGCTCGTTTCAATCATCACATTAATAAGAACATTTAATAATCATGCTTTGACAAAATTACTATTTTACCCTTACACTTTGATAAAATGACCATTTTACCCCTAGGCCCGAAAATCAATTCTAATAAAATTTCTACCTTTAATAAGCCTAGGTGAACATTTATTTCTCTTATGGCTATCATCAAAACCCAACATTTCACATATTTACTACCAATTTCACAACCTTTACAAAATGTTCATTTAGGTGTTTTCATGGCAACACCTTTCACAGAAGTTGTTCATCTAACAACTAAGACTCATTTTATTCCATAAAAATGCAGCAAATAATAATGAAATCTCTCATGGAAAAACTCTAAACTTTTCACCATATTGCACATTAGTCCCCTCTTTAGAAAGCTTAAGCTTTAGGGGTTCCAAAAGTACAACTATCTTCAAGAAAAAACATTAAAATCACATACTTGATTGGAGAGGAGTTTGCTAAAATTTTGAGCTTTCAAAACCCTCTCTTAGTTGGTATTTTTGGTGGTTAAAAATGATTAAGAAAGGATGATATCACTCTTTTCTTTATTTTATTCTATATCATCAATTTAATCCACCTAACACATCAACTTTGACCAATTTGTCTCCAATTATCCCCTATGGCAGGCCAACCATTTACAAAGGGGCTGATTGCCCTTTAAGGACCTCAAATTAATATTCTATGGCTATTAGGTACCTTTAGATTATAAAATAGAACTTTCGCACTTTATGCGATTTTGTCCTTTTTTGCGATTAAGCAAGAAATCGCTAAAATTATGGCACCAAAATTTTCATGTACACATATAGTCATGCCCTAGCTCATAAAATATCATAATAGTAATTTTTTATAACCTTGAATTAGTGGTTTCGAACCACTATTCTGAGTAGCCCCTAAATCGAGTTGTTACAATTCTCCTGCTTTAAGGATTTTCGTCCCCAAAATCTTACCGGTGAAATGGTTGGGATATTGGTTTCTCATACACTCTTCGGGCTCCCATATAGCCTCTTCTATTCCATGTCTCTGCCATAGCACTTTAACAAGGGCTATACTTTTGTTTCTCAGCTGTTTAACCTCCTGTGCCAAAATTCTAACCGGCTCTTCACCATAAGTCAAATCCGGTTGAATCTCTACCTCTGTTGGTACAATGACATGTGAAGGGTCTGAACGGTATCGATGCAACATGGATATGTGAAAAACATCATGAATCTTTTCTAGCTCAGGTGGCAAGGCCAACCGATAAGCTACCAGTCCTATTCTCTCGATAATTTCATAAGGTCTGATGAAACGCGGACTCAATTTGCCTTTACGGTCGAATCTGAAGACTTTCCTCCAAGGCGATACTTTTAGAAACACTTCGTCACCGACTTGGAACTCAATCTCCTTCCTTTTTAAATCCGAATAGGACTTTTGTCTATTTGATGCCGCTTTCAGAAATTCACGTATCACTTTTACTTTCTCTGATCAAATCAATCTCATGTATCTGTTTCTCTCTGAGTTCTGACCAACACAAGGGCATTTGACACTTACACCCATACAATGCCTCATAAGGCACCATTTTTAAACTTGACTGAAAACTATTGTTGTAGGTGAATTCCACCAACGGTAAGTATTTCTCCCAATTACCTTGAAATTCCAAAACACAAAATCGAAGCATGAGTTCGAGTAACTATATTACTTTTTCTGACTGCCCATTGTTTTATGGATGGAAAGCTGTACTGAAGCTTAATTTTGTGCCTAAAGCCTCTTGTAACTTCTTTCAAAATCGTGATGTGAATATCGGGTCTCTATCCGAAATAATCGACAACGGTACCCTATGAAGTCTTACTATCTATGACATGTACAAATCCATCAATTTATCAAGTGAGTAATCAACTCGCACTGGTATGAAGTGGGCCGACTTTATGAGTCTATCGACTATGACCCACACAGTATCTTTCTTTTTGGGCGACAACGTTAAACTTGTCACGAAGTCCATAGTAATACGGTCCCACTTCCACTCGGGAACCATAATGGGTTGAAGTAGACCCAAAGGTACTTGGTGTTCAGTCTTTACTTACTAAAAAATTAGGCATCTTGGTACAAACTCAAAAATGTCTTTCTTCATACTGGGACACCAATACCACTTCCTTAAATCATTATACATCTTCGTACTGCCTGAATGTATAGAAAAACATCTGCTATGTGCTTCATGCAAAATCTTATGAATAAGCTTATTATTTCTGGGTACACAGGCCCTATCTCGATACGTCAAACATCTATTAGGACTTACCCAAAAGTCTGACTCAACATTTGACTCATATAGAAATCTTTTGGCTTGTAAGTTGCTATCCTCTTTTTGAGCTTCAAAGACTCAACATTTGACTCACATAGAAATCTTTTGGCTTGTAAGTTGCTATCCTCTTTTTGAGCTTCAAAAATCTCTTGAAGAAATAATGGTCTAGCCCTCAGCTTGGCTAGAATAGAACCATCGTCCCACAAAGCTATCTGAGTATTCATGGCTCTCAACGCAAACAATGATTTTCTGCTCAAAGCATTGGTGACTACGTTCGCCTTTCTTGGATGGTAGTCAATCACTAACTCATAATCCTTAATCAGCTCTAACCACCTTCATTGCCTCAAATTCAATTCCTTTTGAGTCATAAAATATTTTTAGCTTTTATGGTTGGTAAATATCTGACACCTTTTGCCATACAAATGGTGTCTCCATATCTTCAATGCGAACACAATGGCAGCCAACTCTAAGTCATAGGTCGGGTAATTCTTCTTGTGTGGCTTTAATTGTCTAGAGGTGTATACAACCACCTTACCCTCTTGCATAAGCATACAACCCAATCCATTCAGGGATGCATCATTGTAAACTACAAATTCTCTTTTCGGTTCAAGTTGCGCTGTTGACACTTTTCTGTCCAATTAAACTTTACATTTTTTTTGCAAAAGTCTCATCATCGGTGTATCTATCATTGAAAACCACGTGACAAAATGCTTATAATAGCCCACTAGGCCTAGAAAACTCCTTACTTCAGTTATGCTCCTAGGTGGTTTCCAATCAACAATTGCTGAAATCTTACTCGACATATAATTATTTTTCTCTCAAAATTTGTAGAACCATACTTAAATGCTCGGCATGTTCGTTCTCATCTCTATAGTAGATCAATATATCATCAATGAATATATAGAGATTGAATGGTTATTTTGGTATGTTCTTGGTTTCCAAATGTGCATGGATTGTATTGGTATTTGCTTATAAGCTTGACCCTAAGGAGGGTGGTATTTTGGCCTTGCAAATGGCCTATTTTGCCACACGGTTGTGGTACACAGGCGTGCCTAGTGATCTTGGGGCAAAGTCAGTAGCTAGCTAAGAGTACACAGCCTTGGGACACAGACGTGCCTGGTAGCCGTGTGGTTTAGTCAGGATCGACCACGGCCAAGGTACACGGGCGTGCTTGGTGGCCGTGGAGTAAAGTCAAGTTCGACCACGGGAAAACACACGAGTGTGTCTAGCAGCTGTGAGAGGCACACGGCGCGTGTAACCCCTGAAACTTTGAAAAGTTTTAAATTTTGATAATTTCTAAATGTGTTCCAGTTTAGTCCTGACCCTGTTTCTAAGCATGTTTTAGGTCATGTTGACCTACTTAAGGGACACTTTAGTTGCGATTGATGAATGGTTGTATAAAATGTAGTAAAAGTTTTTGATCTGTCTGGTAACGCCTTTAACCCTAATCTGGCAACAGATACGGGATAAGGGTGTTACATGCTAAGTTCATGCATATATACGAATGTGTAGAACCTGGGTCATTAAATGCAATCACATAAGTATCATAAAGAGTAAATGTACCCATTATAACATCCATAGATGAAGCTTTCTCACAAGCTCGGATAGCATATGTTTAGTATCTTTCGTAGTTCTCTGACTACCACTGACATTTCTTACATTTCAGGAAGGTTTACCTCTTGTTGAAACGTTATCAGGTCTCAGATTCTGAACAATCTCTTGCTCAACAGACTTTGGGCAATCTTGGATTAAATGATCTAACGATCCACATCTAAAACAAGCTCGATCATTCAATCTACAACTACCTGGATGTCTTTTACCACAGTGCTTACATTTAGGTCATTCGGATTGGACATTTCCCACACTAGCTATCGATGTAGCTGGAGTTTTAAAATTTGAATGTGATCTAGCTCGATCTTCCAGATTTGAATGTCCCATATTAGTTCTAGAATGGCTATGTTCATCCCTGAATTTCTTTAAAGTAGACTGAAATGATTTGCTCAAAAATCTTTCCTCGTATCTCTGACTTAAGACTCAGCTTTTCTTTTATCTTTCACAAGTGCCTCAGCTTTGCACACTCGATCAACAAGCACAATGAATTCTTTTATTTCTAGAATCCCAACAAGCAAACGGATATCTTCATTAAGGCAATCTTCAAATCTTTTGCACATTATTGCCTCGGTCGATACACATTCTTGAGCATACTGACTTAATCTCACGAACTCTCTTTCATACTCAGTGACAGAAATGTGACCTTGCTTCAACTCTAGAAATTCCTTTCGTTTCTGATCAATGAATCTATGGCTAATGTATTTCTTTTGAAACTCAGCCTGAAAGAAATCCCATATGACCTGTTCTTTCGGAACAACAGAAATCAAGGTCTTCCACCACTGATAAGCAGCGATCTTGTAGGAAAGATACAACACATTTTATACATTCTTCTGGAGTTAATGACATTTCATCGAATACTCGAATAGTGTTCTCTAGTCAAAACTCAACTTTCTCAGCATCATCATCACTAGTGGCCCTAAACTCTTCAGCCCTGTACTTACAAATTTTATCGACTGTAGGCTTGTTCAACAAATTCAGATTCATGATCAGAGGCACAATTGAAGTCTGAGGGGGATTAGTCTGGGGTGGAGGTTGTGAAACAGCCGGATTTTTTCTTACATATTGGCTAAACCATTCGTTCATCATTTGGAAGAAAGCTTGTTTAGCTTCTTCCTCTTGACCACTAGTAGCTAGTCTTGAATCAGATGGCATTGTCCCTTGAGCGGAGCATGAGCATTGCTTTCTACATCGTTAGCTATGGCTCTTTTGAGATCCATTACTATACGAAAAACACATTTTACACGTCAGGATTCATCACACTATCACATTTCATGTATATAGCATGTATAGCTAGACTTTCATAAGCTACGTTAGTCTGAGAATCGACTAAACCATAGCTCTGATACCAACCAAATGTAACACCCTTAACCTATAACCATCGTCGGTAATACCGAACAATCAAAACTTTTGCGAACAATTCGTAATTTAATTTGACAAATCACATCAAATTGTCCCTAGAATAGGTCAATGAGACCTTAAACATGCTTTAGAATAGGGTCGGGACTAAACTGAACACATACGAAAGTTTTAGAAAATTCAAAATTTTTTCTAAGTTACAAAGGTCACACCCCCATGTGGGCAGGTCGTGTGCCTCCCATGGCCTTAGATGTAGAAGCTCGATTTAGGGGCTAGTCGAAACAGTGATCTCAAAATCACTAATTCGAGGTTAGAGAAAATTATTTTCATGTTATGTAATGTGTTATAACATGTTTTTAAGGATGCATGAAAATTTTGGTGTCTTAATTTTAGCGATTTCTAGCTAAATTGTGAAAAAGACTAAATCACGTAAAGTGCGAAAGTTCTATTTTATTTGCTAGAGGTGCCACTTGACTAAGGAATATTATTTGAGGTCCTTAAATTGAAAATAGGCCATTGGAGGAGTGATGGCAGGCCATAGGGGACAAGATATTAAATGTTGGTCAAATTTGGTGGAAATTAGGTGGTAAAAATGAATAAAATAAGATGAATAAAGATGTTATCATCTTTTCATTACTCCTCCACCTTTATCCACCGAAAATTGAAGAGAAATAAGGGTTATGGAGCTCAAAAATTTTAGCAAACATTTCTTCACACAAGTAAGTGATTTTGATGATCTTTCTTGATAAAAATTGTATTTTTTGAAGTCCCCAAAGCTTAAGCTAGCTAATGAGGGGACTAATTTGCAACATGGTTGAAAGTCTAGGGACTTTCCATGAGACATTTTATGTTTTTTATGAGTTTTTATGGAAGAAAATGAATGATAGGATGTTGATAAACAACTTTTGTGAAAGGTGTTGTTGTGAAAACACCTAATTGGGGCTAAAATGCAAAAATTTTAATTTATTTATTATGACATGAAATAGTTGGAATTAGGAATAGTTGTAAGAGGATTAAATGTTTAGCTAGGCTTGTTCAATAAGAAAATGTGATAAAAATTCATTTACGAGCTTAGGGGCAAAATTGTAATTTTGCCAAAGTATAAGGGCAAATTAGTCATTTTTGCCTAAGTGTAGATTATGGTGCATTATGATTTATAAGTGATTAAATGAGTAAATTTCATTGTTCTAGATCAAAGATAACGAGTTTCAGACCTAGAACGAGTAAAAAGAGAAATGTGGGAAAAAAGTCCCTTTTGGCCCTTTCGACATCAAGGTAAGTTCATGTGCAAATGTTGCAATTACGTATGAGTTAATTTAATATTCCAATGTTGTATGGAATGTATATTTACTTTATGAAGGTATGAAATATCTTTCGATGAGATGTCAAGAGAATTCAATCTAAGAATAATGGCTAATGCATATGCCATGATATGATGCTAATTAAGGTCCCGTGTAAGACCATATTGGAATATGGCTTCGGTATAAGAATTCATATAAGACCATGTTGGGGACATAGCATCGATATGTTAATACATGCAAGACCCTATTGGGGTATGATGTCAGTATGACATTAGGTGTATGGTACTCAAAAGTGTTATTTAACAATTTGAGTGATTCAATGAGTATGTCGAAAGAGAGAAAGTATGTGATGGTACCATGAGAAGCTAAAGTGTGTGTTAGAATCGAATTGAGATGAATTCAGTAGATGATGAACCCCTAGCGGGTTATGTATAATCAATGTACTTTAGTGTATGAGATAGATTTATTGATGCATTGTGTGAATGCGAACGAATATCGTAGAAATTTAAGTAAGAACAATAGTGCGTGAGGATGTTCTAGGGTGAACCTTAGAAATAGAGAAATACATGTGGATAACTATCCATGAATTTATAATAATGGTGAGCTATGTGAGTAATCACCTTATTGATGGTGGTGATAGGCTGTGTGCGATACCATCAACTATATTTTAACGGTGGGCTATGTGCGTTACCACCTGATTAATTGTTAATCGATGGGCTGTGTGCGATACCATCGCTTATAAAAATCATTTGGTGGGCTAAGTGAGAAACCACCATAAGTATAAATAATTGGTGGGCTATGTGCGTTACCATCCTATTTGAGATCGATGGTGGGCTAAGTGCAAAACCACCGAGAGGTTAGTAGTATGAGCGGCTTATTGAAAATGCTTGATGTGTCATTTTGTATGATCATGTGGCGATCAGTGTAGGGATGTAGGCTAATTAACACGAGCAATTGGCTTGTGGCATGGTTACAATGTGGTAAGAGATAGAATGAGTAAGTTTCAAGAATGGTTGAGTAAGTAACCATGAGTTAATGAGTAAAACTCATTATAATACTTTGTGTTGTGTATATTAAATGAATATCAGTATTTGTCAGTTATATGCAGATGAACTTACTAAGCATTATTGCTTACTCCTTTCCTTTTCCATCTTTTATAGGTTATTTTAACTAGTTCGGGTTGGAGGCAACCGGAGTTGTTTTCACACTATCGAGTAGATGCTTGGTATGATGTTTCAAGTTCTTATGAGTCATGGCATGTATAGGGATTCTTTTAAAGTTGATTAAGTTCTAATTGATGTAGCCAAATTGTGTTGGCCTAAGAGAACTTATAATTTGGTTGTATATGGCCATAGATGATGGCTTAAGTTGTTTATAATCGTATTGGTAATAGTTCTCCTCAGTGTATGGGATGAAGACTTTGTTTCTTTTATGATTAAAGGAGATAATTCAAGAGTTATATTGATGTTATGTGAAATTATGTGATGATGTATGCAAATGAGAGTGGCAAAAGGCTTGGTAGATAGCCTGCTAATTGTCCACATAGGTAGACACACGGGTGTGTGTCTAGACCATGTAGGAGGCACGGTTAGCACATGGTCGTGTGCCCAATCCGTGTGGATAAGTCAGAATATCAAGGTTTAGCAGACAGGCCAGTGCCACGGGCGTGTCAAGGAAATCTAATTTAGTCAGTGTCAACCACGGGTGGAAGACACGAGCATGTCTTAGGGGCACACAGGCGTGTCCCTAGACCAACACGGGCGTGTGGCCCCTGTTTTGATGAAACATTTCTTGAGTTCATAAAAGTTTCAGGATTAGTTCCAAAACCTCTCAAAAGTATGTTTAAGTCCTCGTAGGCCGAGATTGAGTAAGTGATAGGCTTAAACGAAATTTTATAGCCCGTTTCGAAGTGTTAAGTAAGATTAAGCATGGTAATGCCTTGTATCCGATCTCGGTGTTGAACTTGGGTATGAGGTGTTACATTTAGTGGTATCAGAGCTAAGGTTTAGTCAGTTCTCAAACTAACCTAGCATGAGTAAGAGTCTAGCTATACATGCCATATGCGGACCGTGATAATGTGATGTCTTCTACTCTAATGAAATTATTTTGTTAAGACAGATATGATTCCCAACCGAGCTACTTTCAATAAGGTTGTAAGTGGCATTGAGGTAATTGAAATGTGCTCTTGCATTGTTGAAATTTAGGGAAGTATGAATAGAAGTTTATGACATGTGTATTATAAGGTATGGAATGATATAATTCCAGGTTGAGGAATGAAATGAGAGTTATGAAGTGATGAGCTTACTTATATTGATTTGACATGCGTATAGTGTTATATACTCAACTTATTGGGTTAAGTACATATAGTGAGTAAATTTATCCAAAGAACGGGATATGTGTTTATGTACAATTGTTTGAATGATGTTGGATAAATATGTCCACATGGTTAAATCTCATGTGTGACTGTTAAAGTAGAAAATGTATAATGTTTTGTTTTGTGACTCTATTATGAAGCCACACATAGTATAGTGTGGGAGTTAAACTGGAAAGTTTGATTTAGTAGAATGCAGGAGATGAGTACGATCGTCCAATGATAAATTAATGAATAAGACCATGGTTGGACCATGACAATACATGTGATTCCATATAAGACCATGTCTGGGACATGACATTGGCAATGATACACGATCCGTGTAAGACCATATCTGGGATATGGCATCGGCATCGAATAGTGATTCCATATAAGACCATGTCTGGGACATGGCTTTGACACCAAAGAAAGATCTCGTATAAGACCATGTCTAGGGCATGGCACCGAGATCTGAGTATGATCTCGTATAAGACCATATTTGGGATATGGCATCGACATCGAGTTATAAGATCCCGTATAAGACTATATCCGAGATATGGCATTAGCATCGACATGAGTTCCATGTAAGACCATATTAGGGATATGACATTGGTATTGATATAAGATTTCGTGTAAGACTATGGCATCATGATGACATGTAAGAAAATAGCTGGACTATGATGTGTGATACGAATAAGACTATAGTTGGACTATGGCAATCAAGTAAACGACGTACTCAAACTCGAAAGACATTCTTTATATTAATAAGCAATACTAAGAGAAAGTAGAGTTAAATGTTGAGTGCTCGAGTAGATATTAATGTGGAACTTGAGTAAGTGAAATCACTATTCGAAAGTATGAGTAATAAAAACGATTGTAGCATGATAAATGTGAACACTCACTTGGAGCGAGTTGTGTGACTACGATGATATTTCATTGATGATGAATATTAAATCATATGTATGTAGTCACGAGAGTCAAGTTAATGGGCTCTACAACCTCACCCCTTACCACCGTTGAATTATGATGAGATGTTATAAGAGTCAAGTTGAGTAAGTTTGTATGTGAATAATGCAATGTTTATGTTAGCATAATTGAGAATGCTTTGTATCACATTGATACATGATACTCTACTAAATAGAGTAATTGTTGCTGAACATGAGGTTGAAGTCTTAGAGGACTATAATGAAAAAGCTATCATTGAGATATGAAATAGATAAGGTCTCGTATAAGACCATGTCTAGGACATGGCCTTGGCACCGAGTTGAGATCCCGTATAAGACCATATCCGAGATATGGCTTTGGTAATGAATATGAGAATCGTGTAAGACCATATTCGAAATATGGCATCGATATATGATGTGGAAGTCCATATAAGACCTTATCTGGGATATGGCATTGGCATATAGGGGTGACTCTATATAAGACCACCTTGGGGATGTGTCATTGGTTTCGCACCTACATGAATGACGATGAATATGCATCTGTGATTATCCCTAGTGATCAATGGGACAAATAGCTGAGTCTAGAGGTAGAAATGAGAATTGTACTAAAGCCATGTGAATGGGTAAATACAGGCACTAGTGAGCGATTCAAGAAGAAACGAGTATGATGTGTGGCACAGTATGTGCTAAATAAATGGCAAGTATGAGTAAGTTGGCTCAAAGCTTGTAGTTTGTGCATGGTTAGTTGATATCATGGATGGATTATAATAATCTCCTTGAGTATTATGTATAAATATCTGTTGCCTTTCAGGGCTAATGTAGTTGTTCTTTTCATAAACCGTGATTGTGTGAGAATGTTAGCTGATAGAAAAAGTCAGACAAAATGGTTGTCGATTTAGTTAATTGAAATCGACATTCCTTTATCTCCTCGTAACCTATTCGGTTACTTTGAGAAGGAAGTTGGTGATGATTCTAGTATAAGAAGTGAAATCAAAAGTTTCACGTTGTATGATGGGTTTTCGATTGAGCTGAATAGAGTTAATGAAATTTGATCGGATGTCTCTGCTATCGTGAGATATGACGATAGTAAAGGTGTTAGATTAGCATAGCAAGAGAAACTCAGATGAGAGTGTGCTTAAAATATGTTCTCAGTATGGATAAAAGAGTAGATTAATGTATTGAGATATGATTCAAGTTCTGTGTATATTCACACATGAATCAATAAAGAGAATAAAATTCTATGTATACGTGAGTAGGGAGCATGATACAAGGATATGCTCATCAAAATGTTCAAACCGTGATGGTTGAGTTGAAGGCTATAGAAGTAACTATTAATTGAAAGTTCTAGTACTGAGTTCAGTCTGAATGAAAAAGAGTTGACAGGTTGGTGATCCAGAGACGATCACTTTTGTGTCTGTGTTATGAGTTAGATGTTATGAAATGATCCATGGGAAAATCGATGTGTATTTTCTAAATTTTAATGAGTGAGAGTATCTTATGCTACAAAAGATTTTGAAAATGAAATAGTGGAAATGGCTTGAGCTATTACAATGGTGGGTATAGTTGTTGTAATACTTCTCAGATAGTGGACATAGTGCATATGTTGGGATGGAAGAATCTTGCTAAGCAATGTAAGTTAGTTACTCGGTTGATCTTAGTTGGTAATATCCTAGTTTCAGCGAGGTTAATGACTAGAGCGAGTCTTCCTTTCAGAACAAAAGGGTTCAGAAGTTTTGGTATGAAATTTAGTAATACAATATCTACTAATGCAAGAATAAGGAAATGCAGTTATGTGCATAAATGTTTTGACAATAGAGTACTTTTCACGATATGATTGAGTTTATGGTCAGAAGTAGTTGACCGCTAAAAGTTGAATTTTTTTTTTAAAAAAGTGCAAGTCAAGACTATTATAGTCAGTGACTATTTTAAAGTGATAATGTGACAAAGTATAATAGATTTCGAATTTGGTTTAACAAAATTCCCAATAGGGGGACGTTATTCAAATTGTAGTGAATCAACCAGTAAAGATTCGAATAATCATTTGGACATGTACAGAGTTCCAAATTGGTGGATTATTGGGTATATGCCCTAGAGGAAGAATGTCCTAGGTCTCGAGTTACGTTTCAACCTTTTGTATCACAGCTTAAAGGTTGTTGGCAAGAGAAACTTGAGGATAAGTAGATTTATGATTTTGAAGACTTGATAGAAATGTTTTAAGAATGTTGGTAGCAACTCCTCCTGATAAGATTTTCGGGGACCAAAATCCTTAAGGGGGAGAATTGTAATAGCCCGATTTAGGGGCTAGTCGAAACAGTGATCTCAAAATCACTAATTCGAGGTTAGATAAAATTATTTTCATGTTATGTTATGTGTTATAACATGTTTTTATGGATGCATGAAAATTTTGGTGCCTTAATTTTAGCGATTTCTAGCTAAATTATGAAAAAGGACTAAATCGCATAAAGTGTGAAAGTTTTATTTTATTTGCTAGAGGTGCCAATTGACTAAGGAATATTATTGGAGGTCCTTAAAGTGCAAATAGGCCATTGGAAGAGTGATGGCCGGCCATAGGAGACAAGATATTAAATGTTGGTCAAATTTGGTGGAAATTAGGTGGTAAAAATGAATAAAATAAGATGAATAAAGATGTTATCATCTTTTCACTATTCCTCCACCTTTATCCATCAAAAATTGAAGAGAAATAAGGGTTATGGAGCTCAAAAATTTTAGCAAACATTTCTTCAGACAAGTAAGTGATTTTGATGATCTTTCTTGATAAAAATTATATTTCTGGAGTCCCCAAAGCTTAAGCTAGCTAATGAGGGGACTAATTTGCAACATGGTTGAAAGTTAGGGACTTTAATGAGAGAGTTTATGTTGTTTGATGAGTTTTTATGGAAGAAAATGAATGATAGGATGTTGATAAATAACTTTTGTGAAAGGTGTTGTTGTGAAAACACCTAATTGCGGCTAAAATGCAAAAGTTGTAATTTGTTTATTATGACATGAAATAGTCAGAATTGTGAATAGTTGTAAGAGGATTAAATATTCAACTAGGCTTGTTTAATAAGAAAATGTGATAAAGATTCGAGCCTAGGGGCAAAATCATAATTTTGCCAAAGTATAAGGGCAAATTAGTCATTTTTACCTAAGTGTAGATTATGGTGTATTATGATTTATAAGTGATTAAATGAGTAAATTCCATTGTTCTAGATAAAAGAAAATGAGTTTCGGACCTAGAACGAGTGAAAAGAAAAATGTGGGCAAAAAGTCCCTTTCGGCCCTTTCGACATCGAGATAAGTTCATGTGCAAATGTACTTACGAGTTAATTTAATATTCCAATGTTGTATGGAGTGTATATTTATTTTATGAAGGTATGAAATATCTTTCGATGAGATGTCAAGAGAATTCAATCTAAGAATAATGGCTAATGCATATTGCATGATATGATGATAATTAAGGTCCCGTGTAAGACCATATTGGAATATGGCTTCGGTATAAGAATACATATAAGACCATGTCGGGGACATGGCATCGATATGTTAATACATGTAAGACCCTATTGGGGTATGATGTCAGTATGCCATTAGGTTTGTGGTACTCAAAAGTGTTATTTAACAATTTGAGAGATTCAATGAGTATGTCGAAAGAGAGAAAGTATGTGATGGTACCATGAGAAGCACAAGTGTGTGTTAGAATCGAATTGAGATGAATTCAGTAGATGATGAACCCCTAGTGGGTTATGTATAATCGATGTACTTTAGTGCATGAGATAGATTTATTGATGCATTGTGTGAATGCGAATGAATATCGTAGAAAGTTAAGTAAGAACAATAGTGCGTGAGGATGTTCTTGGGTGAACATTAGAAATAGAGAAATACATGTGGATAACTATCTATGAATGTATAATAATGGTGAGCTATGTGCGATATCACCTTATTGATGGTGGTGATGGGCTGTGTGCGATACCATCAACTATATTTTAACGGTGGGTTGTGTGCGTTACCACCTGATTAATTGTTAATCGATGGGCTGTGTGCGATACCATCACTTATAAAAATCATTTGGTGGGCTAAGTGCGAAACCACAATAAGTATAAATAATTGGTGGGCTATGTGCGTTACCATTTTATTTGAGATTGATGGTCGGCTAAGTGCGAAACCACCGAGAGGTTAGTAGTATGAGCGGCTTATTGAAAATGCTTGATGTGTCATTTTGTATGATCATATGGTGATCAGTGCAGGGATGTAGGCTAATTAACACGAGGCTTGTGGCATGGTTACAATGTGGTAAGAGATAGAATGAGTAAGTTTCAAGAATGGTTTGAGTAAGTAACCATGAGTTAATGAGTAAAAATCATTATAATACTTTGTGGTTGTGTATATTCAATGAATATCAGTATTTGTCAGTTATATGCAGATGAACTTAATAAGCATTATTGCTTACTCCTTTCCTTTTCCATCTTTTATAGGTTATTTTAACTAGTTCGGGTTGGAGGCCACCGAAGATGTTTTCACACTATCGAGTAGATGCTTGGTATGATGTTTCAAGCTCTTATGAGTCATGGCATGTATAGGGATTCTTTTAAAGTTGATTAAGTTCTAATTGATGTAGCCAAATTGTGTTGGCCTAAGAGAACTTATAATTTGGTTGTGTATGGCCATAGATGATGGCTTAAGTTGTTTATAATCATATTGGTAATAGTTCTCCTTAGTGTATGTGTAACACCCCAAACCCGAAACCGTCGCCGGAATAGGATTAAGGGGTATTATCGATCAATCAGAACATTTAACCTCTAAATGTCGACACAAAGCCAATCATCATCAAACACATTCATATATAATCATAGTGTCCCGTAAATGAGTCTTCGAGACCCTACACATGCTTATAAATCGATTTGGGACTAAACTGAAACACATATAGAATTTCATGAAAAATTGAAACTTTTCTAGAATACAGGGGAGACAGCCCATGGGGGTAGGCCGTGCCTCTCCCACGGCTACATGACACACCCGTGTGACTTCCCCGTGGTTTCATGCTGCCAAAATCAACACAGCTAATGAGCACACCCATGTCCTAAGGTTGTGTCCTATAAGGTCATATACTGCCATTTCTCGCACGACCTGTAGGCACGCCCGTGTCATGGCCGTGTACTATTAAAGCCAGCTACTGACTTGTGCACCACGATTAGATGACACCCCCATGTCGAGGCCGTGTGCAATTTAAGCCACATTCTTCCAATTTTCCCATAGTCCGAGGCACGCCCGTGTGCCCCAATCGTGTGACATATATAGGTCATTTGTAAGATCAAAATGCCACCCAAATGGGTCATACCTATAAGCAACCATTCTCATCACATGTCATACATATATGGCAACCAAATACACACCAAAATGACCATTTCATATGCATCAAGCCATACCAAAACATAAATCATATGAATCATTCATTCAAACATTAAAATAACCCAAAACTTGCCAAAACACATGACTAAGTTCACTTCTTAACATATACACATATCTAGCCTATAAATGCCATAATTAGCTCTATACATTTTCAAAAGGGTACCAAAATGAGTTTAGTTGTGTGATGATGATCCTTGATAGTCCAGAGCCTTCAGTAGCTTTCACGACTTATAAAACAAAGAATAACACACACACACACAGAGTAAGCTTTACAAAGCTTAGTAAGTCATAATACAAATAAACTTAGCATAAAGGCATATACGCATAAATTACATTGACACATAACATTTACTTAGCAAACTATCACATATTGCTTTGGTTCATATACTTGGACACAATTGCCACATTCATTCATACAAGAATCATATATATATATATATATATATATATAAACAACTCTTTCTTAAACATTCTTGCATCTCATTCTCGTTCTAATATTCAATCATACCTTTCTTCAAATCAAAGTTATATAGGTACTTACCTTTTATACACACTTAATGTACATGCCAAAAGTATCTGAAACGAATATACATTCTCATAATTGTTCATAGTTCAGATTTACTCATTGAACATTTTAGAATCTAATAAGATACTCGTAAACTCAGAATGATTGTACAATACCAACGTCCCAGACATAACTAAAATACTCATTCACTCATTCATAGCTTGCTTATAACTCATCAACCATAAAGGTTCAATACATACCTTATCTAACACATAATTATTCAACTTCCAAGCTATTCAATGCTCGATATTACATGTTAATTGTCCTTTAGTATTCATTCAACCTAATCACACACTCAGTGCTATATACATAATCGAAGCATATTAATCCTCGCACACTTAGTGCCTATTCTTTTATTAGACTTGTCTCGATATTGCACACACAGTGCCTATTCTTTTAATCGACTTGTCTCGATATCGCACACACAGTGCCAATTCAATAAGCCGAAGCTTTCATATCGTCGCACACACAGTGCTATTCACTTCTTATAATCGCACACTTAGTGCCTATTCTTTTAATCGACTTGTCTCGATATCGCACACACAATGCCAATTCAATAAGCTGAAGCTTTCATATCATCATACACACAGTGCTATTCACTTCTTATAATCGCACACTTAGTGCCGTGATTCATTGTTGAGACTTAAATGACATCGCACACCTAGTGCATTAATACAAAACCGAACTTAATTCAGTATCGCACACATAGTGCCAATCATAAAAGCCGAAGCTTCCATTACTTTGCACACACAGTGCTATTTAACTCCATCATAATTTTAAATATGCACACTTAGTGCCTCATTTCTCAACATCATACATGTAGCATTTCTAATTCAATAACTATCATTCAATTCCCATCACATAGATATAAACTAACAACTTGTATTATATTTGAACTTACTTACTATATTAAACTTATCACAGAATTTATATACATAATCCTCTCATAAGCATCCATTATCAACATTAGTCATATAAACAATTAAAATTTCATGCAAGTACATTTATTTGCATAGTGACTTACCTCGGATTTGGTTTATCGGTATGAAAACGGTTACTCTGTCACTTTTGCTTTCTCGCGATCTAAGTCATTTTTCCTCTATTCTTGATCTAAACATATTTAGAATTAACCCATTTATTCACTAATTCATTCAATTCAATCCAAACACATATATTTGGGGCTATTTCAAATTAGACCTCACATTTACACATTTCGACACTTTAGTCCATTTTTCACAAAACATCAAATTCACAAATTCCACATATGTACATGCTTGGCTTAACCTCTCTAGGGATTATATAAGTCCAAATATTTCATCAAATTTTCTATTTAGTCCCTCAACTTTCTATTTTCTCAATTTAGCCCTAATTAGCTAAATTCATCAAAACTTCAAGAACAAAGTATGTTCATCTAACTCATATCTTTCATTTAACACCAAAAATCATCACAAAGCTCAATATAGCATCAATGGCATCTCACACAAACATCACCAATACTCAAAATTCAAGCATGGGTTTTGTAGAGCACAAAGCAACGATTACGAAAACGTAAAAATTATTAAAAACCGAGCTCAAACATACCTTAATTCAAGCTTAACCCTTGCCAAAATTTTCAAAGCTTTTCTTCCTCCTTTTCTTTTGTATTTTCAACACTAAGAAGCAAAGATGAGCACCATTTTGCTTTTGTTTTATCATATTATTAACTAATTTATCCATTCACAAATTTACCCTTTTGTTAGCCATAAAAGACAAATTCATACTATGGTTATTTAGTCATTTAAATATCCACTATCATAAAAATGGATGAATAACAATATAAGGCCCCCACCTTAAACAGCCAACAACATTTAAGTACTCATAAATCAGCACACAATATTTTACTCTTTATGCAATTAAGTCTTTTATCTTAATTCGACACACAAACTATCAAATTATCACACAGAATTTTCACACAGGCTATGTCACATATCATTCATATAGAAAATATCATTAAAATATTTTTATGACCTCAGATTTATGGTCTCGAACCACTGTTCTGACTAGGGTTAAATCGGACTGTTACAGTATAGGATGAAGGCTTTGTTTCTTTTATGATTAAAGGAGATAATTCAAGAGTTATATTGATGTTATGTGAAATTATGTGATGATGTATGCAAATGAGAGTGGCAAAAGGCTTGGTAGATAGCCTGCTAATTGTCCACATAGGTAGACACACGGAGCGTGTATCTAGACCATGTAGGAGGCACGGTTAGCACATGGTTGTGTGCCCAAGCCGTGTGGATAAGTTAGAATATCAAGGTTTAGCACACGGGCTAGTGCCATGGGCGTGTCAAGGCCGTGTGATTTAGTCAGTGTCGACCACAGGTGGAAGACACGGGCATGTCTTAGGGGCACATGGGCGTGTCCCTAGACCAACATGGGCGTGTGGCCCTTATTTTGATGAAAAGTTTTGACACACCCCAAACCCAGCCTAGACGTTAAAAACTGCGCGTTCGTTTAAAAACTTATATTCTTTTTGAAAGAAAAAGCTTTGTTGTTTGTGAACTTCAAATTTACTTTCATGGTTTTCTTGTAAAAACATTATTATTATTATCTGCGAAAAAAACTTTGTTTATAGCAGAAATTACATTCAGTAATTTACGAAAATGTGATATTTTGAAAATAGTTATTGTCATTTTAAGAAAATCCAGAGTTTAAAATCCAATGAAAGTTTAAAAGAAATAAAACTAAAATGAAAGTTTAAAAGAGAAATAAAATCCAATGGCCTTATTACATAATATTAAACCCAAATTAAAATAATCTTAAAATGAAGAAAAACTGAAATTGACTAAATTTTGTGAGAAGTACTCTGATATATGGCCACCACAGAGTCCTCCGCAGCTCCAAATCCTCTAATGCTGGGGATCACTGACAAGGTTAAAAAAGGGGTGAGTTATGAGAACTTAGTGTGTAATCCCCTAATTGGTCATTAACTGGGCCCGAGCCCATACAGAATCAGTTTGGGCCGATGCCCTATTTGGTAATAATCTGGTCTTAGCCTTATAAACATGATAATGTAAATAGAGTATGCAGCACAACCCAATCCAACCCTACACACTACCCGTACCAGTCCTACACACCAATATGTCAGACAAGCTGCATATCACAGAATTTGTGGTAGAGCCACCAGAATAACAGAATATACGTGGCATAGCCACCAGATAGAATATGGTAGAGCCACAAGAATACACTTCCTCCGATCATCAAGCCCACCCCATGCAACATATCATAAATGCAATACATCATACGTATAAAAGTATAAATAAAGCATATACATGATAACCAACCATAATAAGGGGTATAACGGTCATTTACCCTCTAGGGGTATTTTATAATTTTACCTCTAGGGTATTTTGGTAATTTATCCTCTAGGGGTATTTTGATAATTTACCCTCTAGGGGTTTTTCGGTAATTTACCTCAAGGGTATTTTAGTAATTTACCCTCTAGGGGCAATTCAGTAATTTACCCTCTAGGGGTATTTTGGTAATTTTACATTTAATGGCCTTTTCGAAGGCCTACTGTCGCCTTGAGTGACACAGGACCCTTTTTGGGTCTCTACGGGACTATTACGCCTAAAATCCATTTTAGGCCCAAACGGGCCCACACGCTCGTGTGACCCATTTCGCATGATTTGGTCCCAGTTTTCCAGATTACGCCAATGACCCTAACAATTGATAGTTTTCCAACAATTTTTTCGAAGTGGGCTGGATAGCCCATTGGGCCTATTTGGCCTGTTTAGGCTCGATCAGGCCCGTTACAGCCTTAGTTTCGTGAGAGTGCTCACGACACTCTAAATAGCTTAACATCATTATTCGTATTTTGATTTACCACTATGGCGCCGCACGCCGAGTGGTCCTGAGATGTCGATCTTTGGCTTTTCGACTTTCGGTGATTCCAAAGACATCGCATGCATTCATCATAAAAAAGGGTGTGAGATCACACACTTGATCATGTAAAGAACTATACACTCACGATCGTCGTTACCTATACCAAACATATCACACAATTAACTTACCACAATAGAAATGGACGATCTTTAATCCACACCTAACCCTACGATTTACTAACACTTACCCTCACTAGCACGAGCAACTACGATTTGCTTATCTAAACCAGATGTCAACTCCCTTCCACAACCCGATAGGAAGTCCCGAACCACTGACACCCTACGCCACTTAAACTTGGGAGCATGGGCTGCGAGTCCACTTCTATTAGGCACACCTCTTGATCCCCCCTTTGACTAGCAAAAACTTGCCTCCATGAAGAATTCTTGATCAGCAAAGTACCACAGTTAAAATGGCGGTTGTCAAAACTATTTTTTTATCCGATTTTAAAAAACGGGGATCAACTTTAAAAATAAAGAGTCACCACCAATCTTTTTTTTGTTTAGTGTGATCGGGTCACCTATAAAAATATCTTGGTCTGCAAAATTAGAGAAAATAGGTTCGGAGTCGGTTATGTGCAAGGAAGGGTTAGCACCCTCACAACGCCCAAAATTGGTACCAAATCGACTAATTAGTGTCCTTGCATCGAAAACTTGAAAATATTTACGGTACAAATTTTTTAAAGAAAGTTAACTAACTCGGAATTGAATCTCAAGATTAAATCATTTCAAAGGAATAAAAATATCATACCCATCACGTTAGGATGTAACACGTTCATACTTTGACACTAAGATCATCTTTGATCTTCAAAACATATAATTAAAAAGGGTATTTGGTTATTTAGTTGAAAGAAAAATCAACACCCAGCACGTTAGGATGTAATTTTTCGTACTTCTAAACACACAAATATTGCATTGTTTTTCAAATATGCCCCAGTTATAGAAAGAATGGAAAAGGCACATAAGTCTTGTCTCCCCCAATTTGGCATTTATGGCTTAACTGATGCAATTTCCTTTTCTTGGTAAACCAGTAACCCAATCCTCTTGATTAACCTGACCATCGTAGCACCATTAACAGCATATCCATATTTCAAGCTTGGCGTGCTTCGACATGATTATGCAAAAACATCTTGGAATTATTGAAAATGACATCTCGTCTTATTTCTGTAGTGAGTTAGGCTTTTTCCTAAGCTCGCAACATCCACTGACCCTTCGCAAAGTAGAGCCTATCTTCACTTGTTCAATCATCCTTAACAATTCAAAAGATAGGCTACAATCTCTATCGTCTTCAAAGTTCTTAGATCCCCTAAACCCATATCTCATTCAAAAAGGGAGTTTGTAACAACGTCGCTCCTGTCATTGATATCTGGGCACCTAGATTCAAAGGCAATCCAAAGAATGAATGATTCTAAGGATAATTATTTTTTATGGTATCGTAATGAATAAAGGGTGAAAGAATATTCCAAACCACAAAGGAGTGTGCAGTATGAAATAAAAAAAAATGAAAGAATATTTACTTAAAAAGATGCATTTTAATGAAATAAAAATTTTGGACACAAGCCTTTTTCACAAAAGGGTTCTTATTGCTTCTGGGCTTAAAGCAACAAGCATGTTTTGAGTATTACTCTAGATTAACTCAAAAAATACAGGGATCCCTTCCATCGTCCCATTGTTTAAAGTATTTCCAAGTACGTAAAGGTAAAAGCTTGAAAAAATCTATTCTCTGATTCTCTCTTCGAATATGTCGTTAATGTCAAGGTTCCCAATATTCCTATTAGGTCTCTAATCTCTTCAACCTTTGTTCCATGTCTTTTAGGTTAACTGAAAATATTTCACCTAATCAGGGTCATTTTGTAAAACTCGTGCAAATGATGCAATGCAATGAAAATAGTGTAATGCAAATGATGTAATGCACATGCATGAAATGTATTGCAAATGCATGGAATGAATGCAATGCAATGAAATCAAAACAAAAGAAAACACGTTAGTGCAAGAGAAATAAACAACATAAAACACCTGACCGGGTGACCAGTAGGGTTTGGCAAGGTTCTACCTAGGGTAGGTTCCTAGGGTTCACTAAATGTGGTTTGGTTTTAAAGAGAGGGTACCTGAACCAGTAGATTCCTCAATCCTCACCCATTATAGGCTCATATGGATCGAGTTCGGTTCAGGAGAATACATTTCGTATGGCCATGCGGAGATTAAAATCTCACAGAGCTCATAGGTACAGATGTATCCCGAAGCTAGTCCACTAGCCCATGCGGAGGTGAAAACCTCACGAAGGCATAGTTTCTTACCCCCACTTACAGGTGTAACCACAATGGTCACGTAATGCAAATGCAAGTATTATGCGATTCGACATTATTGCAGTTATAGCACAAACAAATGCTTTAAAAGAAACATGATAAAACACTTTTTCAAGTTTTCAATCAAAAGGACAAAATTTAATCAAATTATAGCCTGACTCTCAACCAAACCCCAATGGAGTTGCCAAGATGTCAAAACCATTTTTTTATCAGATTTTGAAAAACGGGGATCAACTTTAAAAATAAGGAGTCGCCACCAATCTTTTTTTTTTGTTTAGGTGTGATCAGATCACCTATAAAAATATCTTGGTCTGCGAAATTAGAGAAAATAGGTTCGGGATTCGGTTAGTTGCGAGGAAGGGTTGGCACCCTCGCAAGGCCCAAAATTGGTACCAAATCGATTAAGTAGTGTCGTTGTGTTGAAAACTTGAAAATATTTATGGTACAAATTTTTTAAAGAAAGTTAACTAACTCGGAATTGAATCTCAAGATTAAATCATTTCAAAGGAATAAAAATATCATACCCAGCACGTTAGGATACAACACGTTTATACTTTGACACTGAGATCATCTTTAATCTTTAAAACATATAATTAAAAAGGGTATTTGGTTATTTAGTTGAATGAAAAATCAACACCCAGCACGTTAGGATGTAATTTGTTGTACTTCTAAACACACAAATATTGCCTTGTTTTTCAAATATGCAATCTTAACATTGGTTCAACAATCATTTTTAATGAATCTGATTGGAATAACAATGAGACTAGTAATATCAATCAAGATGTTAAAGTTTAAATCACAATGCGATAATGTAAATAAACAAGATTACAAACGTTGAATAATATACATGGATAAAACATTATACTAATAAGCGATCATAATATGAAATTTAAAAGGCATGAATTTGGGTACATACAATAGTAAGCAAATTAATATAACGAACATATAGCAAGCTTTAGAACTAATAAAACAAAATGATATATGTATAGTAACATGTTTAAATAATACATACGTGATAGGAACTTGATATAAAGTAATATATATATAAATAATGGTGACATATGAAAGTGTTTGAAATAAATAAATACATATAATTTAAAATAGAATCCTTTAAAGAGACAAAAATATATATAAATAGATTTGAAGGAAGTTATATATATGCATATACGTAAATGAATTTTAAGGAATACATTTACATAAAACAATATGGAATCAACAATATATATACTTAGAATCATACTATAAATTATATATACGTATAAAATAATAATATATAGAAGGGTTTAAATTTAATATTATACGAATATTTAAAACGAGGTAATATATAAGAGAATTTAGAAAATAAATGATAATAAAACTAATAGAATATACACAAATGGAAATATAAAAATAACTTATTAAAACAAAGTAAATTTAATAAAATATCTCAAAGTATTACATTAAAACTATTTTTATACTTTTATATTTAAAAGAATGAATAAATTATATAGAATAAAAGGCATAAAATTATAGCAGACCCAATTGAAATAAAACAAAGTTGAAAGAATAGTTTTGAACAAATAAAATCATAGAAATGCAATTGAGGACTTAAATAAAAACGCATAAATAATCAAGGGTTAAAGACGAAATTTTCCAGGGTCCAAAACGTGGCATTTAAAGTCTAAATCGGGGGGGGGGGAATGGAACTGAAATGCAATTACAGGGGTCAATCCATAAATAAAAGAAAATTGCAGTTAGAAAATAAAAAAATGCGGAAGGACTAACATGGCAATTATGCCACTGAGAAAAAAACGTACGGATCCTCCCCGGGTTGGGTCAATGCACGGATCTAAAGGAGAATACGATGTCGTTTTGAGGCCACTTAAACAGGCCTAAAACGACGTCGTTCCAAGAGCCTAAAAAAGGGCAAAATTTTTGTTTTTAAAAAATCATTTCTACTGAGCTTTAAAAAACAAAAGAGGGAAAAAAAAATCTCTGATAGGGTTTTTAAACCCGTCACACCACCGTCGGACTCTTCCATTTCTGCCACCACATACGGAGGTCAGAGGGTCAAAAAATGGTTGTTTCACAATCCTCTGAGTGCCCTAAGCCCAAATCTACCCCTTAAGCACCCAAAACCTCTAAAAAAATAATCGAAAGAAGCATGAAACGCTTCGATTTTGGCTCGAAAAAGCTTCGGTTTTAGCTTCTGATCGTCACCAGTGGTAAAAGACTTTAATCCCTATTCTATTTCTATATGTATATGTTATAGTACATCTGAAGCAAAATAGACTACCAAAAAATCTGAAATATACCTCTGTTTTTTGATATATCTGTATTAAAAAATCCCTTTACAATAGTTTGTTTCGGCCTCTTTAATGCCGAAAATTGGGAATAAAACTAAAACAAAAAATCAAAAATTACAATTGTTTTTTGTTCTTTTTTGTTTTGTATTTACATTGTTGTCATCCGATTTGCAAGTATGAAGGTGACGTGGGCATTTGTCTGAGGCGCCAAGCAGTAAGGAGGCATCGGCGTCTGGAGGTTGCGTGGGGGGCACGTAGGGGGCCGCGTGGTGCTGAAACAATGCAAGACACATGCGAGGGACGCGATAGCCCAACCGTTAGTAGTCCTGCGGTGCATGAAGCTTCCAAAAGGTCTCTAGGGTTTTCTGAAACCCTAAAATACTTGGGCCATTCGGGCTGGTTTCAGATTTAGGCTAGTCTGCTATTGGGTTTAGTATTTGGACTAGTAATTTTGGGCTGAAATTTGGGCCACTATTTTATTTTAAACATTGGGTTTAAAATTGTAATTGGACTATTTATTGGACTTTTAAAATTTTGGGTTTATTTATTCTGTTTGTCTCTTTTTGGTTTTGTTTTAGTCTTATGGGCCCGGGTATAAATTGGGTCTTACAATTGCCTCTCTTTTCTCATTGTCGTGTAACGAGAGCAAAGACTTCAAAAAGGGCCAATTTTGTCCGGTCGTGCCTCTTTCAGTGCTTTTCTTCTTCAAGTAGCTTCATTCCATCCCACTGCATCTTCAGGGGCTATAACACCCCAAACCCGGCCTAAACGTTATGACCGGATCTAGCATGTCACATGAAAGGAATGTCTAAATACTGTGCGTTCGTTAAAAGGCTTGTATTCTTTATAGTTGTTGTGAAAAATTGAGTTTAAGTAATTTTGAATAAGAAACGGTTTATTATCATTTTAGGAAAATTTGATATTGATCATTTAATAATAAGCAGTAACTAAATTGAAAGTCGAAACCAAGTAAAATACCCAAGGCCTTATTACATAACAAAACCCCAAATAAAAATAAGTCCAAATAAAAGAAACGAATTTATGAGTAAACATATGTATGGCCCCACGAGTCCACCTCAGCTCCCAAATCCGCGATCTAATGATTACCTGCAAAATTTAACTAAGGGTGAGTCATCAAGACTCGGTGTGTAAATCCCCATCCAACATATGTTAAACCCTTACACAATTTCATATGAAAATATGCATGTCATGCAACCCAAAACCTAACCATCCAAAACTCCCGATTCTACCTCTGTGGTACCAAACCAATTTGGTGGTGCCAAACCACCGGTGACCCAAAGTCACCGATATCAATATAATGTGGTGCCAAACCACCGGTGACCCAAAGTCACGAATAATCCATGTGGGGCCAACCCACATTGTGATACCAAATCATGGCGACAATCCCGTTTATCAAATGTGAGGCCAACCCATCGTAGTGCGAAGCCACTGGGACGAGTCGCTATGAGGTGCCAAACCTCTGGTGACTCAAAGTCACGATATCATCAACATTGTGGTACCAAACCACTGGTGACTCGAAGTCACATATATAAGTGTGGGGCCAACCCACGTGTGATACCAAATCACTGGCGTCGATCCCATAATATCATCCGTGGGGCCAACCCACTGTGGTGCTAAGCCACTAGGACAAGACGCTATGAGGTGCCAAACCTCTGGTGACCCAAAGTCACGAATATTAACTTTGGTACCAAACCACTGGTGGTGCCAAACCACTGGTGACCCAAAGTCACAAATATCAATCTTCCCCCTCCTCTCATCATACCCATAAAATATGACATAATAGTTCGTGTATGCAGTATATCATGTATGCTAGACATATATCAAATAACGTATGAAACGAATTACCATCATAATCAGAATAATAATATACAACATAATCAAGCTAACCAACCTCTAAGGGTATAGCAGTAATTTTACCTACCAAGGGTATTTTTGTAATTTACCCACCAAGGGTATTTTCGTAATTTACCTACCAAGGGTATTTTCGTAATTTACACACCAAGGGTATTTTCATAATTTACCCACCAAGGGTATTTTTGTAATTTACCCACCAAGGGTATTTTCGTAATTTACCTACCAATGGTATTTCCATAATTTACCCATCAAGGGTATTTTCGTAATTTACCCACCAAGGGTATTTTCATAATTTCGCACCTGCAATGGCCCTCTCGAAGGTCTAATGTTATCCTGAGCGACTCGGCTACCATTTTCGGTCGTCACTAGACTATTGGGCCTAAAACCCAATTTCGGCCCATTCAGGCCCACACACTCGTGTGGCCCACCTAACACAAATCTAGCCACGTATATAGGTTCCACCTAGTCTGGTTCACTATATACTACATCATCATACAATTTATTCCAATTAGGCCAGGGCCCATTGGGCCCATTTCGACCCATCATGACCCGAGTAGCCCCAACCCTCAAGAATACTACTAATGGCCTCAACTATCGCGTCGAAGCCCCACACTTGCTCTCGCACGCTTGTGTGGCTACTATTTCTGTGACCAGTACTTCAGCATTTGCCGCTCTACAACTAGAGTAGAGAGAGTTACACACCTGATAGGACTCTGGTGTTAAACCGCGCTGCGACCACTCCTGTGCCCAAACGCCCACCAAGGTCTCTTAACTCTCCTCTTGGAATGCTCTTTATATAGCTAGCTCTTCACCTTTCTTCTTTGTATCTTTCCGATGTGGGATCCCTCCGTCAGTAGAGTTTAAATTCAACTGAAACTCTTACCGTCCAATCCGCAAAATAAATACTCCTTTGCTTCTCATGAGATTCGAACCCAGACTCTCCTGTAGCATAATCCACGCCGCTAGCCACTTTACCAACTAGCTTCTTGTGTCTTAAACTATGCGCAACTAAATATAACCCTATGTCTAAGGTCTAAATTCATTTAATAAAAATAATCTAAAAGGAATGCAAACGCTACAACTAGAACCTTGGACCTCCTTCCTTCCTTGTGGCGTCATTCCCTTGTCCTTAAGTGGTGTCACTTTGCCACTACACCAGGCACTCCACTTGTGTCACTTTTCTCCATATTTTATTCTTAAGGCCTACCTGCCAACTTTTAGGGTTTTTTTCACCTAAAACCAAAATTTCCCCAAAGCTAATATTTGATCCCGAGACTTCATAGGAGCCCCCTAACCTTCCAAAATCACTTATCTAAAAGGTCCAACTTGCACTTAAGCCGATCTCCTATTCTCCAAAAAAATTTTAAACCCTACTACGCCTAAGGCCCATTGGGCTCAATCCTACTAGGCCCAATTTCAGGATGTTACAGGGGCCAAGGAACTGGCACTTTGATTCACTCCAATGTAATTTCAAGGAGAAGAGACTCGTAGTTTCAATCTACTCCACCGAAACTTCGAGGAAATATGGATCGATCCTCATTTTAAACTCTGGGAGGAGGGATTTGTAGCCTCAACCTACTCTACTGAAACTTCAAGGAGATAGAAATTCAGAGAGAAGAGATTCGTAGTTTCAATCTTCTTTGCTGAAACTTTAAAGAAATACGGACTGATCCTCATTATAAACTCAGGGAGGAGGGATTTGTAATTTCAACATACTCCACTGAAACTTTGAGGTGATAGAAATTCAGAGAGAAGTGATTCGTAATTTCAATCTTCTTACTGAAACTTCTCAGAAATAAAGTTTGATCCTCGCTGTAAACTCAGGAAAGAGGGATTTGTAATTTCAACCTACTCCGCTGGAACTTCGAGGTGATAATAATTCAGATAGAAGAGATTTGCAATTTCAATCTTCTTACTGAAACTTCTCGAAAATAAAATTTGATCCCCGTTGTAAACTCAGGGAGGAGGGATTTGTAATTTCAACCTATTCACCGGAACTTCAAGGTGATAAGAATTTAGATGGAAGAGATTTGTAATTTCAATCTTCTTATTTAAACTTCTCAGAAATAAAGTTTGATCCTCGTTATAAACTCAGGGAGGAGGGATTTGTAATTTCAACCTATTCCGCTGGAGCTTCGAGGTGATAAGAATTCAGATGGAAGAGATTTGTAATTTCAATCTTCTTACTGAAACTTCTCAGAAATAAAGTTTGATCCTCATTGTAAACTCAGGTAGGAGGGATTTGTAATTTCAACTTACTCTACTGGAACTTCGAGGAAATAATACTTTTATGGCTTCGATTTGCTCCTGCCACTTCAGGATTGCCAGATTTGCTATCTTCGACCCGCTTCACTCAGGGAGGTAAGATCTTTGAATTCACCGATGTTGCACAACGTCCTCTAGGGGACCTGTCTTGTAAAATTAGTTTTGTGTTTGTGCAAAATGGTTAGGATACCATGATCAGAATGAATCTAATGGTCCTAATTAAATGTATTACGGACGACATTTGTATGAATGCAGAATGTCATGAGAATGGTCTTTTTACAAAGATTAGGATACAATGATCGGAATGAATCAAATGCCCCTAAATAGATATGTCTTATGGATGACGTTTATATGAATACAGAATGTCATAAGAATGACTCCTTACAATGATTAGAATGCAATGATCAGAATGAATCAAATCTTCTAAATTTGTTTTGCATGAATGCAGAATTTCATGAGAATGATCCTTACTTAAGGGGTCATCGTTCATTGTTCATCAGGGTAATATGCTGCCCTCTTGTTCGGCTGGTATTCTTGACAGAAAACCCGAGAAAATAAATATCTAGCTGAATAGACTTGCCCCACCGTAACTTCGGGGTTCATCTCATTGTGACTTAGGGGTATAGGATCTGAAATTTTTCCTATTTATCCCACTACAACTCGGGGTATAGAGCCTGTAGTTTATTCCATCCACTGATCACTCCTAGGGTGACCCAATCAGATGTGTATGCATGATGCTCGTGTGAATGCAAAATATCAATTTTTCGAGAATGATTTCCCTTTTACACCTAGGTTATCATCTCCCATTTCTCGTCAAGATTGTATTACTGACGCAATATCTTGTCATTTGGTTCAACCACCATTTTTGACAAAAATTCAGTGAGATAGTCTCAGTTTAGACACTTCCTTAAACTTGGTGAGTTTTAAACAATAGTCCTATTTCAAGTTCTTGTATTATTCAGAAGCTTCTAGACTAATATGCGAAACTCCTTTCATGAAAATATTATTAGTCCACTAATCGTTATTTCAATGCAAAGTGCCCAAAAAAGATCATAACCATGGACAAGAAGGGAATTAATTAAGAGTATAGCTCAAAACAAATAAGTTAAGTAAAGATAGCAATCGCAATCAAGAAAGAAATTTATTGTGAACATATCTTGAAAAGAATAAAATAATCACAAATAAAAATTTAAAATGGGTAAAATGGACACTAGGTGCCCCAGATATCGCAGCCTGAGCTTCTCTGTTCAAACTTCTTAAGGACCATTTTAAGCTCAATATGTGTTTAGGGGATCCGGAGTACTTTGTCGATGCCTCAAGACGTAGCATACTTTTTCATTATTAATTCAAATGTAGCGAGACCACTGTATGCCCCACTTTTGATCAAAATTTGAGCCGCCCTTTCCGGGTTTTCAACTCAAATCCCCTTTGGTCTCAAAGCGCCCTTTGCGGGTTTTCGCCTTGGCCTCCCCTTTTTCTTTCTTTTTTGATTGAATTTTTTAATTTTTTTTAAGAAAAAGGTCTTAAGGCACCCTTTATGGGTTTTCACCTTGGCCTCTCCTCTTAGATGAAATCTGAATTTACCGGCTTAAGCATGTCCTCCTTGCTATCCATTAATGATCCTCGAGAACAAGCCTTTGGCATTTACTTCCCTCTGAGGTCCTTTTGTATGAGATGGATCTTTCTTAATGCGAGGTCTCTATCATGAAATCCTTCTGGGCGAACCTCTTTGTCATAAGCCCGCGTCATCCGTTTTGAATACTTTCAATCAAGCTCACTGGAGACATTTTGCTTCCTCCAACTCAATCGAAGCTTGAAGAAAAGGAGTCTTAACCTCCCACAATCGCTTCCCTTTCATAAACCAATGAGAAAGATGTTGTCCCGGTAAAGGTCCCGGCCAATGTTTAAGAGGCAAAGAGAGTAAATGGTAACTTCTCTATGCCAACCTTTACAAATCTCAGTCATTTTTCATATATTTTTGAATGGTTTTTTTGCTGCCTTTCCTGCACTAATATGCTGTTTGATACTGTAAATTTTTGACATCAAACATATTTCTTTCTGGCATTCTTTATTGCCACCCCTTTTTTTGGATTTGAATTTGAATTCGGATTTGGCTTTGAATTTGAATTCAGATTTGGATTTGACTCTGGATTTGAATTTGGCTTTGAATTTGGATTTGGATTTGGATTTGAATTTGATGACTGCTAACTTTGTAACTTTGACATATGAAGAAACTGTAACACCCCAAACCCGGTCTATGCATTAAGACCAAATTTGACATGTCACACTAAATGAACATACACCTAATCTTTTAAAGATCTAAAGAAAATGGATTTAAAAAAAACATTTTAACGTGGAGTTATTGAAAACTAAGTTTGATTACTAAATCTAATAATTTGGGTCGTAAAAATGTATAAATTGAAACTTAGGTTTGAGAAAATTTAAAGAGTTCGAAAGTAATTTGAAAACAAAATTTAAAAATATTGTTACAGAAAAATTTATCGAGTTAAAACTATTTAAGAATGAAACCCTTTTCGTACGTTTATTTAAGAAAACGCTTATTTCTATTTTTAGAAAAATAATCCCACTTACGCATTTAAAGCATATTATAAAATCCATCCACAAGTAAAACATCCATAAAAATTTAACCAAAGGCCTTATTACAAAATAGAAAAAATAATAAAAAGTACTTAAAAAGAAATTTGAAATTTAAATAACCCATTATTCGTAGTATGGCCTCCACTGAGTCGTCCTTGGTCCAAGCCTCCATCATTGATCATTACCTGTGGAGGGTAAAGAAAACGGGGTGAGTTACTTAGAACTCAGTGTGTAACTCACTTACCATTGTCACTGGGCCAAAATTGAATTACGCATTTATTGGGCCAAAGCCTATTTACAATCATAACATAATATCATGTATAACATGCATGTGTTATGCAATTTCCCAACCAAACCTAGTTTTCCATCCGCTACACACCACCCGTACCAACCAACACACCTGTGGGGAGCTTTAGTCACCCACCCCGCCAACACACCAAACTGGGCATTAAGCCATATATCAAACTGTGGCAGAGCCATCGGTAATTTATTGTGGCAGAGCCACCGGTAATTTATTGTTGCAGAGCCACCGGTAATTTATTGTGGCAGAGCCACCGGTAATTTGTAGCAAAGCTACCAGAACTTCTCTTCATCAAAATCCCAACCCATGCAAATCATGTATATAATATGCATATCCAATTACAATATTCCATTCATATAATTATTACGAACAATATGGCCCATTCTATCACATATCACATTTGGCCCATTTATCACATATCACATTTGGCCCATTTATCACAGTCTTAATATCGATTTTTATAGTTTCTACCAAAATAATGATAATTACGCCATCTTACCCGATTTCACTAACAAGTGACTAAATCAAACGATTTACCATTAGTTACAATATAAATATCTATCCCATGAAATATGGTGTGAGATTACACACTTGATTACGGTAAGCACTATACTTTCCTGATTGTTAACACCTAAAAATATTTTAACGCTCGATTAGATCATTAACACTTATAATAGATCCATTCTAAAATGAGCGGTCTAGATTTTTACCCTCGAAATCTTGAATAACTACTATTTTCCATTTCTCTCCGTATGACGGTTGACAACTCGTTGGAAAACCCCGAACAGCTAATGGTTCAGAACTGCGAATAACCTCGAATAATTGATTTTCACCGGATGAAGGTCCCCAACCCAGTGGAAAATCCTGGATCACCAAAACGGCCCTTCATTTGAATCTAGAGGGGATCGCGAATCCGCTCCTTTTCCTATCATTAAACACCACTCCTTTTGAGTCGATCTTGTTTGCCTCCGTTGACAAAAGAATATTAGTCCAAACTAATATTTCGTAATAAAAAACGATTGGTCTTATGATGAAGTCGGCTTACCACAAAATCCTTACGATCACAGGATGAAAATCGAGTAATAGAGTCCCTATGATAAAAATCGGTTAATAAGCCTTATCTTTAACGAAATAAAAAGTAATATGGAATCCTTGAAAGAAATCCTTACCTTAAAGTTTTTGGACCGATTCCTAGCGATAACACGATGATTTTGGACACTCCAAATTTTGGCCTTCCACTATGTTTCTATGATAGAGAAAAAGAGATTTCGAATAAGATACGGTATGATGACAATTTCGATCCAAAAAGGCCATCCCACAACAAAGTATAGATTCAGCACAATGGATAGGGTGAAATAAAAGTACCAAAATGTTGTAACTAAACACTTACAGATTGATCAAAGTGAGAGTAGAAAAATGATTGAGAAGGAGATATGTATGGTAGAAGATTCGCTATTGAGGAAAAATTGAAGGGGATGGTGCTGAATGACATTCGGCCGTGGTGAATATTAAAGAGAGAATAATGTTTGAGAGATTTTTGCAAGAAGAAAAAGAAGAAGAAAAATATAAGAAAATAAGGTGTTTAGGTTTTGGTCTCAAGAATGAAAGATGATCAAAGAAAAGAGTTTGAGGCTAGTGTGCATTCAGCAAGTAAGAAAAGAAGAGAAAAGGAAAAATGGCCCTTCAAGGTTTTGTGGCTTCGGCACAAAGAGGAAATGGTTTGGGAGAATAAGCAAATAGGACTGGAATGGTCAAAAATGAAATGGACAAAAAGAAAGCAAAAGTTTACCTATTGTTCATGATGCATTCAGCTAGGGAGAGGAAATTAGAAAGAAAAACTTTGAAGAGAAGCACAAAAATGCCAAAATGCTAAAGTGACCAACTAGCACCTAAACCTTACCAAATGCCATAAAAAATTCGGCCACTCCCCCCTAGCCCCTAAAACTGTCCAAGTGCATGGCCAAAAGGTCAAAGTTTGGCCACTCCAAACTTTCCAAAACATCTTCCTTGCTATAAGCCTTGTGTTCCCCCTGCATACCTTATTCATATGATTCCCTTCCTTAAGTTTAAAACTTGCCTTTTCTCTTAGCCACCATACCATAAAAATAAAACTCCAACTTACCATATGTACTAGGCTTGGCCGACACTATGAGGAAGGAAAGCAAAAATAAAAAATAAAATTCTCATATGCACATCAAGGGATTCGAACTCCTTCCCTCTAGGAACACTTATGGCCCCATCTCCTCTTTAATACTAGCTCACTTATGCTAACTTTCACCACTTATTTACCTTAAGATTTAAGGTCACTTGTTCCACTTCATTAAAGTACTGATTACAAAAAAAAATTCTTCCAAAACCAAATAATTCTCGAGCCTTCTCGAGACTATAAAAACACACACATTGGATTATTTAACTGGCTAAGCACCAAAATAATGCAACATGTAAAAACTCAAATTTTAGGATGTTACAGAAACCTTCACCCTATTAGTGAAGTAATTGATAATGACAAAGTTGAATTGGTATCGACTAGATGCTTTTGACGAGATCTATCTCATAACATCTATGCCCTACCTATAGAAAGAATGGAAAAGGCACATAAGTCTTGTCTCCCGCAATTTGGCATTTACGGCGTAACTAATGCAATTTCCTTTTCTTGGTAAACCAGTAACCCGATCCTCTTAATTAACCTGACCATCGTAGCACCATTAACAGCATATCCATATTTCAAGCCTGGCGTGCTTTGACATGATTATGCAAAAACATCTTAGAATTATTGAAAATGACGTCTCGTCTTATTTCTGTGGTGAGTTAGGCTTTTTCCTTAGCTCGCAACATCCACTGACCCTTCGCAAAGTAGAGTCTTTTTTCACTTGTTCAACCATCCTTAACAATTCAAAAGATAGGCTACAATCTCTATCGTCTTTAAAGTTCTTAGATCCCCTAAACCCATATCTCATTCAAAAAGGGAGTCTGTAACAACGTCGCTTCTATCATTGATATTTGGGCACCTAGATTCAAAGGCAATCCAAAGAATAAATGATTCTAAGGATAATTATTTTTTATGGGATGGTCATGAATAAAGGGTGAAAGAACATTCCAAACCACAAAGGAGTGTGCAGTATGAAATAAAAAAAAATGAAAGAATATTTACTTAAAAAGATGCATTTTATTGAAATAAAAATTTTGGACACAAGCCCTTTTCACAAAAGGGTTCTTATTGCTTCTGGGCTTAAAGCAACAAGCATGTTTTGAGTATTACTCTAGATTAACTTAAAAAATGCAGGGATCCCTTCTATCGTCCCATTGTTTAAAGTTTTTCCAAGTACGTAAAGGTAGAAGTTTGAAAATATCTATTCTCTGATTCTTTCTTCGAATATGTCGTTAATGTCAAGGTTCCCAATGTTCCTATTAGGTCTCTGATCTCTTCAACCTTTGCTCCATGTCTTTTAGGTTAATTAAAAATATTTCACCTAATCAGGGTCATTTTGTAAAACTCGTGCAAATGATGCAATGCAATGAAAATAGCGTAATGCAAATGATGTAATGCAAATGCATGAAATGAATTGCAAATGCATGGAATGAATGCAATGCAATGAAATCAAAACAAAATAAAACACGTTAGTGCAAGAGAAATAAACAACATAAAACACCTAACCGGGTGGCCACTAGGGTTTGGCGTGGTTCTACCTAGGGTAGGTTCCTAGGGTTCACTAAATGTGGTTTGGTTTTAAAGAGAGGGTACCTGAACCAGCAGATTCCTCAATCCTCACCCATTATAGGCTCATATGGATCGAGTTCGGTTCAGGAGAATACATTTAATATGGCCATGCGGAGATGAAAATCTCACGGAGCTCATAGGTACAGATGTATCCCGGAAGCAGTCCACTAGCCCATGCGGAGGTGAAAACCTCACGAAGGCATAGTTTCTTACTCCCACTTACAGGTGTAACCACAATGGTCACGTAATGAAAATGCAAGTATTATGCAATTCGACATTATTGCAGTTATAGCACAAACAAATGCTTTAAAAGAAACATGATAAAACACTTTTTCAAGTTTTCAATCAAAAGGACAAAAATTAATCAATTTACAGCCTGACTCTCAACCAAACCCCAATGGAGTCGCCAACTTGTCAAAACTATTTTTTTATCAGATTTTGGAAAACGGGGATCAACTTTAAAAATAAGGAGTCGCCACCAATCTTTTTTTTTTGTTTAGGTGTGATCAGATCACCTATAAAAATATCTTGGTCTGCGAAATTAGAAAAAGCAGGTTTGGGATTCGGTTACTTGCAAGGAAGGGTTAGCACCCTCGCAATGCCCAAAATTGGTACCAAATCAATTAATTAGTGTCCTTGTGTTGAAAGCTTAAAAATATTTACGGTACAAATTTTTTAAAGAAAGTTAACTAACTCAGAATTGAATCTCAAGATTAAATCATTTCAAAGGAATAAAAATATCATACCCAGCACGCTAGGATACAACACGTTTATACTTTGACACTGAGATCATCTTTGATCTTCAAAACATATAATTAAAAAGGGTATTTGGTTATTTAGTTGAATGAAAATCAACGCCAAACATGTTAGGATGTAATTTTTCGTACTTAAAACACACAAATATTGCCTTGTTTTCAAATATGCAATCTTAAAATTGGTTCAACATTCATTTTAATGAATCATTGGAATAACAATGAGACTACTAATATCAATCAAGATGTTAAAGTTTAAATCACAATGCGATAATGTAAATAAATAAGATTACAAACGTTGAATAATATACATGGATAAAACATTATACTAATGAACGATCATAATATGAAATTTGAAAGGCATGAATTTGGGTACATACAATAGTAAGCAAATTAATATAACTAACATATAGCAAGCTTTAGAACTAATAAAACAAAATGATATATGTATAGTAACATGTTTAAATAATACATACGTGATAGGAACTTGATATAAAGTAATATATATATAAAAATAATGGTGACATATGAAAGTGTTTGAAATAAATAAATACATATAATTTAAAATAGAATCCTTTAAAGAGACAAAATATATATATAAATAGATTTGAAGGAAGTTATATATATGCATATACGTAAATGAATTTTAAGGAATACATTTACATAAAACAATATGAAATCAACAATATATATACTTAGAATCATACTATAAATTATATGTACGTATAAAATAATAATATATAGAAGGTTTAAATTCAATATTATACTAATATTTAAAACGAGGTAATATACAAGAGAATTTAGAAAATAAATGATAATAAAACTAATAGAATATACACAAATGGAAATATAAAATAACTTATTAAAACAAAGTAAATTTAATAAAATATCTCAAAGTATTATATTAAAACAATTTTTATACTTTTATATTAAAAAGAATGAATAAATTATAGAGAATAAAAGGCATAAAATTATAGCAGACCCAATTGAAATAAAACAAAGTTGAAAGAATAGTTTTTGAACAAATAAAATCATAGAAATAGAATTGAGGACTTAAATAAAAAATGCATAAATAATCAAGGGTTAAAGACGAAATTTTCCCAGGGTCCAAAACGTGGCGTTTAAAGTCTAAATCGGAGGGGGGGAAATGGAACTGAAATACAATTACAGGGGTCAATCCATAAATAAAAGAAATAAGCAGTTAGAAAATAAAAAAACGCGGAAGGACTAACATGGCAATTATGCCATTGAGAAAAAAACGTGCGGATCCTCCCCGGGTTGGGTCAACGCTCGATCTGAAGGAGAATACGACGCCATTTTGAGGCCACTTAAACAGGCCTAAAACGACGTCGTTCCAAGAGCCTATAAAAGGGCAAAATTTTTGTTTTTAAAAAATCATTTCTATCGAGCTTTAAAAAACAAAAGAGGGAAAAAAATCTCTGATAGGGTTTTTAAACCCCTCACACCACCGTCGGACTCTTCCGTTTCTGCCACCGCATACGGAGGTCGGAGGGTCAAAAAATGGTCATTTCACAATCCTCTGAGTGCCCTAAGCCTAAATCTACCCCTTAAGCACCCAAAACCTCTAAAAAAATAATCGAAAGAAGCATGAAATGCTTCGATTTTGGCTCAAAAAAGCTTCGGTTTCAGCTTCTGATTGTCACCAGTGGTAAAAGACTTTAATCCCTATTCTATTTCTATATGTATGTGTTATAGTACATCTGAAACAAAATAGACTACCAAAAAATCTAAAATATACCTCTATTTTTTGATATATCTGTATTCAGAAAATCCCCTTTACAATAGTTTGTTTCGGCCTTTTTAATGCCGAAAATTGGGAATAAAACTAAAACAAAAAATCAAAAATTACAATTGTTTTTTGTTTTGTATTTCTGTTGTTGTCATCTGATTTGCAAGTATGAAGGCGACGTGGGTCATATGGAGGCGCCGGAAGGAGGCACCAGGCGGTACGGAGGTTGCATGGGGGCACGTGAGGGGCGCGCGTGGTGCTAAAACGATGCAAGACGCATGCGAGGGACGCAGTAGCCCAACCATTAGTAGTCCTGCAGTGCATGAAGCTTCCAAAAGGTCTCTAGGGTTTTCTGAAACCCTAAAATGCTTGGGCCATTCGGGCCAGTTTCAGATTTGGGCTAGTCTGCTATTGGGTTTAGTATTTGGACTAGTAATTTTTGGGCTGAAATTTGGGCCACTGTTTTATTTTAAACATTGGGTTTAAAATTGTAATTGGACTGTTTATTGGACTTTTAAAATTTTGGGTTTATTTATTCTGTTTGTCTCTTTTTGGTTTTGTTTTAGTCTTATGGGCCCGGGCATAAATTAGGTCTTACAATTGCCCCTCTTTTCTCATTGTCGTGTAACAAGAATAGAGCAAAGACTTCAAAAAGGGCTAATTTTGTCCCGTCGTTTCTCTTTCAGTGCTTTTCTTCTTCGAGTAGCTTCATTCCATCCCACTGCATCTTCAGGGGCCAAGGAACTGGCGCTTCGATTCACTCCAATGTAATTTCAGGGAGAAAAGACTCGTAGTTTCAATCTACTCCACCGAACTTCAAGAAATACGGATCGATCCTCATTTTAAACTCTGGGAGGAGGGATTTGTAGCCTTAACCTACTCCACTGGAACTTCGAGGAGATAGAAATTCAGAGAGAAGAGATTCGTAGTTTCAATCTTCTTTGCTGAAACTTTAAAGAAATACAGACTGATCCTCATTGTAAACTCAGGGAGGAGGGATTTGTAATTTCAACCTACTCCACTGGAACTTTGAGGTGATAGAAATTCAGAGAGAAGTGATTCGTAATTTCAATCTTCTTACTGAAACTTCTCAGAAATAAAGTTTGATCCTCGTTGTAAACTCAGGAAGGAGGGATTTGTAATTTCAACCTACTCCGCTGGAACTTCGAGGTGATAAGAATTTAGATAGAAGAGATTTGTAATTTCAATCTTCTTACTAAAACTTCTCAAAAATAAAGTTTGATCCTCGTTGTAAACTCAGGGAAGAGGGATTTGTAATTTCAACCTACTCCGCTGGAACTTCGAGGTGATAAGAATTCAAATGGAAGAGATTTGTAATTTCAATCTTCTTATTGAAACTTCTCAAAAATAAAGTTTGATCCTCGTTGTAAACTCAGGGAGGACGGATTTGTAATTTCAACCTATTCCACTGGAGCTTCGAGGTGATAAGAATTCAGATGGAAGAGATTTGTAATTTCAATCTTCTTACTGAAACTTCTCGAAAATAAAGTTTGATCCTCATTGTAAACTCAGGGAGGAGGGATTTGTAATTTCAACTTACTCACCGGAACTTCGAGGAAATAAGACTTGTATGGCTTCGATTTGCTCCTGCCACTTCAGGATTGCTAGATTTGCTATCTTCGATCCGCTTCACTCAGGGAGATAAGATCTTTGAATTCACCGATGTTGCGACAACGTCCTCTAGGGGACCTGTCTTGTAAAATTAGTTTTGTGTTTATGCAAAATGGTTAGGATGCCATGATCATAATGATCCTAATTAAATGTATTATGGACGGCATTTGTATGAATTCAGAATGTAATGAGAATGGTCTTTTTACAAAGATTAGGATGCAATGATCGGAATGAATCAAATGCCCCTAAATAGATATGTCTTATGGATGACATTTGTATGAATACAGAATGTCATAAGAATGACTCCTTACAATGATTAGAATGCAATGATCAGAATGAATCAAATCTTTTAAATTTGTTTTGCATGAATGCAGAATTTCATGAGAATGATCCTTGGTTAAGGGGTCATCGTTCATTGTTCATCAGGGTAATATGCTGCCCTCTTGTTCGGCTGGTATTCTTGACAGAAAACCCGAGAAAACAAATATCTAGCTCAATAGACTTGCCCCACCATAACTTTGGGGTTCATCTCATTGTGACTTAGGGGTATAGGATCTGATTTTTTCCCATTTATCCCACTACGACTCGAGGTATAGAGCCTGTAGTTTGTTCCATCAACTGATCACTCCTAGGGTGACCCAATCAGATGTGTATGCATGATGCTCGTGTGAATGCAGAATATCAATTTTTCGAGAATGATTTCCCTTTTACACCAGGGTTATCATCAGCCATTTCTCGTCAAGATTGTATTACTAACGCAATATCTTGTTATTTGGTTCAACCACCATTTTTGACAAAAATCCGGAGAGATAGTCTCAGTTTAGACTCTTCCTTAAACTTGGTGAGTTTTAAACAATATTCCTATTTCAAGTTCTTGTATTATTCAGAAGCTTCTAGAGTAATATGCGAAACTCCTTTCATGAAAATATTATTAGCCCACTAATCGTTATTTCAATGAAAAATGCCTGAAAAAGATCATAACCATGGGCAAGAAGGGAATTAATTAAGAGTATAGCTCAAAACAAATAAGTTAAGTAAAGATAGCAATCGCAATCAAGAAAGAAATTTATTGTGAACATATCTTGAAAAGAATAATATAATCACAAATAAAAATTTAAAATGGGTAAAATGGACACTAGGTGCCCCAGATATCGCAGCCTGAGCTTCTCTATTCAAACTTCTTGAGGACCATTTTAAGCTCAATATGTGTTTAGGGGATTCGGAGTACTTTCTCGATGCCCCAAGACGTAGCATACTTTTTCATTATTAATTCAAATGTAGCAAGACCACTGTATGCCCCACTTTTGATCAAAATTTGAGCCACCCTTTACGGGTTTTCAACTCAAATCCCTTTTGGTCTCAAAGCGCCTTTTGCGGGTTTTCGCCTTGGCCTCCCATTTTTCTTTCTTTTTTGATTGAATTTTTAATTTTTTAAGAAAAAGGTCTTAAGGCGCCTTTGCGGTTTTCACCTTGGCCTCTCCTCTTAGATGAAATCAATTTACTACTTAAGTATGTCCTCCTTGCTATCCATTAATGATCCTCGAGAACAAGCCTTTGGCATTTACTTCCTCTGAGGTCCTTTTGTATGAGATGGATCTTTCTTAATCCAGTCCCTATCATGAAATCCTTCCGGCGAACCTCTTTGTCATAAGCCCGCCATCCGCTTTTGAATACTTTCAATCAAGCTCACTGAGAATTTCGCTTCCTCCAACTCAATCGAAGCTTGAAGAAAAGGACTCTTAACCTCCCACTATTGCTTCCCTTTCATAAACCAATGAGAAAGATGTTGTCCCGGTGAAGGTCCTGCCAATGTTTAAGACGCAAAGAGAGTAAATGGTAACTTCTCTATGCCAACCTTTACAAGTCTCAGTCATTTTTCAGATATTTTTGAATGGTTTTTTTGCTGCCTTTCCTGCACTGATATGGTGTTTGATACTGTAAATTTTTGACATCAAACATGTTTCTTTCTGGCATTCTTTATTGCCACCCTTTTTTTGGATTTGAATTTGAATTTGGATTTGGCTTTGAATTTGAATTCAAATTTGGATTTGACTATGTATTTGAATTTGGCTTTGAATTTGAATTTGGATTTGGATTTGAATTTGATGACTGCTAACTTTGTAACTTTGGCATATGAAGAAACTGTAACACCCCAAACCCGGTCTATGCGTTAAGATCAAATTTGACATGTCACATTAAATGAACATACACCTAATCTTTTAAAGATTTTGTAACACCCTAAAATTTGAGTATTTAAATTTGCATAATTTTGGTGTTTAGATTTTAAAGGAAAATCTTTTATTTTAATTTGGTGTTTATTGAAATCTTGAGAGGGTAAAGCATAATTTGGAGAAGAAATAAAATTTATTAAAGTGAGATTTATGGAAGTGAAACAAAGGTGATTAAGACTTAAGCTAAATTAAGTGCTAAAAGTGTCATAAAATGAGCATATGGCATGGTGGAGATTGGCGCATGGGTTCAAGTAAGAGGAAGAGGTTCAATCCCTTGTATAGCACCTAGATAAAATTTTTGTTTTAATTTTCTGCTCATGGCTATGAAGTGTCGGCAAGGGACATATAAGGAAGGTGTTGACCATGTATTTTTGGTTAGTGTATCAAGGATTAAGGTAACAACTAACATATGGTATGAAATCAAAAGTTTAAGGAAAGATAGGGGGGACATAAGGCACTTATCAAGGGGAAAATTTGGAAAGAAATAATGGCCAATTGACCATAGGCTGGACGGCAATATTGGTAGGGGGAGGAGAGCCAAAATTTTGTTAGTTTGGCAAAAATCTCATTCTTTTCTCTTTGGTTAACCTTTGCACTTTGTGCAGAATTTTATTCCTCTCCTTTCAATATCCCTTTTTGGCCGAATTTTGCACTTGGTTAAGCCAATATCTCTTGACCATTTGGTCACTTTTATTCATTTTGTTAACTTTCTTTTGTATTCTCCTTGTGCCGAAATCACCTATACCAAAATCAATCTCTTTCTTTTTCTTTGCCATGGCCGAATATACCAGCACCTAAGTTCATATTTTTCTTTTCTTTTTCTTCTAATCTCCTTGAAATCAAAACATCATCACCATCATCCTTTCGTTCTTATACTATTTCTTTTCAATCGAAAATTTTCTCCATCTTCACTCTCTTGGCCGAATGTTATTGTGCCTATAAGCCAAAAATTATTTTTCCATTCTTAATCATTTATAGCCGAATCTTTCATCAATTTAGACACCATTCTCCATCCTTTTCTTTTCGATTGTGGATCATAGGTAAGGGGTTTTTCTTTTCCATTTTTTCGTTTTAATAAGTGATATTATGGCCGAATGTCATTAGATTATTGAAGGTCTTTTGGATTGATATGGCATTCATATTAATAACGCTTTTCGTTATTATTTAGTGCAATAACGGAGATCTAACTCAAGAGATCGGAGAAACGTTGAGACGTTTTATTTTGGTAAGGAAATCAAATCTCTTTAAATCTCTAGTATTATTGATATTATTTTAGATCTAACTAAATTCTTTTGGATCTTGAAGATCGCAAGATAGGGAAGAAAAGGGCGGTGTTTAGTTATCGTAAGAGGGTGGATCAGAAATCCCCATTCAAACGAAGAGCGGTTTCGCAATCAGGATTTTCCACGGGTTGTGGGCCATCTTCCAAAGAAGTCCATTATTCAAGTAGTACGAACCTGAGTCAAGTTATCGTTGGTGGATTCTCGGCTAGTGAATCGATAAACGAAGGAAAACCGAAAATCAAGTGATTCAAAATCAAGAGGGTAAGATTTTGGATCCATTAACAAATAAGATTATTTTTGTAATTAGTTGTCTAACGAATCGAAATATATTTTAGGTGCCGAGGAGCGAGAAGGGATAATACTCACGATCGAGGTGTGTAATTTCACCTCATTATTTTGGGTTGTATGTCAAATTTCTAGATGGTAGAAAAATCGTAAAACGACTAGATCGGTAAAAGCACAAAATTGATATTTTGACGAAATACGTAAAACGACTAAATCGTGAAAATTTCAAAACGCCTCAAGAAATTAATTGATATTATGAAAATTTGATGTTTCGTGAAAATGGGCCGTAAATACTCTAGTTCGTGAAAATGGGCCGTAAATACTCTAGTTCGTGAAAATGGGCCGTAAATACTCTAGTTCGTGAAAATGGGCCGTAAATACTCTAGTTCGTGAAAATGGGCCGTAAATACTCTAGTTCGATAAATTGGGCCATAAATACTCTAGTTCGTTAAAATTTAGCCAAAACGCTCTAGTTTGGTAAATGGGCCAAAGCCCACTAAATTGCTAAATGGATAAATTGCTATAATTATGGGCCAAATGAAATGTCATTGATAAACCCACCATGTTATGTATTGATAATAAATTTTTATATTTTTAAAGTACATGTATAATTGCATGGGTGGGATTTATGAAGAGAAGAATGGCCAGTTGCCACAATATCGGCTTATTGCCTCTAGTTCTATGGCTCGCCACAATATTGGCTTATTGCCTCTAGTTCGGTGGCTCATACAATATCGACTTATTGCCTCTAGTTCGGTGGTTTCGCCACAATATCGACTTATTGCCTCTAGTTCGGTGGCTATGCCACAATTATAAAAAGGCTTAATGCCTACGATTGGTGTGATGGCGGGGTGGGTTGACTTGATCCCCACAGTGTGTGATGGTTGGTACGGGGTGTTAGCGGATGGATATTAGGTTTGGGTTGGGAATTACATTTTCATGCATTATTAATTATTTTAAATTCATGATATATTGTTGAATTTGAATTGGGCTCAGCCCAAAGATAATATCTTGACAATCTGCCCAATAATGGTGGTAAGTGAGTTACACATCGAGTTCTAAGTAACTCACCCTTTAATTTCTTCCCATCTCGTAATGGAAACCGATGTGGACTTGGGTGAGGATGACTTCGTGGAGGCCATATTGCTAAATATGGGTTATTTAAAACTCGAACTTTTAATAATTATTTTACTATTTTGGGATGTTGTAATAAATGGCCTCTATAAATAACTTATGGATTTTATGTGTGTTTGGAATTTAAACTTTATTTTGGACTTTTAAATCATGGGCTATGATTATATGATGCTTTATAAAAATAAATTTGGGTTTTCAAGTATATGAAATTCTTTTATAAATAATTCTTTTTATTGTTAACTCTTTAACAAATCTCTTAACGCTTTTAATAATACAATGATTTTCAACTAATGTTTCAAATATTTATCAAAATCAAATACTCTTCAAATTTTAAACCTCAGGTCTAAAATGTAGTTTTCAACTCATTAAGGATTTAAGAATCATGTAACAAACCAAATCTAGTCTCGACGCATAGACCGGGTTTGGGGTGTTACGATTTAAAGAAAATGGATTTAAAAAAAATTTTAACGTGGAGTTATTGAAAACTAAGTTTGATTACTAAATCTAATAGTTTGGGTCGTAAAACTTATAAATTGAAACTTAGGAAAAATTGATTTAATATTTTGAGAAAATTTAAAGAGTTCGAAAGTAATTTGAAAACAAAAATTTAAAAATATTGTTACGTAAAAATTTATCGAGTTAAAACTATTTAAGAATGAAACCCTTTTCATACGCTTATTTAAGAAAACGCTTATTTCTATTTTAGAAAAATAATCCCACTTACGCTTTTAAAGCATATTATAAAATCCATCCACAAGTAAAACATCCATAAAAATTTAACCAAAGGCCTTATTACAAAATAGAAAAAATAATAAAAAGTACTTAAAAAGAAATCTGAAATTTAAATAACCCATTATTCGTAGTACGGCCTCCACTGAGTCGTCCCCGGCCCAAGCCTCCATTACTGATCATTACCTATGGAGGGTAAAGAAAATGGGGTGAGTTACTTAGAACTCAGTGTGTAACTCACTTACCATTGTCACTGGGCCAAAATTGAATTAAGCATTTATTGGGCCAAAGCCCATTTACAATCGTAACATAATATCATATATAACATGCATGTGTTATGCAATTTCCCAACCAAACCTAGTTTTCCATCCGCTACAAACCACCCGTACCAACCAACACACCTGTGGGGAGCTTTAGTCACCCACCCCGCCAACACACCAAACTGGGTATTAAGCCATATATCAAACTGTGGCAGAGCCACCGGTAATTTGTAGCAAAGCTACCAGAACTTCTCTTCATCAAAATCCCAACCCATGCAAATCATGTATATAATATGCATATCCAATTACAATATTCCATTCATATAATTATTACGAACAATATGGCCCATTCTATCACATATCACATTTGGCCCTTTTATCACATATCACATTTGGCCCATTTATCACATATCACATTTGACCCATTTATCACATATCACATTTGGCCCATTTATCACATATCACATTTGGCCCAGTTATCACATATCACATTTGGCCCATTTATCACATATCACATTTGGCCCATTTATCACAGTCTTAATATCAATTTTTATAGTTTCTACCAAAATAATGATAATTACGCCATCTTACCCGATTTCACTAACAAGTGACTAAATCAAACGATTTACCATTAGTTACAATATAAATATCTATCCCATGAAATATGGTGTGAGATTACACACTTGATTACAGTAAGCACTACACTTTCCTGATCGTTAACACCTAATAATATTTTAACGCTCGATTAGATCATTAACACTTATAATAAATCCATTCTAAGATGAGTGGTCTAGATTTTTACCCTCGAAATCTTGAATAACTACTATTTGCCATTTCTTTCCGGACGATGGTTCACAACCCGTTGGAAAACCTCAAACAGCTAATGGCTCAGAACTGCGAATAACCTCGAATAATTGGTTTTCACCGGATGAAGGTCCACAACCCAGTGGAAAATCCCGGATTGCCGAAATCTAGAGGGGATCACGAATCCGCTCCTTTTCCTATCACTAAACACCACTCCTTTTGAGTCGATCTTGTTTGCCTCCATTGACAAAAGAATATTAGTCCAAACTAATATTTCGTAATTAAATGATTGGTCTTGTGAGCACAAAATCCTTACGATCATAGGATGAAAATTGAGTAATAGAGTCCCTATGATAAAAATCAGTTAATAAACCCTATCTATAACGAAATAAAAAGTAATATGGAATCCTTGAAAGAAATCCTTACCTTAAAGTTTTTGGATAGATTCCTAGCGATAACACGATGATTTCAGACGCTCCAAATTTCAGCCTTCCACTATGTTTCTATGATAGAGAAAAAGAGATTTCGAATAAGATACGGTATGATGACAATTTCGATCCAAAAAGGCCATCCCACAACAAAGTATAGATTTAGCACAATGGATAGGGTGAAATAAAAATACCAAAATGTTGTAACTAAACACTTACCGATTGATCAAAATAAGAGTAGAAAAATGATTGAGAATGAGATATGTATGGTAGAAGATTTGGCTATTGAGGAAAAATTGAAGGGGATGGTGCTGAATGACATTCGGCCATGGTGAATATTAAAGAGAGAATAATGTTTGAGAGATTTTTGCAAGAAGAAAAAGAAGAAGAAAAATATAAGAAAATAAGGTGTTTAGGTTTTGGTTTCAAGAATGAAAGATGAATAAAGAAAAGAGTTTGAGGCTAGTGTGCATTCGCAAGTAAGAAAAGAAGAGAAAAGGAAAAATGGCCCTTCAAGGTTTTGTGGCTTTGCACAAAGAGGAAATGGTTTGGGAGAATAAACAAATAGGACCTAATGGTCAAAATGAAATGGCCAAAAGAAAGCAAAAGTTTACCTATTGTTCATGATGCATTCGGCTAGGAGAGGAAATTAGAAAGAAAAACTTTGAAGAGAAGCACAAAATGCCAAAATGCCAAAGTGACCAACTAGCACCTAAACCTTACCAAATGCCATAAAAATTCGCCACTCCCCTAGCCCTAAAACCGCCCAAGTGCATGGCCAAAGGTCAAAGTTTGGCCACTCCAAACATTCCAAAACATCTTCCTTGCTATAAGCCTTGTGTTCCCCCTACATACCTTATGCATATGATTCCCTTCCTTAAGTTTAAAACTTGCCTTTTCTCTTAGCCACCATACCATAAAAATAAAACTCCAACTTACCATATGTACTAGGCTTGGCCGACACTATGAGGAAGGAAAGTAAAAATAAAAAATAAAATTCTCATATGCACATCAAGGGAATCGAACTCCTTCCCTCTAGGAACACTTATGGCGCCATCTCCTCTTTAATACTAGCTCACTTATGCTAACTTTCACCACTTAATTACCTTAAGATTTAAGGTCACTTGTTCCACTTCATTAAAGTACTGATTACCAAAAAAAATTATTCCAAAACCAAATAAGTCCCGAGCCTTCTCGAGACTATAAAAACACACACATTGGATTATTTAACTGGCTAAGCACCAAAATAATGCAACATATAAAAACTCAAATTTTAGGATGTTACAGAAACCTGCACCCTCTTAGTGAAGTAATTGATAATGAAAAAGTTGAATTGGTATCGACTAGATGCTTTTGACGAGATCTGTCTCATAACATCTATGCCCCACCTATAGAAAGAATGGAAAAGGCACATAAGTCTTGTCTCCCCCAATTTGGCATTTACGGCGTAACTAATGCAATTTCCTTTTCTTGGTAAACCAGTAACCCGATCCTCTTGATTAACCTGACCATCGTAGCACCATCAACGTTTATACTTTGACACTGAGATCATCTTTGATCTTCAAAACATATAATTAAAAAGGGTATTTGGTTATTTAGTTGAATGAAAAATCAACACCCAGCATGTTAGGATGTAATTTTTCATACTTCTAAACACACAAATATTGCCTTGTTTTCAAATATGCAATCTTAAAATTGATTCAACATTCATTTTTAATGAATCTGATTGGAATAACAATGAGACTACTAATATCAATCAAGATGTTAAAGTTTAAATCACAATGCGATAATGTAAATAAATAAGATTACAAACGTTGAATAATATACATGGATAAAACATTATACTAATGAACGATCATAATATGAAATTTGAAAGGCATGAATTTGGGTACATACAATAGTAAGCAAATTAATATAACGAACATATAGCAAGCTTTAGAACTAATAAAACAAAATGATATATGTATAGTAACATGTTTAAATAATACATACGTGATAGGAACTTGATATAAAGTAATATATATATAAAATAATGGTGACATATGAAAGTGTTTGAAATAAATAAATACATATAATTTAAAATAGAATCCTTTAAAGAGACAATATATATATATATAAATAGATTTGAAGGAAGTTATATATATGCATATACGTAAATGAATTTTAAGGAATACATTTACATAAAACAATATGAAATCAACAATATATATACTTAGAATCATACTATAAATTATATGTACGTATAAAATAATAATATATAGAAGGGTTTAAATTTAATATTATACTAATATTTAAAACGAGGTAATATACAAGAGAATTTAGAAAATAAATGATAATAAAACTAATAGAATATACACAAATGGAAATATAAAATAACTTATTAAAACAAAGTAAATTTAATAAAATATCTCAAAGTATTATATTAAAACTGCTTTTATACTTTTATATTAAAAAGAATGAATAAATTATAGAGAATAAAAGGCATAAAATTATAGCGACCCAATTGAAATAAAACAAAGTTGAAAGAATAGTTTTGAACAAATAAAATCATAGAAATGTAATTGAGGACTTAAATAAAAACGATAAATAATCAAGGGTTAAAGACGAAATTTTCCTGTGGTCCAAAACGTGGCGCTTAAAGTCTAAATCGGGGAATGGAACCAAATACAATTACAGGTCAATCCATAAATAAAATAAAATTACAATTAGAAAATAAAAAAATGCGGAAGGACTAACATGGCAATTATGCCACTGAGAAAAAAACGTACGGATCCTCCTCGGGTTGGGTCAATGCATGGATCTGAAGGAGAATACGATGCCGTTTTGAGGCCACTTAAATAGGCCTAAAACGACGTCGTTCCAAGAGCCTAAAAAAGGGCAAAATTTTTGTTTTTAAAAAATCATTTCTACTGAGCTTTAAAAAACAAAAGAGGGAAAAAAAAAATCTCTGATAGGGTTTTTAAACCCCTCACACCACCGTCGGACTCTTCCATTTCTGCCACCGCATACGGAGGTCAGAGGGTCAAAAAATGGTCGTTTCACAATCCTCTAAGTGCCCTAAGCCCAAATCTACCCCTTAAGCACCCAAAACCTCTAAAAAAAATAATCGAAAGAAGCATGAAACGCTTCGATTTTGGCTCGAAAAGCTTTTTTCACTTTCACCGATCGTCACCAGTGGTAAAAGACTTTAATCCCTATTCTATTTCTATATGTATATGTTATAGTACATCTGAAGCAAAATAGACTACCAAAAAATCTGAAATATACCTCTGTTTTTTGATATATCTGTATTAAAAAAATACCCTTTACAATAGTTTGTTTCGGCCTCTTTAATGCCGAAAATTGGGAATAAAACTAAAACAAAAAATCAAAAATTACAATTGTTTTTTGTTCTTTTTTGTTTTGTATTTCTGTTGTTGTCATCTGATTTGCAAGTATGAAGGCGACGTGGCTGTACGGAGGCGCTGGCGGTAAGGAGGCACTGGCGGTACGGAGGTTGCGTGGGGGGCACGTAAGGAGCACTCCTACGTCCAACGCCAACCAGGTATGCTCATTCTCTTCCTAGACAGCTCTATATATAGCTAGCTTCTCACCTTCGTTCTTCGTATCTTTCCGATGTGGGATCCCTCCATTAGTAGAGTTTAATTCCAACTCAAACTCTTCCCATCCAATCCACAAAATAAATACTCCCTTGCTTTCCATGAGATTCGGACCCAGGCTCCCTTGTAGCATAATCCACGCCACTAACCACTTGGCCACAAGCTCCTCTTGTGTCTAAAATCATGCGCAACTAAATATAACCCTATGGAAAAATTTTAGAGTCCATTTAAAAAAAGAAACCAAAATGCAAGAGCCAAGACTTGAACCGTGGACCTCTTTCCTTCCATTTGGCGTTACCCCATTGTCTCTTATGTGTCATCACTTTTTCCACTACACCACACACTCCCCTTGTGTCTTTTTCCTCCACATTTAATTTTAAAGCTTATTACTAACTCCTAGGGTTTTTTTTTCACCTAAAACCAAAATTTTTCCCTAGCCCAAGTTTGATCCCGGGACTTCATAGAAGCCCTCTAACCTTCCAAAATCACCCACCTAATAGGTCCAACTTTGTAACATCCTGAATAGGGCCTATGCATTTCCAGTTTAATTGTATGAAATGACAAGTTTCAAGTACTATGAATAAATTTTTGATACTTTTGGAAACCTAGAAATGCATGAAAATGGAAATGAAAATGGAAATGAAAATGGAAATGGAAATGGAAATGGAAATGGAAATGGACATTTTTGGAAACTTAGACATTTTTGGAAACTTAGACATTTTTGGAAACCTAAAGGAATTAGGAAAGTGAACATTTTGGAAACCAAACCAAAATAGGAAACTAAACATTTTGGAAACCAAGCCAAAATAGGAAACTAAACATTTTGGAAACTTGGAAAATACAGAGCCGCGCGAAAATTTTAGGAAACTTAAAATGACCCTAATGTCGAATTTAAGAGCCCAAAGGGGAGCTTAGGGCCAAGTGACCCCAAAATATAAAGAGCATAAAATTTGACCCAATAACTGGCTTGGAAATGTGGCCTGAAGATGCCACCTAAGGCCCTAGGAAATGGCCCAAATGCAAGAGGTTTTTGGGCCTGAGTTTGAGTCATCTAGGAAACAAATAAAAGAAATAAAATTTTGCCTCCATGAGTGGAGAGTTGGATGGCACAAGGAAGAGGAGTTTTTATTCAATAAAAACTCTTGGCTAATTAGGAGATTTGATGGAATTTCATAATTGATAAAACTAAAACTTATCACAAGTGAAGAATTGGCTGAATTAGGGAATCTAAGGCTAATAGTTTCGGCCAAAGAAAGAAAAGAAAAGAGCCATTCTCTTCTCTTCAACATCTTGCCGAAACCTCCTCGTGAAAGTAGCAACAATCTTTCCTCTTCTCTTTAGTCGAATTTCCCTTGTCAAAAACTCTCTCCATCCCTTTTTCTTTCTTTTTCTTTTCTTCTACTATTCATCCACAAAAGCCAAAACTTTGAGATCCATAATAGTGCCATAGCCAAATAGCATAAGGGATCTTCCGGGATTCGAAAACGAGGTAAGTACATCAATGTACAATCGGCAAAAAGATCCCCTCCATGATTAAATAATAGATCAAATCTAACAAGTGATTTGGCAGAATTTGAAATAAAGATCAACTTCTGGATTTGAGGTAAGTGAGTCATACATTTGGCCAAGGCCAAATCTTAGTCAATTAGATCAAATTGATCAAAACTAACCTATTCGAGATCTAGGAAGTTGCCGATTTCAAGGAAAAAGGAGGTGAAGTTTCGTGATTTAAAAAATCCATAAGGTAAGCCCCAAAGGTATTCTACCAAAGTTTATGTGATTACCTAGATTAGATCCGTAATTATTAAAAAGTGAAAACTAATTTATGTTGAAGTTTCAAGGTTGGCGAATATCAAGTGAAGGAAAACAAAGTTTCGGATTTGAATAAACATCAAATCGGCATCAAAGGTAAGCCTCTTTACAAATCCTACTAGGATTTGGATATTATAGCCCAAAATAGAATTTATGCTAAGTAATATTTGATAAACCAAATGTAGGAATTAGGATCTAAACATTAGATCTTGCTTTCGAAATCTCAAGGAATCGCTAAACAAATCAGGTGTGTATTCCACACTATTCTTAATAGTTTTATGGTTTAAATATGTTGTAATATCCCAGGTTAAGGGCTATTTTATTTTTGGCATTGTTTGCATGTCTATGGTGTGCCATGTTGTTGTTTGTGTGGTTTCGGGGCTTAGTTGTAGGCTAGGAGTGTGCCTGAGTAGGTGGGAAAGTTTTGTTTTTGGGCTTGAGGGGATAGGAGCTGAAGGAGCTGAGGTTTATAATTAATTTAGGCAAATTTATAACACAAGAGATGAGCTAGCAAAGTGGCAAAGCATGTGCCACTTAGACCTTGGGTGTGACGTCAAGTGCAAGGGGGGAGGTCTTGTGTTCTAGCTGTGAAAATCCCACCCTTTTTGTTCCATTTTGACGGCTTAAGGAGGAGGAGTTGGTGGTAGTTCAAACTCTACCATGGACTTGGTCAACACATTCAAACGATGGGTGGAGAGCATATGGTGGAGGAAGACTTGGTCAAAGGATTTGAATTAGTGGCTTGGGAGAGATTGGGGAAGTTGGTAATTTGGAGAGAGTTTGGGGAGGAAAAGAGTGGCTTGGTTGTTGTTGTGGGAGAGTGTCAAATTTTTCTTTCTCTTAGGCAACTTGTGCACTTTCGGCTTTAGCTAGTATCAACAAGTCTATCTTTTGGTCATTTTTTTGGTGTCAAATGTCAAAGAAAACTCTCCCATTCCATTTTCATTCTTGAAATCGAAACCCTGTGTGTTTTCTTTTCATTTTTTCAATTTGTTCTCCTAAACCGAAAGTCCAAATATCTTGTTGCCAAGTTGCTTTCATCTTTTACTTAGTGTGTGAGGTCAATATTGCTCTTTTCCCACTTGCGCTTGTGTAAATCAAACCTCAAAACACCTACACTTGCCAAACCACAACACCCTCTTCTCCACTTTTGCTTTCATCTTTTTCTCTTTTGAAAAGCCTTGGTAGCTGAATGTGCATCCCTCTCCCTTTCTTCCTCTTTTTCTTGTAAATCGAAACTAGCTTTCTTCTCCACTTTCTTGACCGTAACACACTTCACCAAAAACCTACATCCTCCATTCTCTTTTTCTTTAAACCGAAAGCATCCCATTCACCATTTTAACTTCTTCTTTTCTTCTCCAAACCCCTTAGCTTTTGTTCCCAATCGTTCTTCCCATTTCTTCAAAGCCGAACTTTACTACAACCCTTGCCGATTTCTTTAAACGCTTTTTTCTTGGTCAAGGGTGTTAGCCAACCTATTTCTCTTGTTGGGAATCTTGCTCAATCGGCCTAACAAGAAGGCAAGTGCTAAAGTAATGGCCTTTCTCCTTTCTCCGGTACTTTGCCGATTGTTAGTATGTTTAAGGGCCGATTTTGATATCTATTAAAAAGGAGTTAATCACTTGTATTGGTAATCGTTTTCGTATAGGGCCTTTGGAGTTTGAAATCAAGCAAGGAGAGCCTTCTTACTCTGTAAGCAATCGGTAAGTGATGGTAAGATGATTGCTCGTGGTTATTTGTTTAGTTTTCGATTAAGTATATGGTTTCAAAGGATTAATCGTTCTCTTTTTAGGGTGGAGTCGATTAGTGAAGGAACCACTGTTGGTTCGAGCCTTGGTTGGTAACCGATTCAAGGGCAGATAAGAGATCGGTTAAACCCTCTTTGTGTATGTGGTCATGACCGAATGGTATGATGGTTAATCCATTGTTGGTAGATTGTAGGATTCGGGTTGTAGAGGTGATCAAGGGACGAGACCGATTCTTAGGATTAACATCTTCGCTATTCGTGTGTAAACCAACACACTATCTTAACTAAGTAATGTGATAACTGCTTGTATAAATGAAACAGTGGTGGTTGACTATTTCGATACCTATTGAGGTATGGATACGGATTCGTAAGTCCGTTTCATTATGAAATATGTGATGATCTACGATATCATGATTATGGATGTATACTCATTGAGACATCTGTAAGACGGCATTTCGACTCGGTATGGGCACTTTGAGTTCTTGGTTATGCCGCTTGGGTTGACTAACGACCGCCGTGACCTTTATGGATCCGATGAATAGGGTGTTCCAACAAGATTCAGATCGATTAGTAGTGGTTTTTATTGACGACATCTTGGTATATTCAAGGATCGAGGAGGAACACGATGCTCATTTATGCGGTGGTATTACAGATTCTAAGGGAGAAACAAATTTCTGCGAAGTTCGAAAGTGCGAGTTCGCTTAGGGAGGTGACGTTCTTGGGTCATGTAGTATCTGCCGAGGGATTAGAGAGACCCTCGTAAGATAGAGGCTGTTTTGGATTGGAAGTCGCCTAAGTCGAGAGCGAGATTCGAGTTTTCGGGCTTGGCGGGATACTACCAAGATTTGTAGAGGGTTTCTTTGATCGCAGACCGATGACTAAATTATTGAGAAAAGGGTTCCGTTCATTTGACCGGAAGCAGCAAGAGAGCTTCGATAAGTTGAAGAAGATTTTGACCAAGCTCCGTTCGATTCAACCCGAGGTCGGTAAGGAATTCACAGCATCGCGATGCATCACATACGGGTTTGGGTTGTGTCTTGATGCAAGAAGGGAAGGTTGTGGCTTACGATCTCGGCTTGAGGCCACATGAGGTGAATTATCCAACGCACGATCCGGAGTTAGTGGTCTGTAGTTTTGCCTTGAAGATATGGAGGCATTACTTGTACGGAGAAAGATCGATAGTCTACACGGACCATAAGAGTCCAAGTACCTTCCGACTCGTAAAGACTTGAATCGAGGCGTGGCCGATGGATTGAGTCAAGGACTACGATTGCTCAATTGAGTATCATCCGCCAAGGCTAACGCCAGGCGTACGCGCTGAGCCGTAAGGTTGTTTCGGATTTAAGAGCTGCTGCTTGCCCACTTGAGTTTGTACGATGATGGGAGTATTCCGCGAGCCGCAGTTAAGCCTCTTGGGTTGAGCAAATAAGAGAAAAACAGTTGTTGGATGAGGTTCGAGCGCTTGCAGAGGACACAAGTGCGTAATGATGGTTTGAAGGGTTACGACTTGTCCAAAGATGGGGTGCCGGTTTTCGGGGAAGGCTTGTATGTTTGAGAGATTCTCGAGTTAAGGCAAAAGATTCTTCAGATGCACATAGCACCCTACGCTATGCATCCCGGAGGTAGCAAAATGTATAGAGATCTCAGAGAACAGTTTTGGTGGCCGGGTCTGAAAAAGGAAGTAACCGAGTTTGTGGGGAAGTGTCTGACATGTCAAGAAGTTAAGGTCGAGCATCACCATCGTCGTGGTCGCTTCACCAAAGAAGATCCCTCAATGGAAGTGGGAAAGGATAACTATGGATTTCGCGGTGGATTACCGCTACACCGAGCAAGAAGGATTCATTTGGGTAATTGTGGATCGATCGACTAAATCACCACTTTATTCCGTGAGGGTGGATTACTCACTTGAGGTTGGCGGTCAGATGTGTCGAGATAGTGAGACGCACGGGTGCCATGATCGATCATCTCGAATAGGGATCCCAGATTCACGCTAAGGTTTTGGAAAGCGCTGCATCAGTTCTGGGTACACTGTTAGATTTCAAAGACGGCCATCCACGATCGACGGGCAATGGAAAGGTTATACTGATCTTGGAAGACATGTTACGAGGTTGTGTTTTGGACTTGAGGGTAGTTGGGAGGAGTATCTACTGTTAATGAGTTCGCCTATAACAACAGCTTACCAAGCAAGTATCAAGATGGCACCTTATGAGGCGTTATGCAGAGGGAAGTGTCGCCACCTACTTGTTGGATGAGTTAAGTGAACGCCGCTTGTTGGGACCAGAGTTGGTTCTTTGAGACCAAGACAAGGTTGTTGATTCAGCTCGGTTGAAAAAGCTTCGCACCCAGAAAAGTCCTATGCCGATCTTAAGCGGAGAGATATTGAGTTTTTGTGGGAGATCGAGTTTTTCCAAGGTCTCACCGTGGAAGAAAGTATTAAGGTTCGGAGGAAAGGCAAGCTAAGTCCGAGGTTTATTGGGCCATATAAGGTAATCGAGACGAGTGGGACCATTGCATATCACCGAGTTGCCAGCAGAGCTAAGTCGATTCATGACGTGTTCCACATTTCGATGCTTGGCGTTATCGCCGATCCATCGCATGTGGTGACAGAGAGGAGAGATTGAGGTAAACCCAGATATGACCATGGAGGAAGAGCTGTATGATTTTAGATCGGGATGTGAAGGTTCTCACAGAAGTCTGTACTTTGGTTAAGGTTCTTTGGCGGAATCATGGCGTGGAAGAGGCTACTTGGGAACCCGAGGATACGATGAGACAAAGAATACCCGTGAATCTTTCGATCGTGTAATTTCAAGGTCGAAATTATTTTAAGGGGGGTAGAACTGTAATATCCCGGGTTAAGGGCTATTTTATTTTTGGCATTGTTTGCATGTCTATGGTGTGCCATGTTGTTGTTTGTGTGGTTTCGGGGCTTAGTTGTAGGCTAGGAGTGTGCCTGAGTAGGTGGGAAAGTTTTGTTTTGGGCTTGAGGGATAGGAGTTGAAGGAGCCGGGTTTATAATTAATTTAGCGAATTTATAACACAAGAGATGAGCTAGCAAAGTGGCAAAGCATGCGCCACTTAGACCTTGGGTGTGACGTCAAGTGCAAGGGGGGAGGTCTTGTGTTCTAGCTGCGAAAATCCCACCCTTTTTGTTCCATTTTGACGGCTTAAGGAGGAGGAGTTGGTGGTAGTTCAAACTCTACCATGGACTTGGTCAACACATTCAAATGATGGGTGGAGAGCATATGGTGGAGGAAGACTTGGTCAAAGGGATTTGAATTAGTGGCTTGGGAGAGATTGGGGGAAGTTGGTCGGATTTGGAGAGAGTTTGGGGGAGGGAAAAGAGTGGCCGGTTGTTGTTGTGGGAGAGTGCCGAAATTTTTCTTTCTCTTAGGCAACTTGTGCACTTTCGGCTTTAGCTAGTATCAACAAGTCTATCTTTTGGTCATTTTTTTTTGGTAAGCCGAATGTCAAAGAAAACTCTCCCATTCCATTTTCATTCTTGAAACCGAAACCCCAGGTGTGTTTTCTTTTTCATTTTTTTTCAATTTGTTCTCCTAAAACCGAAAGTCCAAATATCTTGTTGCCAAGTTGCTTTCATCTTTTACTTAGTGTGTGAGGTCGAATGTTGCTCTTTTCCCACTTGCGCTTTGTGTAAATCAAACCTCAAAACACCTATACTTGCCAAACCACAACACCCTCTTCTCCACTTTTGCTTTCATCTTTTCTCTTTTGAAAAGCCTTGGTAGCCGAATGTGCATCCTCTCCCTTTCTTCCTCTTTTTCTTGTAAATCAAACTAGCTTTCTTCTCCACTTTCTTGACCGTAACACACTTCACCAAAACCTCGTGATCCTCCATTCTCTTTTCTTTAAACCGAAAGCATCCCATTCACCATTTTAACTTCTTCTTTTCTTCTCCAAACCCCTTAGCTTTTGTTCCCAATCGTTCTTCCCATTTCTTCAAAGTCAACTTTACTACAACCCTTGCCGATTTCTTTAAACGCTTTTTTCTTGGTCAAGGGTGTTAGCCAACCTATTTCTCTTGTTGGGAATCTTGCTCAATCGGCCTAACAAGAAGGTAAGTGCTAGGCCAATGGCCTTTCTCCTTTCTCTGGTACTTTGCCGATTGTTAGTATGTTTAAGGCCGATTTCGATATCTATTAAAAGGAGTTAATCACTTGTATTGGTAATCGTTTTCAGATAGGGCCTTTGGAGTTTGAAATCAAGCAAGGAGAGCCTTCTTACTCTGTAAGCAATCGGTAAGTGATGGTGAGATGATTGCTCGTGGTTATTTGTTTAGTTTTCGATTAAGTATATGGTTTCAAAGGATTAATCGCTTCTCTTTTTAGGTGGAGTCGATTAGTGAAGGAACCACCGTTGGTTCGAGCCTTGGTTGGTAATCGATTCAAGGGCGTAAGAGATCGGGTTAAACCTCTTTGTGTATGTGGTCATGACCGAATGGTATGATGGTTAATCCATTGTTGGCCGATTGTAGGATTTGGGTTGTAGAGGTGATCAAGGGACGAGACCGATTCTTAGGATTAACATCTTCGCTATTCGTGTGTAAACCAACACACTATCTTAACTAAGTAATGTGATAACTCGCTTGTATAAATGAAACAAAGTGGTTGACTATTTCGATACCTATTGAGGTATGGATACGGATTCGTAAGTCCGTTTCATTATGAAATATGTGATGATCTACGATATCATGATTATGGATGTATACTCATTGAGATGCCATATTGAGCATGTGAGCATGATAACATGATTGCACGATTTTGCATCTAGTATGATATGTGATTGGGTGATATGAGAGGAGGGGAGTATGATATCCGTGTCTTTGGGACACTGTGTCTTTGGGACACCGGAGGTTTGGCACCTCCAAAGTGGTTTGGTACCACGTATTTTGTGACTTTGGGTCACCAGAGGTTTGGCACCTCGGCCTCGTCCCAAAGTGGCTTAGTACCATAGTGGGTTGGCCCCACAGCTTGATTATACGGGATTGACGCCAAATGATTTGGTATCACACGATGGGTTGGCCCCATCATCGGATTTGTGACTACGGTCACCAAGTGATTTGGTATCACATTGTGTCTTTGGGACACCAGAGGTTTGGCACCTCATTGCGACTCGTCCCTATGGTTTGACACCACCGTGGGTTGGCCCCACTTATGAGATATGGGATCGTCGCTAGTGATTTGGTATCACACGATGGGTTGGCCCCATCATTGGATTATTTGTGACTTCGGGTCACCAAGTGGTTTGGTACCACAAGATGGATATCGTGACTTTGGGTCACCAAAGGGTTTGGCACCACCAAAGGGTTTGGTACTACACGGGGTAGAAAAGGCGATATGGTTGGTTAGGATCGGGTGCATTACTTGCATTATTCTGTTATGATATGTGTGTTGGCATGTTATACCGGGAGAGGGAATTATACACTGAGTCTTGTGACTCACTCTCTCCTTTGACTTTTTTTAAGGTGACACTTAGACGCGGACATGGAGCCGGGATGGACTCGAGGTGCTCATGCCATGCTCAAATAAAGATTTGCTCGGACTTTTACGAAATTTTGGTACTTAAGTTTTATTACTATTTGGTTTTATTTGGGTTTGTAAATGGCCTTTTTAAGTTATGTTTGTTTATGATTAAAGTGGATTTATAATATGTCTTAACAAATTAATTGGGCTAAAATGTGCTAAAATTTGGAAAGATAACGATTTCAAAACTACAAAAGCGATATTTTAAACTATACCATCGGGTATCACACTAAGATTTGGAATAAAGAAGAACTCAAATGTTTTCTAACTTAAACACGATTTTTCACTAAGACAGAGTGTTTTTGTAACAATAATAAACAACTCAAACTTCTTAACGAGATAGACCTGTTTTGTCTACCCATCAGAGTAAGTTTTTTTTTAATTTTTCGGGTTTTCAAATACATCACCAAATTTCAATCAAACCTACTCGGGTTTTCTTCAAATACAAAATTTTAGCGAAGTGTTTGCCTCAAACTTTTATACTCAAACCTAAACCTCTCAAAAACCTTTTTCCCTGTAACATACCAAATTCGGTCGTGGTGTATTGACCGGTTTGGGGTGTTACATATGTTATATATGTTAATGTGAAAGTGAAAGAAAGTGGCTAAAGTGCCATATTATGGTACAAAGTATTCGCACGCTTTCCTACTTCTACTAGGATTTCAAATAAATGTTATACAAGTGAAAAGTGATGTGGAAGTGAAATAAAAATATGTTATGCATGATATTTATAATTTGGGGCATTCGGATTTATGTGAAAGGGAAGAAGGTGTTGACTACGGTCTCACCAACGTTATAAGTGAAAGTGATGACTTCGGTCTCACTAAGTGAATGTGATGACTTGGTCTCACTAAGTGAATGTGATGACTTGATCTCACTAAGTGGTAACTTCGTTACATTACAAAGGTGGCTATGCCACAATATTATCAGCATGGCGATGAGCACGCCGACCGCAATGACCGCCTTCGATGGAGTGTAGCGGAAGGAGGGTTGACTTAGTAGTCCCCACTGTGCAAAGTTGGTACGGTGGAGTGTAGCGGATGGCATATAGGTTTGGGTTCGGTTTGCATCATAATATTGAATTTTTATATGCATATGATTTTTTATGGTGTGCCTATCTCTATTATGTTTAGTGTTGGTTACACACCGAGTCTATCGACTCACCCGTTGTGGGAATATGTTTCTGTGATGAGCAAGAATGGACCGACTACAGAACTTGTGGTGGCCATGATCGACTTGAAGTTCAATTTAGTTTGAATATTTATTTTATTTTAAAGTACTGTATAATTTATTATTTTGGGTTTCATTTTATGTAATAAGGCCACCGTGATTTATTTTTTTTATTTCTACTATAATTACTATGTTATGAGTTTAGGGCTTTATAAAGAGTAAGCCCACTTAGTATGAAAAAGTTTAAATATTTTTATCACTTGAAGCAAATGGGTTTTTGTTATAAAAATAAACTTGTTTTCAACTCAAGCCCAACCCACAACGAGCTATCTTCCAAAACTCACAGCTTTCAAAGTATTCAATGAATTTGAACAAGTTACTTGAGGAACATACCAGATCCACCCATTCTCGTGGGCGGGTTTGGGGTGTTTCATTTATATCGAGCCAGCTCAAACTTCGGCACTGGGCCTACTGACCAAAACGATTTTAAAAATAAGGCCAAATGAGTTTTATGAAAGTATTTTTACAAATGGACAAGTATAAAGACATGGCCCCTAAGTCTCCAATTCATGATTCACTGTAAGTACCCCTAACTCTATGTGTGATTCTCGTGATTTATATAAGGGTAGAAAAGGCATGGAACGTAGAATAGCATGATAGGAACTTGAACCCTAGGATTAGACCGCTCAAACACAAACACATAAGATTTAAGGCACTAAACCAACCTATGACTAAGTCAATTAAGCTAGGTGTGGCAACCATGGCACGCATGTTCAGGAGTGGATCCCAAGAGCTTGGTATTTAAGCAATCCTAGTGACTCACCTCCTCTCTCGAATCCTACCTGTGCGTAGCTTCAGCTCACCCTAACCTAGAGGACTTAGCGGGTGTGGCAACCCCAGACGCATGTCTAGGAATGGTTTCATGGGAGCTTGGTATTTAAGCAATCATGCGTGACTCACCTCCTCTCCACTTGAATCTCGCCAGTGCGTAGCTTTGGTTCATCCCGACCAAGAAGGCTCACCATAGGCTAAACTCAATAACTAAAACCCAAAGGGAATTAGCCATTTTTTTTAACACTTACTATTAAAATTTTAAATCACTTTCTTTCTCTTATCCTTAATTCACGAAAACTATTTCAAGACACAATTATTTTCAAAAATTTTGATCCATACAAATTACAAAATGTCCTTAGTGGTAAAATTACCAAAGTGCCCTTGGTTTATAAAATGATTCAACTACTCAACAGCTTTACCAAAATTTTATTATTTTATAAACGCTCCAAAAGCCCTAACTTGCAAAATATCAATATACCTTGATTTATGGAAAATTACAAAAATTTCCCCTAACTCACTAAAATTTCCAAAATGATCCTGAATTTCAAAATTTCTGCAACATTCCCATTTTTGAAGGAGCAATTTTCGAAAAGAACCCTCAGAGTTTTACAACTTTTGAAATACCACTGATTTATTAAATTTTACAAATTTACCCTGATTTGTGAAAATTACCAAAATACCCCTGAGGTTAAAAACTACCGAAATAACCCCAGATTTAAAATTTTTCCAAATTACCCTAGACTTCAAAATTTTCAAAAACACCAAGGAACGTTTTTCTTCTGAAAAAAATTTACGAAAATGCCCTTGTAGGACAAAACTACGAAAATACCCCGGGTAGAGGAAAACAACAACAACAACAAAAACTACAATGTTTCTTTGAATGAACGCAAGTTCATACTTATTTGATGGATGAATGAATGGAAAAGACTGTGTGTTTGTATGAATACGAAAGAACCACTCTTAAACCCCTTTCCATAAAACTCCTTCGCCGATAAATAAGTGGAACAAAGACTAATCCATAAAATTTCTTAATCGATCTCGACGCTAGAAAATGAGTTCTAGAGGACGTGGTCGCCAAGGACTTGAGAGGAAGAATAACCGTGTCGAACCCGTTAGATCGGTCAAGGTTCGATAATGAGTTACCACCGCCACCACCACCCCATTTGTTAATGTCGAGCAAGAGGCTCGGACGGGATGAGGCCGTGTCGCAGCCATATTGCAGTATTGAAATGGTGGTCGGCGGGTGGAAATTCGGAGCTCGTAAATGCAGCACTCGAGCGACTCCGAGCCAACGGGCCGAGGTGTTTAGTGGAGTGTCCGGTGGCACCCAAAGATCACCGAGTATTGGTTGGAAGCAACCGAGCGTATTATGGATGAACTCGACCGACCCCGAGGGAAGTTGAAAGGATGGTAGCCTCATACGTGATGAAGCATACCAATGGTGGCTAACTGTTTCAGGATGGTGCCACGACGCAGGATCTCGACGGGAGTATGCTAAGGAGGCATATCGGAAGAAGTATGTCGCACTCGGTATATTGATAAGCAAAGGAAAGCTTTCCTAGGACTAGTTCAGGGAACAAATCGGGCGAGATATGAGGTCAATTTCGAGGTTGCCGATATGCTCGAGGAGTAGTCGCGATCCAACATGAACGCCAGGTCCGCTTTGAGGACGGATTAAGGGATGACCTAAGGTTATTAATCGCCCACATCGAGAGGGAGTTCTCCACGTTGCTTGAAAAGGCTAAGGTAGTCAAGGAATCAAGGACTCGACTAGGCGTAACTCGGCACAGAATAGACCCAAGAGAGGTTATGGATCATCGGAAATGTGCGTAAAAGGCCCGTAATCGAGGGGTCAAGGGTCGACAAGTTGATACCGAGGCGATCGTCCCGTGAGTATTATAGAAGGAAGCACTCGGTGAGTGTTGGAAAAGATAGAGCATGTCTTAAATATGGGTCTAAGGACCATATGCTCAAGGACCGTCCAAAGATATCGAGATAATAGACACAAAGAACTCGTAATGTTAATCAGCCTTAGGGAGGACAAAGAATTTCAACGAGGTCGAGGTTTGAATAATAGAGGTAATAGTGTCAAGCAGGAGGACGTGGCGAGGTGCCACCAATATCGAGGCAAGACAATGGGTTTGGTTTATGCGGTTCACCGTAGGGAGGATGAAGATGCATCGGACGTCATAATTCCAGACGCTCCTCATTCATAGTAAACCCTATTATGCTTTAATTGATGTGGGCTCGACCCATTCTTATGTTGCTGTAGTGTAGTTGAGACACTAGGCTTAGACTCAACTTTCTCGATAAAGAGATGACGGTAGTAAGCCCATTAGGCCAAACTATAGTGGTAAATAAGATCTTTCGGATATACCCTAGAAATTGTGGAGTGAGCTTTCGGTGACCTAATGGAATTATTCTTCGGGAATTTGACCTTATACTTGGTATGGATTGGTTAGTAGAACAATCGAAATGTCTTGGATTGTGCGGCTAAACGAATGGAACTAAGGACCCCGAGGATGAGGTGGTCATTATGATAGGAGAGAGAAGGAACTATTTGACTAATGTAGTTTGGTGCTTAAGGTGAAAGGATGGTACGTAAGGGTACGAGGCGTTCTTAGCCTTTGTAAAATCGTTGGATGGAAATGAGGAAGGTGTCAAAGGAGTCGAGCAGAGAAGGGACTTCGAGGATGTGTTTCCAGAGGAATTACCGTGAATACCCCCTGATAGAGAAGTTGAATTTGAATAGACCTACTACCGTGAATGTCATTTGGTCAATTGCTCCATACCAAATGGCGCCTAAAGGAATTAGTAGAGCTTAAGGCTCAAATCTAGGAATTATTGGATCGTGGTTTATTCGCCCAAAGTGTCTCTATGGGGAGCACCTGTCCCTGTTTGTGAAGAAGAAGGACGAAACTATGCGTATGTGCATAGACTATCGCCAATTGAATAAGTCGACCATCAAGAACAAGTATCCCTTGCCAAGAATCGATGACTTGTTCGATCACCAAGGGAGCCGCAGTTGTTTTCAAGATCGATTTACTTCGGGATACCATCGGTTGAAGGTGAAGGAGGTGATATCTATAAGACCACTTTTAGGACAAGATATGGTCACTTTGAGTTTGTAGTAATGCCGCTTGGGTTGACAAACGCTCCAAAAGCTTCATGGATATGATGAATCGAGTGTTCCAACCTTACTTAGACAGTTTGTTGTGGTATTCATCGATGATATCTTGGTATATTCTAAGTCCAAGAGGAGCATGATGAGCATCTCCGAATTGTGTTACAAGTATTAAGGAGAAGAGCTTTATGCCAAATTCAGCAAGTGTGAATTTTGGCTTAGAAGTTTCTTTCTTAGGACACGTGGTGTCCGCCGAGGGAATAAGGGTGGATCCTAAGAAAATCAAAGCGGTGTTGGATTGGAAACCACCTAAGTCGCAAGGCGTAGATTCGTAGTTTCTTAGGGTTGGCAAGCTATTACCAAGGTTCGTGGAAGGATTCTCGCCGATAGCCGCGCCATTAACAAAATTGTTGAGGAAGGAAGTACCTTTTGTGTGGATAGATAAGCAACAAGAGAGTTTTGAAAACTTAAAAGGTATTAACTAAGCTCTTGTTGATTCAACTTTGAGGTGAAAGGATTTTGTGGTATATCGTGATGCGTCACATATGGGGTTAGGATGTGTTCTTATGCAAGATGGCAAGGTAGTCGCTATGCGTCCCGTGCTTAAGGCCGCATGAAGTGAACTACCCAACCCATGACTTGGAATTGGCAGCAGTGGTTTTCGCTCTCAAGGTGTGGAGGCATTATCAGATGGAGAAAGGTCATGATCTACATTGTACCACAAGAGTCTCAAGTATCTCGTTGACTCAAAAGGAGTTAAACTTGAGGCGGTGAAGGTGGGTGGAATTATCGAAAGACTACGATCGCTCGATAGAATATCATCCGCAAGGCAAATGTAGTAGCGATGCTTTAAGTAGGAAGGTTGTGACGGACCTAAGAGCAATGTTCGCCAATTTAAGCTTATATGAGGATGGAAGTTTGTTGGTCGAGTTACAAGTCAAGCCAACATGGTTGAAGGAAGTAAAGAGGGACAGCTTGGTTGATGAAGATTTAAATGTTAAGCTACAAAAAGCACGTAATGTAGAATTGGAGGACTATGAGATTAATGATGAAGGAGTATTATGCTACAAAGGAAAGTCCAGATGCCAAGAGACAAGGAGTTAAGATGAAGATCCTTCGAGAAGCGCATAGTAGCCCTTATGCTATGCATCTCGGAGGCATTGTCGACAGAGACTTAAGAGAACAATTTTGGTGGCGGATCTTAAACGAGAAGTTACAAAATTTGTGGGAAGATGTCTGACGTGTCGACAAGTTAAGGTCGAACACCAAGTTCCATCGGGATTGCTTCACCAATCCAGATTCCACAAAGGAAGTGGGAAAGAATTACCATGGACTTCGTTAGTGGGCTTCCCTTACGCCTACTAAGAAGGACTCGGTATGGGTTATAGTAGACCGCTTGACTAAGTCCGCACATTTTATCCCAAAGAAGAATAGACTATCCCTTCAAAAGCTAGCCAAGTTATATGTGGCGTAAATTGTGAGGTTACATGGAGTACCAATGTCGATCATCTCTAATAGAGACCCAAGGTTTACGTCTCGATTTTGGAAGGCACTTCATCAAGCTTTAGGCACCAAATTGGATTTCACTACGGCCTTTCATCCACAATCGAACGGGCAGTCTGAACGAGTAATACAAGTGGTGGAGGATATGTTGAGAGGATGTGTGATGGAATTTTGAGGAAGTTGGGAGGACTACTTGCCTTTACCAGAGTTTGCCTACAACAACAGTTATCAGGCTAGCATTCGAATGGCATCGTATGAAGCATTGTACGGACGGAAGTATCGTACTCCTACTTGTTGGACCGAGTTAGGAGAACGCCGAGTTTTGGGACCGTAGATAGTGGCGTAAATAGAAGAGAAGGTTGAAATAATTCAACACGGTTAAAAGAAGCCTCGAGATGACGTAAGTCTTATGCCAATTTCAAACGGAAGGAAATAGAGTTTGAAGTAGGAGACCAAGTGTTTCTAAAAGTCTCACCATGGAAGAAAGTGATGAGGTTTGGTCTGAAAGGAAATTAAGCCCAAGATTTATCGGCCCTATTGGGTACTAAAGTGAGTGGGACCAAAGGGCATACCACTAGAGTTGCCACCGGAGTTGCAACAAATGCATGACGTGTTCCATGTATCCATGCTACGTCATACCGATCGGATCCTCTCACATAGTACCAAGAGAAGAAGTGGAGCTAAGGCCGACTTAACCTACGAGGAAGAGCCAATTGATTCGAACGTGACGTGAAAGTACTACGAGGAAGTCGGCCTCTAGTTAAAGTATTGTGGCGCAATCATGGATCGAGGAAGCTTCGTGGGAGCCAAGAGTCAATGAGACAACAATACCTCAATTGTTTAGTTAGAAAATTTCGAGGACGAAATTTTGTTTAAGGGGTAGAATCAGAACATCCCGAATAGGCCTATGCATTTCCGCTTAATTGTATGAAATGACAAGTTTCAAGTACTATGAATAAATTTTGATACTTTTGAAACCTAGAAATGCATGAAATGGAAATGAAAATGGAAATGAAAATGGAAATGGAAATGGAAATGGAAATGGAAATGGAAATGGAAATGGAAATGGAAATGGAAATGGAAATGGACATTTTTGGAAACTTAGACATTTTTGGAAACTTAGACATTTTTGGAAACCTAAAGGAATTAGGAAAGTGACCATTTTGGAAACCAAACCAAAATAGGAAACTAAACATTTTGGAAACCAAACCAAAATAGGAAACTAAACATTTTGGAAACCAAGCCAAAATAGGAAACTAAACATTTTGGAAACTTGGAAAATACAGAGTCACAAAAAATTTTAGGAAACTTAAAATGACCCTTAATGTCGAATTTAAGAGCCCAAAGGGGAGCTTAAGGCCAAGTGACCCCAAAATATAAAGAACATAAAATTTGACCCAATAACGGGCTTGGAAATGTGGCTCAAGATGCCACCTAAGGCCCTAGGAAATGGCCCAAATGCAAGAGGTTTTTGGGCCGAGTTTGAGTCATCTAGGAAACAAATAAAAGAAATAAAATTTTGCCTCCATGAGTGGAGAGTTGACTGAGACAAGGAAGAGGAGTTTTATTCAATAAAACTCTTGGCTAATTAGGAGATTTGATGGAATTTCATAATTGATAAAACTAAAACTTATCACAAGTGAAGAATTGGCTGAATTAGGGACTCTAAGGCTAATAGTTTCGGCCAAAGAAAGAAAAGAAAAGAGCCATTCTCTTCTCTTCAACATCTTGCCGAAACCTCCTAGTGAAAGTAGCAACAATCTTTCCTCTTCTCTTTAGCCGAATTTCCCTTGTCAAAAACTCTTTCCATCTCTTTTTCTTTCTTTTTCTTTTCTTCTACTATTCATCCACAAAAGCCAAAACTTTGAGATCCATAATAGTGCCATAGCCGAATAGCATAAGGGATCTTCCGGGATTCGAAAACGAGGTAAGTACATCAATGTACAATCGGCAAAAAGATCCCCTCCATGATTAAATAATAGATCAAATCTAACAAGTGATTTCTACAGAATTTGAAATAAAGATCAACTTCGGATTTGAGGTAAGTGAGTCTATACATTCGGCCAAGGCCAAATCTTAGTCAATTAGATCAAATTGATCAAAAACTAACCTATTCAGAGATCTAGGAAGTTGCCGATTTCAAGGAAAAAGGGAGGTGAAGTTTCGGGATTTAAAAATCCATAAGGTAAGCCCCTAAAGGTATTCGGCCAAAGTTTATGTGATTACCTAGATTAGATCCGTAATTATTAAAAAGCCGAAAACTAATTTATGTTGAAGTTTCAAGGTTGGCCGAATATCAAGTGAAGGAAAACAAAGTTTCCGGGATTTGAATAAACATCAAATCGGCATCAAAGGTAAGCCTCTTTACAAATCCTACTAGGATTTGGATATTATAGCCCAAAATAGAATTTATGCTAAGTAATATTTGATAAACCAAATGTAGGAATTAGGATCTAAACATTAGATCTTGCTTTTGAAATCTCAAGGAATCGCTAAACAAATCAGGTGTGTATTCCACACTATTCTTAATAGTTTTATGGTTTAAATATGTTATATATGTTAATGTGAAAGTGAAAGAAAGTGGCTAAAGTGCCATATTATGGTACAAAGTATTCGTGCACGCTTCCTACTTCTACTAGGATTTCAAATAAATGTTATACAAGTGAAAAGTGATGTGGAAGTGAAATAAAATATGTTATGCATGATATTTATAATTTGGGGCATTCAGATTTATGTGAAAGGGGAAGAAGGTGTTGACTACGGTCTCACCAACGTTATAAGTGAAAGTGATGACTTCGGTCTCACTAAGTGAATGTGATGACTTCGGTCTCACTAAGTGAATGTGATGACTTCGGTCTCACTAAGTGGTAACTTCGGTTACATTACAGTGGTGGCTATGCCACAATATTATCAGTGGGCGATGAGCACGTCGACTGCAGCGACTGCCTTCGATGGAGTGTAGCGGAAGGAGGGTTGACTTAGTAGCCCCACTGCACAAAGTTGGTACGGGTGGAGTGTAGCGGATGGCATATAGGTTTGGGTTCGGGTTTGCATCATGATATTGAATTTTTATATGCATATGATTTTTTTATGGTGTGCCTATCTCTATTATGTTTAGTGTTGGTTACACACTGAGTCTATCGACTCACCCCGTTGTGGGAATATGTTTTAGGTGATGAGCGAGAATGGACCTGACTACAGAACTTGTGGTGGTCATGATCGACTTGAAGTTCAATTTAGTTTGAATATTTATTTTATTTTAAAGTACTGTACAATTTATTATTTTGGGTTTCATTTTATGTAATAAGGCCACCGTGACGATTTTTTTTTATTTCTACTATAATTACTATGTTATGAGTTTAGGGCTTTATAAAGAGTAAGCCCACTTAGTATGAAAAAGTTTAAATATTTTTATCACTTGAAGCAAATGGGTTTTTGTTATAAAAAATAAACTTGTTTTCAACTCAAGCCCAACCCACAACGAGCTATCTTCCAAAACTCACAGTTTTCAAAGTATTCGAATGAATTTGAACCGGGTTACTTCGAGGAACATACCAGATCCAGTCCATTCTCGTGGGCCGGGTTTGGGGTGTTTCAAACTTGCACTTAGGCCATTCTCTTATTCTCAAAAAATTTTAAATGCTACTATGCCCAAGGCCTATTGGGCCCAATCCTACTAGGCCCAAATTCGGGATGTTACAGAAGAGCCTTTATGGGTAAACCTAGTTGTTCCACCACTTTTGCACGAAACTCTTTGAATTTAGTAAAGGATTCACTCTTACGGTGCATTAGGTATACATACCCATATCTGGAATAATCATCAATAAAAGGTTACATAATACTCGTAAACACTTCTAGCACTAACATTCATAGGGCCACACGCATCAGTGTGCACAAGTTCTTAAGATTTCAGGGCCCTCTTTTCTTTTACATTAAAAGATCGCTTATGTAACACCCTATACCCGATTTGGTCACTGAACCCAAGCTGTAAGATGTTACAATAGTTAATAGCATTTATCATACATGAATTCCATGGTCATGTAACAAATCAGGATCAATTTGAAACTTTTACAAAAAGATAGGTAAAAAGTAAAAATAGGGGTCACACGGCCATGTGACAAGCTGAGGCTGTGTGGATCACCATACACCTAAATTAAAAAGGCCACATGGTCGTGCCCTATTCTTATGTATGGCATACGGTCTTGTACCAGATCGTGTGTGCCTAAAATACCTTTCAAAACAAACAATCACATCCTAGATTCACTTAATCCACAAGTCATGCAAAATGCCAACTATTTAATCTATGCAAAAGCATCAAGAACCTACCATTATATACCAAACAACATCCATCCTAAGTGCCCAACTAATATGCCACAATTGGCACCTCAATTCAACCATTAATCAACATACATTCATGCCATAATGTTCATACCTAAACATTCACATACAATCATCTTTTCAATTGCTAGAATAATGTCAGGCAAAGTTTACCAAGTGACCTAGAACATAAATACCAATTCACCAAGTAAAAGGAATTATAAGTACCAAAACATGCATATATCAACACAAGCCACAATTAATCAAGGCAACCATCATGTTTACATTCAAAACACATAGTTTACTTTCAATATGGCACAAAACGTATTTCAACTACTTATAATAATACATTGCCATTAACCTATTTACATGCCACTTATAATCGGGCCAAAATGAGTAAAATGTTACCAAAAGAGTTGGCGAATAGTGTGATCTCCAAATATGACCCAATCGACAGCACAAATTCGATAATCTACAAGGAAGAAAATGAAACGAGGTAAGATTATGTAAAGCTTATTAAGTTCGTACAATTTCAACACAACATACTTGTCATTTAAAATCATACTAATTGAAATTAACAAACAAATTAGTATTACTTGCGATATGAAATATTCCCTAACATACCAAAATGGTTAGTCATGAGCATATAACATCCTCAAAATATATAGATAGAATAATACAAATGTCATTCACATTCAATCAATGAATAATATTTCATGCCATAAGATTCCATTTCCATTCCTTTCATTAACTTGTTTTTCCCAGAGAACTTTAGCAAATTAACTTTGGATACATGGGATTACTTTTCTTACACAAGCTGACAATTGGGACATCAACCATTACTCAATATTTCTCACACAAGTTGTCGACAATCCACAACAAATGTTAGATTCTAGCCATCGTTATCCACCACCGGTACATAGTACCCAATAAATATAACACCGGCACAGAGTGCTTGATAACTGTAACACTGGTGCAAAGTACTTGATAAATATAATCACTGGCACATAGTTCTTGATAAACCCTAATGACATGACATTTGTACCCTAATCATTCACTAAGCTAATACGAGCCCTAACTCAATTCCCATACTCTTTCCATATTTATAACATAATACCATGTTCAACTTGATCATATGCATTCCATATAATAATACAATTCATTCCAGACACATATAATAGCCATAATTTTCAATTTAGTCCCTCAATTCCATTTCAATACTTATCTTAATCCACCATAACAACATATACATATATATACACAAATATAATTTGAATTCAAACAACTATTAAATACAATAAACCTAATACGAACCTACCTAAACAAAAAAGCTACAAACACCATACCGAAGACTACTCAATAATTTTCCCTTTTTTGTGATTATTAATCGGTTGGTCTGTTTCTTGACCTATAAAATAGTTTAACCCAATTAACCATTTCAAATACCATAAAATATCTAAATACATGCATTTGACCCTTTAATAACATTTTACATTATTTTCCTAAAAGTTACCTTTTATTCACTATAGTCTCTAAAATCAAAACTTATACATTTATCACAATTAAGCCCAAAACATGTTAGCCGAATTTACTCTTATTCATTTACAGCCCATAATAAATGCAATTGTACAAGAATTTCATGCTAAATTCATTATTTTATTATTTTGGTCCCTAAACTTAAAACTAACTAAATTCACTTTACAAAATAGTCTTAATTCAACACCAAGCTTCAAACTCAACCACTAACATTTGAAAAGCTTTAAGAAAAACAATGGTAACTTTTCAAATCTTTAACAGTTTTACAAAATAGTCCCTAGGCTAGCTAGATTAAGCTATAATAATCTCAAAAAAAAAAAAAATTTAGGAAACATGTTTAAAATCAACTCACATGCAATGACTAAATATCAATGGATGTTTGAAGCTTTCCTTTTCTTCTCTAATGGAGGTTTTTAATGGTAACAAAGAAATAAAGAAGATGATAATGCTTCTTCCTTTTCTTTTATTTTTATTACTTAGGCTTTATATTATTTAATATAACTTAACATAAAATAATCACATGAAAACATCACTAATCATCCATAATGATCCATTATGGTATAATTTCCTTTTAAAACTCTCCAAACATACTTTTATACACATTTAACACATATAACTCAATAGCGATTGACTTTTAAAATTTTTACAATTTAGTCCTCTTTCGTTAATTAACTAGTCAAATATTAAAATTATCTAACCAAAACTTAGTTCAACCCACTAATCTTATATTGGCCTGAGCCCACTCAGAATACCAACACAATCGTGAATGCAATATGTGCCCCAATCCAGCCTAGTTTTTTTCCATCCTTTACACACCACTGTACCAGCCCATCACACCGTGGGGATTTCTACAATCAACCCTCCATCCGCTACACACCTCATACGTGGCATTAGGCCACTCCTGGTTCTAGACCACCGTGATACAAGATCATCGTGACAAAGTCACTAATAATATACGTAGGGCCAACCCACCGTGGTAACAACCACCGTGACAATCCCTGATGAATATACGTGGGGCCAACCCACTGTGGTAACAACCACTGGGAGGAGTCACTAATCATATATATAACCGTGGTATTAAACCATCGTAGCACCAAGCCACCGAGACATGGTCACATTTATCAGGGATTATTATATATCCGTGGGGCTAGCCCACCGTGGTAGTAACTACCGTGATAGTCTCAAACACTTCCCCTTTCACATCTTTTCCCAACCCATGCAGAACATACCATCATATGAATGCATATGCTATCTTTACCGTAACAGATTACATCAATTATCTCACACCCATTAAAGGATTAATAGAGTCACATACCTGGTATTCCCACCTTTACCCATAAGGGTATTACGACTGCTTTTCAGTCATTCTGGCTTTTCAGCCCAAACAGTGAATATTACAAACAATTAAAAAAGTAAGAAGTGTGTGAAGTTTACACACATGATAACACGTAATACGACGCTTTCTATGTCAACACTATCGCTAATAGGAACTATTGCTATTTGCCTACTACTCTACTCAGAAGCCGGCCCACAACCTGGTGGCCAATCTCGAACAGCAGACACCATGCGCTTCTTGAACTTAGGGGCTGGGACTTCAGGTCCAACCCCTCCCTTTGTTTGGCTAGCGTTTGAATCCATGAAAAAGATCTTGGTCAATAGACCGGATTAAAGCATTGAAGCAGAGAACGATAAAGAATAAATGCTTCAAAGAAAAGATCCCTTATCTAGATTAACAAATCTCGAAGACTATAAGGCTTGGATTTAGCACTGTATACCCCAGTCGATTAGAACTAAATGCCTTTTAACACCCTTCAATCATAGACCAGATGCCGAAAGAATGTGAAGACAAGGCCCTCCTTCAACCGATTAAGAATTATAAGACAAGATTAATGCGTTCGGCATCCAAAAGAAGAGAAAAGAGAATTGAAACGAAAAGGGAATACCTACCACGATCAAAGAGAATCCGATTGACAAGGTTGTGGAATGGAGTGACGGTAATCCTCTAAACAAAGAACAAAAGAAGAAGATGAGCACTCCAGGAAGATTCGACCAAGAAGAAATATAGAAGGAATAAGAACAATGGATGCTTCAGCTTTAAAAAAGAAAACCCGTGAGAAGGTGAGGGATATGTTTTGACAAACGAAGAACAAGAAGAGGGGCTTAAGAGATTCAGATAAAGCAAGATGAACAAAGAGATGAATGGAAGTAATGGAGGATTCGGTCAAGAAGAAGAAAAGAAGAGTGAGGTTTCGACTTTAGGTGATGCAAATGAGAAGAAAGAAATGAAAAGTAGAGAGGATGGTAGGAGTTTCGGCTAAAACAAAGAAAAGGGTTCACAAGTTGTCAAAAGAGGAACACCAAATGCCAAAAGGGAAAAGAGCTTTCAAACTTGGCTACTAAACACCTCCAAAATTTGAAACCTACCACCCAAAACCGAAAAATGCCCTTTTGAGAACTAAAATGCCTATGACTATAAATGAGATTCGGCACACCCTAAACAAGCTAGAACCGATTCCTACACTCCCCCAAGCATTCAAAATCTGGCCACCACTTTCACCACATGCTAATCCCTTACTTTTCTCCTTCATTCACTCCTAATCACTCATTCAAAGATGATTTGAATGATTCAAACCCCTCCTTCTTCTCTCAGCCAAACATTTGAATTATTTGACTCTATTAACTCTTCCCTCTTGAAGCATCCTAGCTGAACTCTACCTCTATTCCCTTTGACTCCAAAAAATTCCAAAATTAGCACCATGTGACTTGAACCTGCTCCCTCTCTGCTCCCTTGTGGCATCACCTACCCGAACCTTAAGTGGCGCCTCCTTGCCTCTTTACCTCTTAAATTCTTGTGTTAAACAAACACAAATAATATCCCTTAAGTCCTATCTCAACTAGCTTTCCACTAAGGTGCCCAAAAAGAGAATTTTGGCCAAGGCCTAAGCTCAACCCCGAGCCTTCCCTAGACCCCTAAACACCCTAAACTAACTCATTAAACATAGCATACATACAAAAACACATTAAATGCAAGGACCCCCAATTCAGGATGTTACAGTTCTACCTTCCTTAAAGAATTTTGGCCTCAAAATTACCTGATCAAAAGAGATGAGGTATTGCTGCTGCATTGCTTCCTCTGGCTCCCATGTAGCTTCCTCAGAGCCGTGGTTTCGCCACAAAATCTTAACAACTGGAACAATCTTCCTTCCAACACCTTGACATCATGATCCAAGATCCGCACTGGATTTTCTTCAAAAGATATATTAGGGCTTACTTTGATTTCTTCCACTGGTACAACATGAGATGGATCCGAACAGTAGCATCTTAACATCAAAACGTGAAACACATCATGAATCTGACTTAACTCTGAAGGTAGGTCGAGCTGATAGGCTACTGGTCCCACACGCTTCAACACACGATAAGGCCCGATGAATCTAGGGCTTAACTTAGCCTTCCGTCCAAACCTTAGAATTTTATTTTATGGTGACACTTTTAAGAAATCTCGATCACCAACTACAAATTCTATGTCCTTATGCTTCAGATCAGCATAGGACTTCTGTCCGTCCGAAGCTTCCTTCAAAAATTCTATGTCCTTACGCTTCAGATTAGCATAGGACTTCTGTCCATCTGAAGCTTCCTTCAATCAAGTCTGAATTAACTTAACTTTATATTCCATTTCAGAAACCAATTCTGGACCAAACAACTGACGCTCACCCAACTTTGTCCAACAAGTAGAAGTGCGACACTTTCGACCATACAATGCTTCATACGGTGCCATCTAAATACTAGATTGGTAGCTATTGTTGTACGTAAATTCCGCCAATGGTAGAAATTCTTCCCTACTACCTCTGAAGTCTATGACACAGCCCCTCAACATATCCTCCAAGATTTGAATTACTCTCTCCAATTGTCCGTCAGACTGTGGATGAAATACTGTGCTGAAATCTAACCTTGTACCCAATGCTTGATGCAACGCCTTCCAAAATCTCGACGTAAACCTAGGGTCTCTGTCTGAGATGATAGAAACGGGTACTCTATGCAACCTCACAACCTTCGCTATATACAACTTAGCCAATTTCTGTAGAGAATAGTCGACACGTACCGGTATGAAATGAGCTAACTTCGTCAATCTTTCAACAATTACCCATATCAAATCCTTCTTAGTAGGCGTAAGAGGTAGTCCACTAACAAAGTCCATCGTGATCCTTTCCCACTTCCATCGCGAACCTTACCGTCAGAATAACTCGATGGCAACTAATGTTCTGCTTTTACCTGCTGACACGTCAAGCACTTACTCACAAATTTGGTTACTTCTCACTTCAGACTTAGCCACCAATACTGTTCTCACAGATCCCGATACATCTTGCTTCCTCCAGGATACGTAGCGTATGGGCTACTATGCGCTTCCTGCAAAATTCTATGCCTCAACTCAAAATTCTTTGGCATGCAAATTTCCCTCAAAAATATAATACCCCATCACTATTCACACTAAAATTCGCTATCTCATTATCTGATCCCAACTGAAACTTTAACTTTAACAACTCATCAGCCCACTACTTCTCTTTAATCTGACTAAACCAAGAAGGCTTCACTTGAAGTTTAGCTAATAGACTTCCATCATCATATAAGCTGAGATGAGCAAACATTTCTCTCAAGTCAGAAATCACCCTACGACTTAATGCATCTGCCACCACATTAGATTTACCCGGATGGCATTTAATTGAACAGTCATAATCTTTTAACAACTCGATTTTCCTTCGCTGCCTTAAGTTTAACTCTTTCTGGGTAAAAAGATATTTTAGGTTCTTGTGGTCCGTATAAATAACATACTTCTCCCCATACAGATAATGCCTCCAACTCTTTAGCGCAAACACTACTGCTTCCAATTCCAAATCATGCGTGGGATAATTCAACTCATGCGGTCTCAACTGTCGTGACGCATACGCTACCACTTTCCTATCCTATATCAGCACATATCCCAAGCCTGTGTGCGACGCATCACAATAAACCGCAAACTCCTTCCCAGCCTCAGGCTGTATTAAGACTGGAGCCTCCATCAGAATCCTTTTCTACCTCTCAAAACTCTTCTGTTGTTTATCAGACCAAACAAACGGAACCCCTTTCCTCAACAACTTGGTTAATGGTGCCGCAATCAAAGAAAACGCTTCAACAAACCTTCTATAATACCCACCAAACCAAGAAAACTTCTGATTTCTGCCACAGACTTAGGTGGCTTCCAATCCAACACAACTTTAATTTTTCGAGGATCAACCTTAATCCCCTCAGCAGACACAACATGACCCAAAAAGGTAACTTCTCTTAGCCAAAACTCACACTTACTAAATTTGTCGAACAACTGCTTCTCCCTCAGAACTTGTAAAACCACTCGAAGATGCTAATCATGCTCCTCCTCTGAATTTGAATAAACCAGGATATCGTCTATAAATACCATGACGAATCGATCCAGATAAGGTTGGAAAACCGGTTCATCATGTCCATAAACGCTGCTGGTGCATTGGTCAACCCGAATGGCATCACCAGGAATTCTTAGTGACCATAGTGAGTACAAAATGCCGTCTTATGAATATCCACCTCCTTGACTTTAAGCTGATGATATCCTGATCTTAAATCTATCTTCGAAAAGACTGAGGCTCCCTTGAGTTGATCGAACAGGTCGTCAATCCTCCGCAACGGGTACTTATTCTTGATAGTTAACTTATTCAACTACTGGTAGTCAATGCACATATGCATTGATTCATCCTTCTTAACAAACAGCACTGGCGCTCCCCATGGTGATACACTCGGTCGGATAAAACCTCGATCTAGCAGCTCTTGAATCTGAGCTTTCAACTTCTTCAACTCTTTGGCCCCATCCTATATGGAGTGATAGATACAGGCACTGTCCCGGAAGAAGATCAATTCTGAATTCCACCTCGTGATCCGCAGAGGTAGTCTTGGAAGCTCTTCTGGGAAAACATCAAGAAATTCCTTCACTGTTCTAACATCCCCCACGGACAAATCTTTGACCTCCAAAGCTCAAACCAAAGCTTAGTGGAGTGAATGGGTTAAAACTTAGGTGCCTTTATCATCTTAGTATATCAAATCATTAATGTGGTCTCGACATGTATAATAAAGGCAAGTTCTAGAATAACAATTTAGTGTTGACACACTCATAATCAATAAAGTGAGCATGAAAAAGAATATATGCTCTATAAGGCTCAAGTCTCACAAAAATTATGGGTTTTTGACATCAATCCTGTAAATTTCAAACTTCAAGGTAATATTCAAATTCAGTTTAACAACCTAGGAAATTTTTTATTCTTGAAAAATAGACTTATCATGCTTGATTCTCTAGTATTTTTCAAGTATAAATCATCAATGCACAATTATCAATGACATACTCAAAAACATATTGATAAACCATAAAAGTAACATATTTTAATCCCACATTTAGTATGCTTTTGGATGATTTAGCCTTCAAATTATGTAAAAAGGTTCTCTTAATCCTTTCTTTTTATGTCTTATACTCAAAAGCATCCGAGAATGAAAAGAATGAGAAACGGGCTTAAATCGGACCAAATTGGGCCAACCCAAGAAATTGGCATAGCCTGAACTTCAAGTCACACGGCTATGCCTTGCCAATCATTCAAAGACACGCCCCAAGCAAGAATTGCAAGGCCATGTCCCAATTGACAGACCTGAAGCACGACCTGAATCCCAACTTACACGGCCATGCCACGACCGTGCCTCAATCAATAGAATCAACACACGGCCTGAAGTCGACTGACACGGGTGTGTGCCATGGCCGTGCCCCTGTTAGGGAATGAGTAATTTCACTCGATTTGGATGTTTGAGGCCAAAGAAACATACTCTTAAGTCCACTTAAACACTTTAATAGTAATTCTACTTGAAGGAGGTACTTAGGAGCCAAGTAAAGCATATAAGGAGCCTATATAAACAACCCAAGGCAGCCATTCTGAGGGGAGTTTTGTGGGCAGAGTTTTCTGCTAGAGCTTTTATTCAAAGAAATACTCGGAGATAGCCAGTTGATCCATCTCTAGAAATCGAGTTCTACTTAAGACAGAGGATCTCCTCTTCAATTCCTTCAGGGGGTTTTAGAGATTTCTTATGTTTTGTTTTATCTTTTCTCTTGAGATATTTTCTTATTTTGTTATGAACTAAACCCTTCAGATACCTGAAGGGGATGAAACCTATGATGGATTTTGTTATTTGATTTTATAAATTATATGATAAGTACTTAATTTTTTCTTAATTATGTTGCTTAATTTAATCTGATGTGCTTAGGTGGAGGAGGAATAAACCCTGCCTAAGAGTAGATCTAACATAATTAAGTGGAGTTGATCGAGCGCCTAGAGATAGGGTTATGAGATTTTTTCGAATTAGGGTGAAACCTAATATGGGAGTCCATTGATCAATTTACTGCTTCCTTAGAGGGTTATTATAAGAGAACGAGAGTTCCACTAATTAACCTAAGGTTAGACATTATTCGCCTCGAGAGAGGGTTTAATATAGGTTAGGGAATCTCACGGATCAAGCTAAGTAAAGAAGTCATATGAATTAAAGGTTAGATAACAAGAGAAGTTATAGGTGGATTCTTCCTGAGGGTATCGTCATAATCAACTGAGTTTTTCCACAGTCTTTTCCCAAAGTTTCATTCTTTTGGCCTTGCATCTACTTTAGTTTTTCATCAGTTTTTAGAGTAATAAACCAATCACTCCATATTTCAGGCTAAATAATAGAAGGAAAGTGAGTAGTAGTACTTTTAGGTTCCCTTGGGTTCGATAAAGATACTCTTGCCTAAACTATATTACTGTTCGATAGGTGCACTTGCCTCCATCATTGTTATAGTTAGTCTATAGGTTCGATCATTCTTTTTATAAATATTAAAACTCGACTGTTTGACACGATCAAGTTTTTGGCGCCGTTGCCGGGGAACACTAAAATATTAAGAAAGCTCTATTTCTATTACTTTAGCCATTATTTTAATATTTCGCAATTTACTTTTATTTTTTGTTTAGGTTAAATTTTTATTTATACTAAATTTCTTTCTTCTCCTAGCAGATACCTCTAGTTTATGACTAGAAGGAACCCGAGAGGACCTCTAGCATACGAAAGTGACATTGAAGCTACCGCTCATAGAAATCGCAGAGAAATTAGATGAGATCTAGACTACCAAAGAGAAGAACAACAAGACAGTTCCAATCCTACTGAAGGGATGGACGAAAATAATCCACCGCCAAATGTGTAAGAACAGAATGCTCCGCGTACTATGTATGATTATGCTAAACCTGATTTGACAGGAGCAGAATCTAGTATTGTTAGGCCCACTATAGCTGCTAATAATTTTGAATTAAAGCTGAATACAATACAAATGATTCAACAGTTTGTTCAATTTGATGGTTTTTTAGAGTTCTGTGATACCTTCAAAATAAATGGCATTTCTGACGATGCCATACGTCTTCGATTATTTCCCTTTTCATTAAGGAATAAAGCCAAGCAATGGTTGAACTCGTTACCATGAGGGTCAATCACCACATGGGATCAAATGACTTATAAATTTCTTTTAAAATATTTTCCACCAGCCAAAACGGCCAAATTTAGGAATGACATATCTTCTTTTGTGCAGAATGACGCAGAAACATTATATGATGCATGGGAAAGATATAAGGATCTCCTAAGAAGATGTCCACACCATGGATTACCTTTGTGGCTTCAAGTCCAAACTTTTTACAATGGTGTGAATTCTTTAACAAGGCAAATAATTGACTCATCAGCTGGTGGAACTTTGAATAACAAAACTCCTAAAGCGGCTTACAACTTTATTGAAGAGATGTCATTGAATACCTATTAATGGAAAATTACAAGGGCCAAACCGACAAAATCAGTCGAAGTTTTTAACATAGACGTAGTGACAATGGTGTCAACACAGGTAGAGATGATGAATAAAAAGCTTGATAATTTATGCTCTTCGCAGTACACCCAGTAATGCAATGCAAAGCGAGTGGGAATGTGGTGAATCTTGAGCCCCACCCTACCAACCAGGAGCAGAACATGAGCAGACAAACTATAGAGGTAAAAATTTTAGATCCAATAATAATCCTTATAGTAACACTTATAACGAAGGTTGGAAGAACCACCCAAATTTCTCGTGGGGAGGATAAGGAAATCAAAGGCAGCAACCTCCTCCGAATTATCAAAATCAGCCATATCCACAAGAGAAGCAATCAAACCTTGAAGAGATGCTAACGATATTCATGGAAGCCACGGATTCTCATTTCCAAAAGACTAAAGCAGCACTTGATGAACAACAAAAATCGATCAAAGGGATTGAGAATAAAGTTGGAGAACATACTAAGTCAGTTGGACATCTCACGAAGCTGATTTCTGAACGTCAACAAGGACGTCTACCAAGCAACACAGAAATAAACTCAAAAGAACAGATCCAAGCCATCACAACTCAAGAGGGTATAAAGGTAGACGAGCCCACCACAGTACAAGAAACCAAGGAAGAAAAAGGTAAAATAGAGGTAGCATACAAAAAGCCAAAACCAATAATCAAAGAATACAAACCTCGCATACCTTATCCCGAAGCATTGAAAGGAGATGATTCAGAGGAACAGTTCGGTAAGTTTCTTAAACTTTTAAAGAAATTACATATTAAATTACCCCTTCTTGAAGATCTTTTCCAGATGCCAAACTCGAGGAAATTTTTAAGACAACTCGTGACAAACAAACGCAAATTAGACAAAGAGCACCACGTGGAACTAAACACAATATGCTCAACAATATTACAAAATAGACTACCACAGAAACAAAAAGATCAAGGGAGTTTTATGATTCCATGCTTAGTTGGCAGTTTAACTATTGATAATGCATTAGCTAATCTAGGGGAAAGTATAAATGTCATGCCTTATACATTGTTTAAATGACTAGGTCTAGGGAAGCCCAAACAAACTAGGATGAGTATTCAACTAGTTGATAAAATTGTTAGAATTCCTAGGGGCATTATTGAAGATATGCTTGAAAAAATCGATAAATTTGTTTTCCCAGTAGATTTTGTTGTTTTAGACATGGATGAGGATAATTCAATCCCCTTAATTCTAGGAAGACCTTTTCTAGCAATTGCCAAGACTAAAATTGATGTTGCCACAGACGAGCTCATACTTCGTGTAGGAGATGAATTGATTAAGCTTCAAGCTCTCGGCTCAGCCAGAACAATAGATGATGAAGGTAAGAAAGTCACTTCAATAGATAATCAAATTATTCAACTTTCATCGCAAGAAACACCACATAAAGACAACCCTGAGCCGATTATAAGCCCGGAAACAATAAAGAAGAATCCTACAAGGGACAAGACCTTAGGCTTGAAAAGCAAAAGATACAAGTCAAAGAAAAGTCAGATCCACACGAAGTAAAACCAGAGGAACCGCCAAAAAAGCTCGTAGGGACATCAAATCACTTCAAAATAGGAAACTAGGTATTGTTAGACAAAGCAGATCCCCATATCACTTCAACAAACCTGAAACCAAAGGGAGAAATTTTGCTTGAGGTACACAATATTTCCCACACGAAACAGTCAAGGTAAGCAACGCAACATTCGACACCTCCAAGGTAAATGCTTCTCAACTTGAACTTTGTCATAGAACTATAAGCATGAGGGAATATGTTCAAACCTTTAAACCTCCCTGAAATTTTTTTTTCTTTTGAAGAGTCTAGCTTAAGACTATAAATGAGCACTTTTTGAGAGGCAACCCAAACAATAATTTCTATTTGGTAGTTTAAGTTATATTCTTATCTCTATTTTCTCTTTTAGAATTCAATAAATTAAAAAAATTACAAATTCCCAAACCATACGGTCTAGCACACGACCGTGGCCATGGTCATGTGGGCACACTTAATCACCATACTGGCATAGTAGGGACCGTACAAATCTTGACCCAACCAACTGTAGAAATCACGGGCTCACCTACCCCACCACGGCCGTGCGAGGCGACTGGGTTAACACTGCCATTATAGAAATGGGCATGGAAGCAGAGACAAATGAACGTGGCACTCCAACATGCCTCCAAACACGGTCGTGCAATACAGTCGTGCAAAGCAGCACGCCCTAGATACACGAGCTGGGATAGAGTCAGAAGCAAAAATCTATTTAAACCCCTCAGCCCTTTCCCTTTCCCCCATCTTCTTTCCTCCTTCTTTTTCTTTCAATTTTTTCTGTCTTGCATTAGAAAAGGTGTTCAGACTCTTGAGCTACACTAAAATCATGCGGAAGAAGCGTAAGAGGCCAATAAAATCTCCTTAAAGGAGACCCCAACACATAAGGACATGCCAAAAACTTCAGTTATTTAACACGCCAAGGGTCTCCGGCACCATTTCGGTTCTATTTTTCTTTTCTCTTCACCTTTATTTTTCTTATCTATAATTCTCTTCTACTTAATTTAATTCCCTTCATCCTAGTTTCTTGGTTTTAGGTTCTAAAGGCTACTTGGGAATCACGCACCATAGCCGTAGAGGTCATAACCACGTCGCAAACCATCCAACAATAAGGACTCCTTAATCCATTAGTCTTTTCTTTCGATTTCAATTTTCTTCTTAGTCTCTTTCTCTTTATTCCCTTTATTTTTAATTATAATATTAGTATATTATTAATATTTCTTTAGATTTCTTGGGTATATCTTCCCCTCCCCAATTTCTTCATCTAGCAGAGATCATTGGTAGCCACCCCACCGGGCCCATAGAAAACACCATCATAGCCACCAAAGACACCAACTCCGTAATCATCCAAAATTTAGGAAGTGTTACTTCTCCCCTTCTCTTTTTATTTCATAATTATTTATCTATCTTTTACATTGAGGACAATGTACAACCTAAGTGTGGGGGGATAAAAGTGTCTAACTTTTTGCATAATTTTCAAAAATCCTAAATTTTAAAACTTGTTTTCAAGTATTTTCTTATATTACTAATTAGGATGAAATTTCTAATGATTTATGATTATTATTGATATGTTTTAGAGTAAGTCATAGTTAATTGTGCATTGATGATTAAATTTGAATAATACTAAAGAATCGAGCATGATAAGTATGCTTTCTAAAAATAAAAAATTGATAGGTCGTTGAAATGAATTTGAGTACTACCTTGAAATTTGGAATTTATAAAGATTGATATCAAAAACACCAATAATTTTTTGTGAGATTTTGAGCCTTATAGAGCATATATTCTTTTTCATGCTCACTTTATTGATTATGAGTGTGTCAACTTTGAACTGTTATTCTAGAACTTGCCTCATTTATACATGTCAAGACCACATTAAAGATTTGATATACTGAGATGATAAAGGCACCTAGGTTCTAACCCGTTCACTCCATAAAAAGCATACCTTCACAAATTAACCCCTAGTGAACCCCATTGAATCCTAACAACCTTTTTATTGACTCACCTTCTAATATTAACCCAAAATCCCTTTGTATTTGTTATCAGCATTCTTTTGACTACCCTTTAGTTGAGGTTTGATTTGATTAAATTACCTATTATATTAGTTTAGTAGTTACATTTCTAATATAATATTTTAGTTTGTTCTTAAAAAAACCAAGTATATTCAATATTAGTAGTATATAAAAGAGCTTAGAGCATTTAAACTCCAATTGTTGTAGAAAAGCTCAGATTAAAGTATTATCAAATTGTAAGTGATGAAAATACTCTTTATTATAGAGTAATTATCAATAGTAGGTATTATTAGTTTTCATTCGATGTAAATATTCATATTCGGTTCTTTGTTTTTGGATTAGGTAATTAGTCAAGTCAATCTCGATTCTAACCTCTAATTCACTTCGTATCCACACCCTTAACCTTAGCCCTCTACAACCTTGATAAAGACCTTTTGATCTGTATCATCTCATATACAATGGTGGAGATTTGATTTTCGTAAGCCTATGGGATTAACTTTTCGTGTTTGACTTAGAGTGCTTATTCTTGAACCTTAAACACTTGAGTGATTTGAGTGAATTTTTGTGAGGATGTCAATCCTTGTCGCTTTTGAATTAAAGGTAATTACTTAGATAAGGGAGACACCTATGTTTCGTATTACAAAGGTATGACTTATCATGATTGAATCTTTAGGACTCTTTGAGTTTAATTATCCATGTATAAATTATCTATGAATTATGATGAGACATTGTCAATAGGAATTATGAATTATGGAAAGTTTGTTTTAATTGTAAGTTGAGAATTTTGCTTGAAGACAAGCAAAAGCTTAAGTGTGGGGGTATTTGATAAACCGTAAAAGTAACATATTTTAATCCCACATTTAGTATGCTTTTAGATGATTTAGCCCTCAAATTATGTAAAAAGGTGCTCTTAATCCTTTTTTATGTCTTATACTCATGAAAGCACCCGAGAATGAAAAGAATAAGAAACGGGCTTAAAACAGACCAAATTGGGCCAACCCAAGAAATTGGCACGGCCTAGACTTCAAGTCACACGGTCATGCCTCACCAATCATTCAAAGAGACGCCCAAGCACGAATTTCAAGATCGTGTCCCAATCGACAGACCTGAAGCACGACTTGAATCCCAACTTACAAGGCCTGTGCCACGGCCGTGCCTCAATCAACAAAATCAACACATGGCCTGAAGTCGCCTGGCACGGGTGTGTGCCATGGCCGTGCCCCTATTATGGGAATGAGCAATTTCACTCAAATTTGAATGCTTGAAGCCAAAGAAACATACTCTTAAGTCCACTTAAACACCTTAATAGTAATTCTACTTGAAGGAGGTACTTAGGAGCCAAGTAAAGCATCTAAGGAGACTATATAAACAACCCAATGCAGCCATTCTGATGGGAGTTTTGGTGGGCAGAGTTTTTAGCTAGAGCTTTTATTCAGGGAAATACTCGGAGATAGCCAGTTGATCGATCTCTAGAAACCGAGTTCTACTCAAGACAGAGGATCTTTTCTTCAATTCCTTCAGAGGGTTTTAGGGATTTCTTATGTTTTGTTTTATTTTTCTCTTGAGATGTTTTCTTATTTTGTTATGAACTAAACCCTTCAGATACCAAATTATATGATAAGTACTTAGTTTGAATCTGATGTGCTTAGGTGGAGGAGGAATAGACCCTGCCTAAGAGTAGATCTAACATAATTAAGAGGAGTTGATTGAGAGCCTAGAGATAGGGTTACGAGATTTTGCCAGACTAGGATGAAACCTAATATAGGAGTCCATTGATCGATTTACTGCTTCCTTAGGGGGTTATTATAAGAGAATGAGAGTTCCACTAATTAACATAAGGTTAGACGTTATTCACCTCGAGAGAGGGTTTAATATAGGTTAGGGAGTCTCACGGATCAAGCTAAGTAAAAGGTTATATGAATTAAAGGTTAGATAACAAGAGAAGGCATAGGTGGATTTTTTCCGAGGGTATCATTGTAATCAACTGAGTTTTTCCACAGTCTTTTCCCAAAGTTTCATTCTTTTACCCTTGCATCTAGTTTAATTTTTCATTAGTTTTTAGATTAAAAAACCAATCACTCCATATTTCAAGCTAAATAATAGAAGGAAAGTGAGTAGTAGTACTTTTAGGTTCCCTTGGGTTCGATAAAGATACTCTTGCCTAAACTATACTACTGTTCGATAGGTGTACTTGCCTCTATCATTGTCATAGTTAGTCTACAGGTTCGATCATTCTTTTTATAAATATTAAAACTCGACTATTTGACACGATCACATATAAATAAAAAACATAAATCATTAGAAATTTCACCCTAATTGATAATATGAGAAAATTACTTAGGAATAAGACTAAAATTCAGGATTTTGGAATAGTACAAAAAGTTAGGTACTTTTACCCCCACACTTAGGATGTACATTGCCTTCAATGTATAAAGATAGTAACTAATAATGTAATCAAAAGAGATGGGGAGAAGTGATACTTCCTGAATTTTGGATGATTTCAAGAGCTGACAGAGGTCATGGTGGCATTTTCTATGGGCCTGGTAGGGTGATTACCGATGAGCTTTATGCTAGATTAAGAAATTGGGTAGCCTCTAAGGCTGTGGTGCCTGATTTCCAAGTAGCCTTTAGAACCTAAAACCAAGAAACTAAAAGAATTTAAAATATATTAAGCAGAAGAGAATTATAGATAAGTAGGATAGAGGGGAAAAATAAACATAAAGAAATATTTAAATAGTCTAAAAGACTCTTGCCTTGGTGTTTGGATGGAGTGGCTGCATGAACTTATGTGTTGGGGTCTCTTTTAAGGAGACAATGCTTGCCTTCTTACACTTCTTCGGCATGATTCTAGTGTAGCTTAAGAGTCTGGACACTTAAAGAAAGAAAGAAAAAGAAGGAAGAAGAATGAGGAGAGAAGGAAGGGGGCTATAGGGTTTAAATAGGGTCTCAAATCTGGCACATTCCCACGCCCGTGGACTGAGGGTGTGTTGAATTACACGCCACATCGCACGATCGTGTGTCTAGGCGTGTTTGCTCCCCCACGCTTGTTTTCCAAGTGGCACGCTTGTTTTTGAAAAGGCAGCGTGTTAGCACGGTTGGGTAGCGTGGGCGTGTTTGTCCCATGTCTAATAAGTCAGTGGCTTCACACAGTTGTGGATCATGGCTGTGCCAATTTACTGGTGCTCGTGGGAGAGTGGTTGGATCCGTGACGTCAAAAAGTGGTTGGGATTTGATTTACACGGCCTCTGCTATGTCAGTACAGAGATTTTGGTGGTCCACACGGCCAAGGACACGGCCGTGTATAAGGACGCGTGTCCTGAAATTTGCACTTTTGGTTAAGCTACAAAGGGAAAGAGAAAGAGAAGAAAACAAATGTAAAAAAAAGTAGGGTTAGTACTCAGGTTACCTCCCAAGAAGCACTCGTTTATAGTCTTTGTAACATCCGGATTTTGGGGTCTCTCATTTTAATTCATATCTGTATGTTAGTATGCTCTGTATGCTTGTTTGAGTGTGTCTAGGGCTTCAAGAAACCTTGAGGTTAAGTTTGAGCCTTATGTAAAATTTTTGGTTCTAAGCTGTTAGGGGAGAGCTAGTGGCATCAGACCTTAAGGGATTTAATGTGGTGTTTAAGGACACAACAAGTGAAGTGGTGGAGTGGCAAGGTGACGCTTAAGAGTAAGGGGAGTTGACGCCTCAAGGGGGAGTTACAAGGGGGAAGGAGTTCGAGTAGCATGAGTTGCATTTTGAGGATTTATTTTGGCATCTGGAGGGGAGGTGTTGGAGTTCGGCCAAGACACTGCTAGAGGGAAATGTTGAATGAGTCAACAACTTAAATGTGTGGCTATAAGGGGAGGTGGAAGTTTGAATCATTCAAACTTGTTTGAATGAGTAAAGGGGAGGAAATTTAGGAGAGAAAGAAGGGATGAGGAGTGAGGTTTGAGTGTTGGCCGAATATGGGGTTCTTGGGGAGAGGATTTTCGGTCATGAGGGAGTGTTCAGTTGGGGGGCTTTAGGTGCTGAAATTGAGTGTTTAGTAGTAGGAGAGTGTTCATTTTTCTTTCTTTGAGTTTCTTTTCTCTAGTTCTTTGCTGAAGGTGTCAAGCAAGAGTTATTAGTTTTCTTCTTTATTTTTTTCTCCTATAGTCAAAAGCCGAAAGTGGGAGTGACCATTTTGGGTGCATCTTGATCATCTTCTTTTCTCTTCATATCTTCTCTAAAGGCAAACCACATCTTCTTCTTCTTTTCTTTTCTTTTTCATTTTGATAACCTTCACTTCTCTTACAAAAGCCAAATAACCCTTCTAGCCATTAGAACCTTGGCCGAATCTTCCATTCATCACTACTTATCTCTTTTTCATCTTTATTTGTTCTTCTATTTTATCGATTCCTTGAGCCTCATCTCTTGGCCGAAGCATTCAAAGCCAAGTATCTCTTTGGTGGTAACTCTTTCATTTGCCAATTGCTAGAAGAAGCACCGTCATTCATTTAGTGCCAACTCTCTTAATCGATTTCTAGTAATAGTGGTAAGAAGTTCTCTTTTAATTAAATATCTCTCTTTTGCTCTTTTAGATTGCCGAAACCAGAGTCTAACTCTATTTCTTATGTGTTGCCAAATCCTTGGAGGGCTTGATTTCATGCCTTTTGTTTGTAGCCAGCGTGAGGAGCATTAGGGATCAGTTGGGTTCGATTATTCAAGGATCTTTGACAACCTTTAAACTTAAGTGATAACCTTCAGGATTCTACCGACTTTGGTAAGGGTATTCTTTCCAATCCAAGTATTATTTTGGATTTCGTTATAGTTTTATTCAATATATTAACCAGGTCTTCTGACCAAGATATTATTTGATGGATTCAAGTACCAGCCAAGAAATGAAAGGGGTTGGACACGTAGTCCCTACCCCCAAGTTTAAAAAGTGGTCAGTTTCAACGGTTCGAGATTGGCCATCGGGCTATGGACCAGCGTCTGAAAAGGATAAGCAGATCGTTGTAGTCTCTTCGAGTGAGAACGTTAGGGAGATCGATAGCCTAGTTCTACAGGTTTTCAGGTGAGTAATTATCACACTATTTTCTTTGTTGATTTAAATTAAATATATGTATCATGTGTGGTAGCCGAAATAGTGGTTGTGGTGGTATTATTACCTATATGGGGTAATTCAGTAAACCAGGTTAGTATACTACCTATGTTAAAATTGATGATAAATGGTTGTGGATGCATGTAAGCATGTTGAATATATATACTCAAATGTTATCATGTTCTATCATGTTGTCATTAACCAAATTATGTTGCATGTGCATTGGGTTTGGGATATTATGATTAAAGGGGAAGTGTGTATATATATGGGTGACTCTGTCACGGTTGATGATGACCTCGAGTCTCATCATGGATTACTGTGATTTAATCACATGAATTAGTGGCTAGACCACTTAAGTGGACTTTGAGCAGTGTGTCTGTCAGCATAGACTACCAAAGAGGTGTGCAGCGAATGGAGGGTCGATTGTAGAAATCCCCCAGTGTGTATGAGGATGGATGTACGGGTGGTGTGTAGCGGATGGATACTAGGTTGGGATGGGTTAACATATTGCATCTTTATATGTGGTTTATCAATTTGATGTGGATTTTGGGACCAAACCTATTTGTGGAATGACGTGGAATAATTGCATACTGAGTCTCAATGACTCACCCTATTTTCCAAACACATTGCAAGTATTCCTTAACTCGTTGGACTGGGTTGGATCGGACTCGAGGTGGCCATGCAGGGTTTTGATTTCAATTTTGTTTTAAAATATTAATTGCTATTTTCTGTTGGGATATTTTCATTCTGTAATAAGGCCACTCCTAATTTGATAAACTTTGGGAATTTTTATGTAGTTTTACTATTTTGTAACTGTTAAAGAAATGTTTTACTTTACATCCGATAATATTGAAACAATAAAAAAAATAGGTTGTCAAAACTTGAGCAATGTAATAAAACAACGGTTTTCTACTTGTAACAATAAGGGTATTAAGTTATATTTTCACTCAACAGCTGAAATTTTCTTCAACTACAAACCCCTAATTTTAGAAACCCCAATTTCAATAGACAGTCTTTATTTTACAATATTTTTCCTCCCTTAGAAACAAAATTCCTTTTTCACCTTTTTCCCTAGTAACATGTTAGATCCGGTCGTGATGTTGGGCCGGGTTTGAGGTGTTACAATTTTTGGTATCAGAGCCAGGTTCAAAAGCTCGACTTTGAGTTTTGGGTTCAAAACGTCTTTTAAAATGGTTTTAAAACATAGTAGGATGAAATACATGTTTTTTTCTTTTGCATGGCTCCTGCGTCTCCAGCCCAAGTCCGCTAGGTAAGTATTCTAACTCTTGTTCTGATATGATATGGGGTTTGATGGGCTTTATGGGCATAGACTTGTAGGATAGTGATAATGGACCTTAGGGCTCGACTGAACAATTCTGCAAATTTCATAAGATTTAATTTCCCTAATTAAACATGTCTGTGAACAAGTTGCAAAGTTAGGGGGTGGTAACAGGCATACACATGCCTAGGAATGGATCCAGGAAGAGCTTGGTACTTGAGCGGTCCTAGTGACTCACCTCCTCTTTTCGAGAATCCTACCTGGTGCATAGTGTCTGTTCACCTTAGCCGCGAGGACTTGTTGATGGGCCAAAGTCATGACTAAAACCCGAAAGGGACCAGTACCCTAATTTTTGCAAAACTACTTAAATGTCCCTGATTTTGTAAATTATCTAAAATACCTTAGGTTGAGAAAAATTTACCGAAACACCTTTGATTTTGTAAAATGACCAAAATACCCTTGTTTGAAAAATTACCAAAATACCCCTAGATTACAAAATTACAGAAATATCCCTATTTTGAAAACCACCAAGAAACATTATTTTGAAAAAAATTATGAAAATACCCGGTAGTGAAATGATGAAAATATCCTTAGGTGATGAATGTGAGTTCATAGATGTTTACTTGTGCTTGATGTATGTATGTGATGCTCTGCTTGATGTGGATTGAATGTCAACTCTGGAATTAGGAAATGCAGATTTGAGAACTGAATTTTGTAAATAGAATTAAAATTCGAAAGAACTACTGTTAAAATTCTTTTCCATAAAATGGTCCATTGTTAAATAGTGGAAAGAGATGCTAATGCATAAAATTTCTAAGTCAGATTAAATCATGAACGCTAGTCATGAGCACTCGAGGACGTGGGCGTAATGTGCGTGGTCGTGGTAGGGGTAGGGTGATCGTGTTTCAACCAAGAGGGTCTAGTTATGGGTCAAAGAATGAGGTACCGCTATCGCTCACCGCAGGCGAGCTTGAGGTCAAACGGATGGAGATGATAGTATCTCGTGCAATGTCATGGGTTCTAGAGCGTGTGGTCAAGCGTGCACGGGATAGCAACACAGAAGTCCATCCCTGAGTGACTCCGAGCTAATGGAGCCAAAATGTTTAGAGGTATCTCGGGAGTCCAAACGTGGTGAATATTGGCTGGAGGCGGTCGAGGGAATTATGGATGACTTAGACTGCACAGCTGAAGAGAAGCTAAAGGGCACAGTTTCTTTACTTCGAGATGAGGCCTACCAGTGGTGGCTCACCATCAAAGAGGGTACTCCGGCAGACCGAGTGGATTGTGATTTCTTTAAGATAAAGTTTCAAGTGAAATATGTCAGAGCCAGTTATGTGGATGCGCAGAGGAAGCCATTCTTGAATTTAGTTCAAGGGGGTAAGTCAGTAGCCGAGTATGAGGTAGGATTTCTGAGGTTAAGCCGGTACACCCAAGAAATTGTTGCAACTGACTACGAACGCTGTGTGAGATTTGAAGATGGGCTGCGAGACGAGCTGCGGGTGTTGATAGCTCCTCAGCGAGAGAGAGATTTTACTGTGTTGGTGGAAAAAGCAAAGATAGCTGAGGAGGTTAAGCGAATTAAGAAGCAGAACAGGGACAAGGACAGAGCCAAGAATAAGAGGAGTTATAGACCGTCAGGGTCATTTGGAAATTTTCAGAAAAGGCCTAGGGTAGATGGACCTGTCCGCATTGCTACGCCGGCTGCTGTTGGGTAATTTCGATAGTGTGCTCATTATAGGAGATCACATGCGGGGGTGCTGGGGAAGAAACAAGGAGTGTTTTAAGTTTGGGTCAAAGGATCATCTGATTAAGAATTATCCACAAGATATGGCTAGGGCTAGGATGGTAGGTCAGGGGTATGTACAGCCAGGAGGGGTGGTCAACAAGTGTCAAGAGGTTGTGGTCTGAATCGAGGAGGGAATGGTTTTGGCCAATGTCGCAGGGCACCGAGCAGAGGATCAAGGAGTACTAAGGCAAGGCAGCCTGGGTTAGTGTACGCGGCTAGATGTCGTGAGGAGGGGGAGGCACCAAACGTGATAACGGGTACGTTTCTCATTTTTGAGTTACCCTTTATTGCACTGATTGATGTTGGGTTAACTCACTCTTACATTGCTAGTATGGTGTCTAGAACTTTGAGTATGAATCCTGAAACTGTCTCTAGGGAGATGACTGTGCTTAGTCCTTTAGGGAAATCGGTAGTGGTAGACAAATTCTTTAGAGATGTGCCTCTAGAAGTCCAAGGGTCAGTTTTTCCAGCTAACTTGATGGAGCTACCATTTGGGGAATTTGACTTAATCCTAGGCATGGATTGGTTGGAAAGGTATCGTGAGAATTTGGACTGTGCTGCTAAGCGCATGATGTTAAGGACTCCTGAAGATGAAGAAGTCTTGGTGATAGGCGAGAGGAGAAACTATTTATCTAATGTATTGTCCACTCTCAAGGTAGAAAGAATGGTGGAAAAAGGTGCATGGCCTTCCTAATGTTTGTTAATGCCTTGGATGCAAAGGAAGCGACCGTGGGGGAGGTTAGAATAGTAAAGGAGTTTGTGGATGTTTTTTAGAAGAGCTTCCAGGGTTGCCGCCAAATCGTGAGGTAGAGTTTGGAATTGAGCTTCTACTGTGCATGACTCAGGTGTTCATCGCCTTACAGGGTGACACCGAAGGAGCTGGTGGAATTGAAAGCTCAAATCCAAGAGTTGTTAGATCGCGATTTTATTCAACCTAGTGTGTCTCCATGGGGAGCACCGGTGTTGTTTGTAAAGATGAAAGATGGATCTATGCGTATGTCCATAGATTACCGCTAGTTGAATAAGCTGACAATCAAGAACAAGTACCTGCTATCGAGGATAGACGACTTGTTTGATCAGCTCAAGGGGGCTTCAATCTTTTTGAAGATAGATCTGAGGTTTGGATATCACCAGCTTAAGGTAAAGGAAGTAGATATTCACAAGATGACTTTTTAGACTCGCTACGGGCACTATGAATTCTTGGTAATGTCATTTGGGTTGACAAATGCACCAGCTGCGTTCATGAATATGATGAACCGGGTTTTTCAACCCTATCTGGACCAGTTCATGGTAGTGTTCATAGATGACATTCTAGTATACTCCAAGTCAGAGGAGGAGCATAATGCACATCTTCGGGTAGTTCTACAGATTTTAAGGGAGAAGAAGTTGTATGCCAAATTTAGTAAGTGCAAATTTTGGCTAAGGGAAGTTACTTTTTTGGGTCATGTGGTATCGGCTGAGGGGATAAGAGTTGATCCTTGGGAGATCGAGGTAGTGCTGGAATGGAAACCACCTAAATCTGTGGCAAAAATTTGAAGTTTCTTGGGGTTGGCAGGATATTACAGAAGGTTTATCGAGGGATTTTCCTCAATTGCAGCACCCTTGACTAAGTTGTTGAGGAAGGAGGTACCTTTTGTGTGGACGGACAAGTAGCAAGAGAGCTTCGAGAAGCTAAAAAGATTTTAACAGAGGCTCCGATATTAATTCAGCCTGAGGCTGGAAAGGATTTTGCGGTGTATTGTGATGCTTCTCACACGGGGTTAGGGTGTGTGCTGATGTAGGAGGGGAAGGTTGTTGCTTATGCATCTCGACAGTTAATACCTCATGAGATTAACTATCCCATGCATGATCTGGAGTTGGCTACGGTGGTTTTTGCTTTAAAAGTGTAGAGGCATTATTTGTATGGAGAGAAGTCTGTAATCTACACTAACCACAAGAGTCTGAAGTATCTGCTGACTCAGAAGGAGCTGAACTTGAGGCAGCGAAGGTGGGTGGAGTTATTAAAGGATTATGACTACTCGATTGAATACCATCCGGGAAGGAAAATGTGGTGGCGGATGTGTTAAGCCAGAAGGTAGTATCAGATTTGAGAGCGATGTTTGCCCATCTTAGCTTGTATGACGACGGGAGTTTGTTAGCTGAGCTGCGAGTGAAGCTAACATGGATAAGTCAAGTAAAAGAGAAACAGTTGGTGGATGAGGTTCTGAGTGCTCGACTTCTGCAAGTGCAGGATGGTGGAATAGAGGATTACAGTGTGAGAAGTGACGAGGTTTTGTGTTTCTGTGGGAAGGTGTGCATGCCAAAGGATGTGGAGTTGAGGTAGATGATTCTTCTGGAATTGCATAGTAGCCCTTATGCTAGAGGAAGTAAGATGTATCAGGATCTGCGAGAACAGTTTTGGTGGCCTGGATTGAAGTGGGAAGTTAAAGAATTTGTGGGGAAGTGTTTGACGTGTCAGCAGGTCAAGGCTGAACACCAATTGCCTTCAAGGTTGTTATAGCCGATAAAGATTCCACAGTGGAAGTGGGAGAGAATCACGATGGATTTTGTTAGTGGGCTACCCCTTACGCCCACTAAGAAAGACTCTGTATAGGTGATAGTGGATAGGTTGACAAAGTCGGCTCATTTCATACATGTTCGTGTCGACTACTGTCTTTAAAGGTTAGCTAAGCTATATCTAGTAGAAATTGTGAGACTCCATGGGGTACTAGTATCAATTATATCAGATAGGGACCCTAGATTTACGTCGTGGTTTTGGAGGGCATTACATTACGCTTTGGTACTAGATTGGATTTTAGCACGACTTTTCATTCGCGGACAGATGACCACCGAGCGGGTAATTCAAGTTTTGGAAGATATGTTGAGGGCTTGCGTCATTGATTTTAGAGGTAGTTGGGAAGAATACTTACCTCTGGCAGAGTTCGCGTACAACAATAGTTACCAAGCAAGTATTCGGATGGCACCGTACGAAGCATTGTATGGCCGGAAGTGTCGCACTCCTACTTGTTGGACGAAATTGGGTGAACGCCATGTCTTGGGTCCAGAAATGGTTACGAAAATGGATGAAAAGGTTAGGATGATTCGAACTCAATTGAAAGAAGCATTAGACAGACAAAAATCGTATGCGATCTTAAGAGGAAAGAGATAGAGTTTGCAGTGGGTGATCGAGTTTTCTTAAAAGTTTCACCGTGGAAGAAGGTGATGAGATTGGGACGAAAGGGTAAGCTGAGTCCCAGATTTATAGGACCTTATCGGGTTTTAAAACGAGTGGGGCCAGTAGCATACCAGTTAGAGTTTCCATCAGAGTTGAAGCAGATGCATGATGTGTTTCAAGTCTCAATGCTAAGACATTACCGTTCGGATCCATCGCACGTGGTACTAGTTGAAGAAGTAGAGTTAAGACCAGATTTATCCTACGAGGAAGAACCAATCTAGATTTTGGAGTGAGATGTGAAGGTACTATGAAGGAAATCAGTTCCTTTAGTCAAGGTATTGTGGTGGAACCATGGTTCGGAGGAAGCATCGTGGGAGTCAGAGGAGGCGATGCGACAACAATACCCTCATCTCTTTTGACTAGGTAATTTTGAGGTCAAAATTTCTTTAAGAGGGTAGAACTGTAACATTCGAGATTTAGGGGTCTCGCATTTTAATTCATATCTGTGTGTTAGTATGCTCTGTATACTTGTTTGAGTATGTCTAGGGCTTCGGGAAACCTTGAGGTTAAGTTTGAGCCTTAGGTAAAATTTTTCATTCTAAGCTGTTAGGGGAGAGCTAGTGGCGTTAGACCTTAAGGGATTGAATGTGGTGTTTAAGGACACAACAAGTGAAGTGGTGGAGTGGCAAGGTGACGCCTAAGAGCAAGGGGAGTTGACGCCTCAAGGGGGGAGTTACAAGGGGGAAGGAGTTTGAGTAGCATGAGTTGCATTTTGAGGATTTATTTTGGCGTCTGGAGGGGAGGTGTTGGAGTTCGGCCAGGACACTGCTAGGGGGAAATGTTGATTGAGTCAACAACTTAAATGTGTGGCTATGAGGGGAGGTATAAGTTTGAATCATCCAAACTTGTTTGAAGGAGTGAAGGGGAGGAAATTTAAGAGAGAAAGAAGGGATGAGGAGTGAGGTTTGAGTGTTGGCTAAATATGGGGTTCTTGGGGAGAAGATTTTCAGTCATGAGTGAGTGTTCGGTTGGGGGGATTTAGATGCTGAAATTGAGTGTTTAGTAGTAAGAGAGTGTTCATTTTTCTTTCTTTGAGTTTCTCTTCTCTAGTTCTTTACCGAAGGTGTCAAGGAAGAGTTATTAGTTTTCTTCTTTATTTTTTTCTCCTATAGTCAAAAGCCGAAAGTGGGATGACCATTTTGGGTGCATCTTGATCATCTTCTTTTCTCTTTATATCTTCTCTAAAGCTGAACTACATCTTCTTCTTCTTCTATTTTCTTTTTCATTTTGATAACCTTCACTTCTCTTGCAAAAGCCGAATAACCCTTCTAGCCATTAGAACCTTGGCTGAATCTTCCATTCATCACTACTTATCTCTTTTTCATCTTTATTTATTCTTCTATTTTATCGATTCCTTGAGCCTCATCTCTTGGCCGAAGCATTCAAAGCCAAGTATCTCTTTGGTGGTAACTCTTTCATTTGCTAATTGCTAGAAGAAGCGCCGTCATTCATTTAGTGCCAACTCTCTCAATCAGTTTCTAGTAATAGTGGTAAGAAGTTCTCTTTTAATTAAATCTCTTTCTTTTTCTCTTTGGGATTGTCGAAACCAGAGTCTAACTCTATTTATTATGTGTGGCCAAATCCTTGGAGGGCTTGATTTCGTGCCTTTTGTTTGTAGCTAGCGTGAGGAGCATTAGGGATCAGTTGGGTTCGATTATTCAAGGATCTTTGACAACCTTTAAACTTAAGCAATAACCTTCAGGATTCTGCCGACTTTGGTAAGGGTATTCTTTCCAATCCAAGTATTTTTTGGGTTTCGTTATAGGTTTATTCAACATTTTAATCGGGTCTTTTGACCAAGATAGTATTAGATGGATTTGAGTACCAACCAGGAACGAAAAGGGTTGGACACGTAGTCCCTAACCCCAAGTTGAAGAAGTAGTCAGTTTCAGCGGTTCGAGATTGGCCATCGGGCTGTGGACCAGCATCTGAAAAGGATAAGCAGATCATTGTAGTCTCTTCGAGTGAGGACATTAGGGAGATCGATAGTCTAGTTCTACAGGTTTTTAGGCATGTAATTATCACACTATTTCCTTTGTTGATTTAAATTAAATATATGTATCATGTGTGGTAGCCGAAATAGTGGCTGTAGTGGTGTTATTGCCTATATGGGGTAATCCAGTAAACCAGGTTAGTATACTACCTACGTTAAAATTGATGATAAATGGTTGTGGATGCATGTAAGCATGTTGAATATATATACTCAAATGTTATCATGTTCTATCATGTTGTCATTAACTACATTATGTTGCATGTGCATGGGGTTCGGGATATTATGATTAAAGGGGAAGTGTGTATATATATATATATATATATGTGGGTGACTCTGTCACGATTGATGATGACCTCGAGTCTCATCGTGGATTACTGTGATTTAATCATGTGGGTTAGTGGCTAGACCACTTAAGTGGACTTTGAGCAGTGTGTCTGTCAAGATAGACTGCCAAAGAGGTGTGTAGTGGATGGAGGGTCGATTGTAGAAATCCCCCGGTGTGTATGAGGATGGATGTACGGGTGGTGTGTAGCGGATGGATACTAGGTTTGGGTGGGTTAACATATTGCATCTTTATATGTTGTATATCGATTTGATGTGGATTTTGGGACCAAACCCATTTGTGGAATGACATGGAATAATTGCACACTGAGTCTCAATGACTCACCCTGTTTTCCAAACACATTGTAGGTAATCCTTGACTCGTTGGACTGTGTTGGATTGGACTCGAGGTGGCCATGCAGGGTTTTGATTTCAATTTTGTTTTAAAATGTTAATTGCTATTTTCTGTTGTGATATTTTCATACTGTAATAAGGCCACTCCTAATTTGATAAACTTTGGGAATTTTTAAGTAGTTTTACTATTTCAGAATCATAAAGAAATATTTTACTTTACATCCGATAATATTGAAACAATAAAAAAATGGGTTTTCAAAACTTGAGCAATGTAATAAAACAACGGTTTTCTACTTGTAACAATGAGTTTATTAAGTTATATTTTTCACTCAACAGCTGGAATTTTCTTCAACTACAAACCCCTAATTTTAGACACCCCAATTCCAATAGACAGTCTTTATTTTACAATATTTTCCTCCCTTAGAAACAAAATTCCTTTTTCACCTTTTTCCCTAGTAACATGTCAGATCCGGTCGTGATGTTGGGCTGGGTTTGGGGTGTTACAGTCTTAAGCTAGACTTTTCCTTGTACTTGAATCAGGGAGGTTTAAAGGTTTGGATATCTTCCCTCTTGCTTAAAGTTCTATTTTCTTGACAAAGTTGAAGTTGAGAAGTGTTTACCTCAAAAGTGTTGAATGTTGGGTCGCTTACCTCGACTATTCCGTGTGAGAAGATATTGTATACCTTAAGAAGGGTTTCTCCCTTTTCCTTCAGGCCTGTTGTGATGATGTGCGGATCTGCTTTGTCTAATAGTACATGGTCTCTTATTTTAAAGTGATTGGATGTTCCTACGAGCTCTTCTGGTGGTTCTTCTGGTTTTACTTCGTACGAGTTTCGGTTCTTCTTTGTCGATTTGAGATCTATGAGTTGGCTCAAGGTTGTGTCTTTGCAGTGTTTCCTACAATAAAGGTTAAACAATTTGTTTATCATCTGTATTGGCTCAAGAGCTTAATGATTTATTGATTCGTCGCCTACACAAAGTATGAGTTCTCCTATGGCAACATCAATTTTAGTCTTGGCAGTTGCTAGAAAAGGTCTTCCTAAAATTAAGCGGATTGTATTATCCTTATCCATATCTAAGACAACAAAATCTTCTGGGAAAACAAATTTATCGATTTTGACAAGAACATCTTCGATAATGCTCCTAGAAATTCTAACAGTTTTATCAGCTAATTGTATACTCATCCTAGTTTATTTGGGCTTCTCTAGACCTAGTCATTTAAATAATGTGCAAGGCATGACATTTATGCTTGCCCCTAAATTAGCTAATGCATTATCAATAGCTAAACTACCAATTAAACATGGAATTGTAAAACTCCCTGGATCTTTTAGCTTTCGTGGTAGTCTATTCGTAACATTGCCGAGCATGTCATACCAATTCCACGTGGTGCTCTTCATCTAATTTGCGTTTGTTTGTCAAGAGCTGTCTTAAAAATTTCCTCGAGTCTGGCATATAAAAAAGAGTTTCAAGAAGAGGTAAGTTAATATGTAATTTCTTTAAGAGTTTAAGAAACTTACCGAACTGTTCCTCTGAATTGTCTCTTTTCATTGCTTCGAGATAAGGTATGTGAGGTTGGTACTCCTTGATTACCAATTTTGGTTTTTCTTGTGTTATATCTATCTTACCTTTGTCTCCTTCATTTTCTTGTACTGAGTTGGATTCATCTTCTTTTATTGTCATCAGCTGTGATAGCTTGGATTTGTTCTTTCGGGTTAATCTCAGTTTTACTTGGTAGTTGTCCTTGCGGTCGTTCTGACATTAGCTTTGCGAGTTGTTTGACTGCATTAGTGGCTGCCTTGATTGACTTAGTAAGTTCCCCAATTCAGCTCTCGTTGCTTTTAAGTGTTTTCTTAGTTTCTTGGAAGCGATTTTATGTGTTTTCCATGAATTTTGTCAGCATCTCTTCGAGGTTTGGCTTCTTCTCTTACGGTATGGCTGATTTTGAAAATTTGGATGAGGTTGTTGTCTTTGATTTCCTTGAATTCCTTGGCCTCCCCATGAAAAATTTGGGTGATTCCTCCAACTTGGATTATAGTTGTTACTATAAGGATTATTATTGGATCTGAAATTATTACCTATATAGTTCATCTGTTAGCTCTCTACGTCCGGTTGGTAGGGTGGGTACTCAGGAGTCGCCATAGTTCCACTGGTGTTGCACTGCATGACTGGATGTACCTGCGAAGAACATAAACTATCAAGCTTTTTATTCATCATTTTTACCTGTGTTGATAGCATGGTCACTGCATCGAGGTTGTAAACTCCACCGATTTTGTCGATTTTTTCCTTGTAACTTGCCACTGATAGTTATTCAGTGACATCTCTTCAATGAACTCGTAGTTGCTTCAAGAGTTTTGTTGTTTAGGGTTACACCGGCGGCTGAATCGATTAGTTGCCTCGTTGAGGGGTTTACACCGTTATAGAAAGTTCGGACTTGTAGCCACAAGGGTAAACCATGGTGTGGAAACCTCCTCAAGAGATCCTTGTATCTCTCCCATGCGTCGTATAATGTTTCTAAATCCATCTGCACAAAAGAAGAGATATCATTCCGTAATTTAGCAGTGGAAAATATTTTAATAATTTTTTTCGGTCATCTGTTCCCATGTAGTGATTGACCCTCGTGGTAACGAGTTTAACCATTGTTTGGCTTTATTCCTTAATGAAAAGGGAAATAATCAAGACGATGGCATCACCGTAAATGCCATTTATTTTGAAGGTATCACGTAACTCTAAGAAATTAGCTATATGAGTGTTTGGATCTTCATCCTGCAAACCATCATATTGAACAAACTGCTGAATCATTTGTATTGTGTTAGGCTTTAATTCAAAATTATTAGCGGCTATAGTAGGCCTAACAATACTCGATTCCGCGCTCCTATCAAATGCAGTTTAGCATAATCAAACATTGTGCGTGGAGCATTATTTTCTCGCACATCAGGTGCTAGTGGGTTATTCTCGTCCATCCCTTCAGTAGGATTGAATCTGTCTTTTTGATCTTCCTCTGTGTAATTTATGGCTCGTTTGATTTCTTTACGATTCCTACGTGCGGTAGCTTCGATATCACTATCGTATACTAGTAGTCCTCTTGAGTTCCTTCTAGTCATAAACTAGAGGTACCTACTGGAAAAGGAAAAAAAAGAAAGAAAATTAGTAAAAATAATAAAATAAATTGTGGAAAAAATTAAAAAAAATAATGGCTAAAGTAATAAAAATAGAGCTTTCTTAATATTTTAGTTCCCCGCAATGGCGCCAAAAACTTGATCATTTTTTTGTCGAGTTTTAAAATTTATAAAGAATATGATCAAACCAGGAAACTAACTCTGACAACGATTATAGGAAATTGTACCTATCGAACAGTAGTTTAGCTTAGGCAAGACCAATTGTCGAACCCAAAGGAACTAAAACTACTTATACTCACTTTCTTTTTATTATTTAGCCTAAAATATGGAGTGATTGGCTGATTTAATCTAATTTAACGACTGCTAAGATGAAGACACAAAGACAACAAGAACAAATTGGGAAATAACTTGCTGAAAAACTCAGTTGATCACGACGATACCCTCAAGAAGAATCCACCTAGACTTCACTTGTTATTTAACACTGAATCATACGATTTATTCACTTAGTTTGATCCTAAGACTCTCTAATGTATATTAAACCCTCTCTCGAGGCGAATAACGTCTAACCCTAGGTTAATTAGTGGAACTCTCAGTCTCTTATAATAACCCCCTAGAATAGTAGTAAATTGATCTATGGACTCCCATATTAGGTTTCACCCTAATTTGGCAAAATCTCATCACCCTATCTCTATGCGTGCGATCAACTCCGCTTAATTATGCTAGATCTACTCTTAAGTAGGGTCTATTCCTCCTCCACCTAAGCACATCATATTTGGATTAAGCATGCACAATTAAGAACAAACTAAGTATTAATCATATAATTCAGAAAATAATAACAAGATTCATCTAGGTTTCATCCCCTTCAAGTATCTGAAGGGTTTAGTTCATAACAAATAAAGAAAACATCTCAAGAGAAAAGATAAAACAAAACATAAGAAATCCCTAAAACCCTTGAAGGAATTGAAGGAAAAATCTGCCGTCTTGAGTAGAATTTTGGCTCCTTGAGATGGATCAACTAGCTATCTTCGAGTAATTTCCTGAATTGAACTGCTCTGGCTTCAGCTCTTTGGCCTCACTGAATGCCCCCTTATCAGGTTACACTTAGGGTGTTTATATAGACTTTTGGAATGCTTTACATGGCCTCTAAGTGTTCCAATTCAAGTATACTTCCTACTCAGTGTTTGAATAGGCTTTGGAATGTGCTTCTTTGCCTTAAAGTATCCAAATTCGAGTGAAATTGCTCTCTCCCACGGCAGGGGCATGGCCATGGTACACGCTCGTGTAAATCATTTTCAGGTCGTGTCTTGATTCTGTCGATTGGGGCACGACCGTGTAAATCGTGGCATGGTCGTGTCTTAGTTAATTATCGAGGCACGACTGTGTGGCTTGAAGTCCAGGTCGTGTTGATTTCCTCTTTGGCCCAAATTGGCCCGTTTTAAGCCTGTTTATTGTTCTTTTGTTCTCGAGTGCTTTCTTAAGTAAAAACATGAAAAGAAAGGATTAAGAGCACATTTTTACATAATAAAAGGGCTAAATCATCCAAAAGCATACTAAATGTGGGCCTAAAATTGTACTTTTACGGCTTATCACTATTCTTCTTCATTCCAAACCTATGGAGTCGTTGTTATTTTGCTATTTTGCTCAATTTGAATCCTTACTTTTCTCGAAGACGTGTGCCAAATTTTGTTAGTAAGGAGTTTGCTACATCTTGTGGTTCCGTTCGATTTTGTCCTTCCTACGTCTGATTTTCTCTTCACCTCTTTTATCAATTCTTTTTCTTCTGCTTCCCCCTCTATGCCATTCCCTACTTTCTTCCCTTGCTACTGTGATTATCATCTTTTTTGCTCTCTGTCGAATTACTATAACATTGGCCCTTTTTTTTTATGTTATTGTGCCGTTAGTCTATTTCCCTCTTCGTGGTTTGGCATTTTGGTAAGTGGATTTCAGGTTTAGTTCAAACTATACATACGGATATTGATTAATAAGGGTTCAATTGAAATGCAAGAACTAGTGATCTTTCGATATCGACAGTTTAAGTGCGGCAAGCCTCGTTTGTTCAAACGAGGTAAGTGGATGTCAACGAAGCAATTAAGTGGGTTGAATAGAGTTGTTTTAAATTTGTTGGTATTATGACTAATCGATTGTTTATGTTTTGAACTTAGATTTGGAGGGTTCAAGGACTGAGTGCGGTATTTTCGTAACCAGATGTGTAAACACTACCAAATCATAAATCGACAAAAGCCGGAAAATATGACAATTGATGTTACACGAGCATACGATTGCTCGTTGGTAGTCTGAACGCATAAAATGTGGGCGCTTGACTATTGAGGCCACCATGAACGATTTCATGGTCTTAGGCCATTTTGTGCTAAAATGGGCCATGTGGGCCCAACAAGCTTGTGGGCCCTCACACGAACATGTGGAGAATATTGGGCCAAGCTATGTAATTTACATGGCTGAGACCAATTCTGGGCTATGTGGGCCACACGGGCGTGTGGGCCCGCATTATGGGCATTGTGCCTATTTTCACTGTTTGACTTTTAAGGTTACATGGGTCGCCCAAGGCGACTATGGACCTACTGATGGGTTGGTAAGTATACCTGGACCCCCAAACTAATATGAAATGACTATTATGCCCCTATGATATAAAATGACTGTATGCCTTATGTTGTGTTTGAATGTATATGAGCATGCCACGATATATATGTTGCACACATGTGTGATATGTTGCATAGGATGGGATTATTATGATTGGAGGAAGTGTACTATACTGGTAGCCTTCTGTGCAAATACTATTTAGTGTCGCAACCGATGCTAATTTTGGAGTGTATGGATGGGTGGGTGATTTTATCCCCACATGGAGTGTTGGGTTGGACGGAGTGGAGTGTAGAGGCTGGTTGGGTAGGATTTCTAATTGCATGCCTGGACTGTTACTGTCACTAAAATGGGCTAAGGCCACATTGATACTGATACTATAATGGGCTAAGGCCTAACTGATCTGAATTGTTATTGATTTGGGCTTAGATCCAGATCAGATTTGCCTCTGACCGATTGGCCATTTTATGTATATGGGGTTACACATCGAAGTTTTCAGAAACTCACCCTCCGCTTATCTCAGATAGGTAATCCCCAATCTTAGGCGGATCGGTGCTGCGAGGGATTTGGAGGTGGCCACACAACCGCACTTGCTTTTATATTTGACTTTTCATTTATAAGAAATTTAGTTTGGGTATTTGTTTTGTAATAAGGCCTCTTTAGATTTTAATTTTTAATTTGGGATTTTACTTAGATTAATTTTTATCTGAAAGTAGTAGGACGTAGATTTTCAAAAGATAAATGCTTTTCAAAACACCTCGTTTTCATAACATACTACAAAAATTTCCACATCAAACATTGTTTTAAAGTATAGTAACAAACTAATATGATCGACTTTCTACTAAAAATAACTTGGGTTTAAATGAACAGACACCCTAAAATTTTTGATAAGATCATAAACGAAATTTAATTCAGAGCGGGTTTTCCAATGAAACTATGTTTTCGAAAAACACTTCAATGCAAATTGCCAGATTCGACCATAACGTCTAGGCCTAGTTTGAGGTGTTACATTTTACGATGTCAGAGCCCGATTTCAAAACTCGGCTGTGGTTTTCGAGTTTCTTCTAAAAATTAGAATTTTCAAAAAGAACTGTTCCAAATGATTTGGAAGTATTTTGAAATATTTTTACTGATAAGTGGTACACTGAATCTCCATCCGATCTGGTAAGCCCTCTAAAACTTCTATTTTATTTAAATTGAAATATTGAAACTACTATGGGTAAGTAAACTATACCAAAATATTCTGGTTAGGGAAAACTAAAATTGTAGTAAGACTGCGTTCTGCGAAAACAAACTCTTAAATACTGATATTGCCTTCCATAAGATATCTGTTAATCAACATTGGAACTGTAAACTGATTTATAAAATTGTTAAAAACAAATATTATGCAATTAGATAATGAGCACTAGAGGTACTCGTGGAAGGGGTACAAGAGGCCGTGGCGGAGGCAGTAGAGGTGCTCGGGCTGGGTCTTCGTCATCGGGCCACATGCCTAACACTGAAGCTAGAGAGGCACCGGCTTCACCTTTGACTGAGATTGCATCTCACGATCGAGCGGCTGGGGCGACGCATTGTCCCAAGCTATGTTGCGAATTTTGGAGAGGGTCGTTGGGCCTAATACTGGTACTATGGGCCGTGGGTCAGTCACAAAATGACTTGGTCTAATGGGGATGAGATTTTTAGGGGTATTGTAACACCCCAAACCCGACCTAAACATTATGACCGGATCTAGTATGCCACAAGGAAAGGTTGTTTGAAAGAACTTGGAATTTTAAGGAAACATCGTAATTTTGAAAGCTTTTCGTTTCGTGTTTCTATCTTGGAAATGACATTCAACTTAAGGGTTTCTTACCAACTCTTATTTAAAAGAACTGATAGTTCGAAAATAGTTTGGTGATATGAAAATCAAAACTAGTGGTACTCCGAACGTGTCATTTTGAAAATGGTGTTTGCGGTTTTAAGTAAATCTCCAAATTGAGTTGTTAATCGGCATGTTATCCGCTTGTTAATATTTTGAAAAATGTTTATTTAATTTTTTAGGAAAACCTTGGGTTTAGCAGTTCATAATATAATAACATCCGCATTAAATTAAAAAAAAACCCAAATTAATGTTATGGAGCCCTTATTACATAACAAAATCCCAAATTAAAATAAGTTTAAAGAAAGAAACGAAATTATGTAGGAAGTAATTCATGGCCACATCTAAGTCCACCTCGGGTCCAAATCCACGGCTAAGAGTTACCTGTAAGAATAAGCAGAGGGGTGAGTCTCCAAGACTCAGTGTGTAATTCCTCTTACAAACGCAATCTGGCCTGAAACCCACAGATGCACATTGGGCCTTAGCCCCACAACCCAACATAATACTAGTGTATGCAATGCAACCCAACCCAACCTAGTTTTTCCATCCTCTACGTCATCGAAATCAGCCAAACGCCTGTGGCACCAAGCCACTGTGGTTCCAAACCACTGTGATACCAAATCACTGTGACAGAGTCACAAAATATAATATGTGGGGCTAATCCACTGTGGTACCAAACCACTGTAATAATCACTGATAGATATATGTGGGGACAACCCACTATGGTACCAAACCACTGTGATAATCACTGATATATATATGTGGTGCCAAACCACTATGGTACCAAACCATTGAGACATAGTCACTGAATAAAATATGTGGGACCAACCCACTATGGTACCAAACCATTGTGACAGTCACTGTATCGCACTTCCCCTTTCAAGCATATCCCAAAGCCCATGTAAGCATGTTATCACACTGAGATGAATGCAAACATACTACCAATGTACCACAGATAATTACATCATACATACATACATTCAAAGTAGAATCCTATAAGTACTTACCTGGTGTCTCCAACCTCACCCACATGGGATCTCGACTGTCTATACAGTCATTCTGGCTTTCAGCCAACACAGTTATTAACACAAAATAATAAGAAAAGTGTGAGCATTACACACCTAATTACGCGTAAAACTATACCCTCTAGATCATTGACATTTTCACTAGAAGAAACAACCACGATTTGTCTATCCCAGGCAGATGTTGGCTCTCTACCACAACCCAACAGAAAGTCTCGAACCACCGACACAGCACGTTGTTTGAACTTAGGAGCAGAGATTACAGGTTCACTCTCCTTAGGATCCTTTAACGATACCCACTTGGTATGGCTAGCGCTCGCATCCATGAAGAGAGCCTTGATCAGTACTCAAAGAGAAATATAGGTTGTTTAACAAGAAAATCTAATTAAGGCAACCACAAATGAAATGAATGTAATAGCCAAGAAACTAAAAGATGGCTCCTTACCTTTAGAACCCAAATGGAATGGTAAAATTTGGCAATCAACACACCTTCAGGCTTTGGACTACCACATGCTCGGCTACTAGGATTTCCCGGAGTAAACGTTCCAAAATGAGAGAAGGAAATGAGGGATTAGCCGAAATGTAAACATTACAAGAGATAGCCACTACGGCTAAGAACAACTTAAAATTGAAAGAGAAATACAAAGATAAACACAGTTGCTCTTACCTTGCGATTACGAAAGAGTTGAAGGAAAGAAGAGATTCAGCCAACCCACTCACACCACTACGAGAGAAGAATAAAATAAGAAAGAATGAGAAGATGGAAAGAATGAAAATGAAAAGAGAGGTTCTACAAGTGAGAAAAGGTCCGGTTATGGTGAAGAAAACAAGTTGTAAAAGATGAACAAAGGTGGTTCAGCTCAAGAGAAAAATAAGGAAGTGGAAAAGAAAATGAAGATGATAGAAAAGAGAAGGAGGGTTTCGGCTTAATGAAGGATGTAGAGAAATTGAAGGAGAAAGGTTTTAGTTATGGTGAAGAATCAAACTGGAGAAGGTGCAAGAGAGGTTCAGCAAATACCAAGAACAAGAAGGAGAAGAAGAGAGAAAAATGCTACAGTTTTGGTAAAAAGAAATGAATGAAACTCCAAATGCAAAAGAAAGAAAAGCTTCTAAATGAATTTCGATTGTACTCCTCTCTTTTTTTTCAAATGGCATAAATGACACTCCTCCCTTCCCTTATGACCGAAAGTTGAAACCAAGTTTCCTAAAGGAACTAAAAGCAAATGGCACACCCTCCCTTAGCTCAAAACTGAGAACACTCCCCTAGCACTACCCACATCGACCAAACACTCCACCACCCACCAAATCCCTTATTTCGCTCCACCATTTGCTCCCCAACACCCATTCAAACCAATTTGACCACTTCAACTCCCCCATCACCTCTCATCCATCCATTTCAAAATCAATTGACCCATTCAAACTCCTCTTAGAAGGGTCCCAGCCGAATGCTACCTCCTCCTCTCCTTGAGTACAAAAATTAAAGCTCCACCTGTTGAAGATGAGACTCGAACTCCTTCCCCCTTCCTGCTCCCTTGTGACGCCACTCTCAAGCTCCTTAAGTGGCATCATCTTGCCACCACACCACACTCCTTTTTGTGTTGACAAACACAAATAAATATATTTAAAGCCTACATCAACCAGCTCTCCCCCTTAAAGTGCCCAAAAAATAAAATTTTTCTAAAGCCCTGGCTCGAACCCGAGCCTCTCCAGAGCCCCCAAACACACCAAAAATAACATGCTAAACAAGCCAAACACATAGAATAGCATAAAATGCAAAACCTCTAATTCTAGGATGTTACAGTTCTACCCCCTTAAAGAAATTTTGGCCTCGAAATTTACCTAATCAAAAGAGGTGAGTGTATTACTGTCGCATCACATCTTCTGGCTCCCACATGGCTTCTTCTGCACCGTGATTACACCATAATACCTTGACTAGAGGAACTGACTTCCTTCTCAATACCTTGACATCTCGATCTAAGATCTACACTGGTTATTCTTCTAAAGATAGATCAATTCTTACTTTAATTTCCTCTACTGGCACTATGTGAGATGGATCCGAACGATAACGCCTTAACATTGAAACATGGAATACATCATGTATCTGTCTCAACTCCGAAGGTAACTCAAGCTGATAAGCCACTGGTCCCACACATTTCAACACCCGATAAGGCCCAATGAATTTGGTGCTCAACTTGCCTTTCTGTCCAAATTTTAGGACCTTCTTCCAAGGTGAAACTTTCAGGAATACCTGATCACCCACTGAGAACTCTATTTCATTACGCTTCAGATCCGCATATGATTTCTACCTGTCGGAAGCTTCCTTTAGCCAAGCTCGAATCAACTTAACCTTTTCCTCTATTTCTGAGACCAATTTCAGACGTAACAACTGTCGCTCACTCAACTCTGTCCAGTGGGTAAGAGTACGACACTTTCAACCGTACAATGGTTCGTAGGGTGCCATCTGAATACTGGATTGATAGCTGTTGTTATACGTAAATTCTGCCAATGGTAGAAAATCTTCCCAACTACCTTTGAAGTCGATTACATAGCCCCTTAACATATCTTCTAGAATCTGAATTACCCTCTCTGACTGACCATCAGTTTGTGGATGAAATGCCGTGTTGAAATCCAGTCTTGTACCTAATGCTTGATGTAACACCTTCCAGAATCGCAATATAAACCTAGGGTCTCTATCTGATATGATAGACACTGGTACCCCATGTAACCTCACAATCTCTGCTACATAAAGCTTGGCTAACTTCTGAAGTGAGTAATCCACACGAACCGGTATAAAGTGAGTGGACCTCGTCAACCGATCGACAATTACCCACACTGAGTCTTTCCTAGTAGGCGTAAGAGGTAGCCCACTAATAAAATCCATCGTTATCCTCTCCCACTTCCAAAGTGGAATCTTTATTGGCTGTAGCAACCCCGAAGGTAACTAATGCTCTACCTTCACCTGTTGACACGTTAAACATTTACTCACGAGCTCTGAATTCTTGCTTTAGACCAGGCCACCAAAACTATTCACGCAAATCATGATTCATCTTACTCCCACTGGGATTTATAGCATATGGGCTACTATGCACCTCCCGCAGAATCCTTTGTCTCAACTCGGAATCCTTTGGCATACAGACCTTTCCACGAAAGCACAATACTCCATCACTATTCAGGCCAAAACCTTCCGTCTCACTATCTTCCACTTGCTGAAGTCGAGAACTTAACAATACATCTAACAACTGCTTATCCTTAATCTGACTTACCCATGAAGGCTTCACTTGAAGTTCGGCTAACAAACTCCCATCCTCATATAAACTAAGATGAGCAAACATCGCCCTCAACTCCAATATCACCTTACGGCTTAGCGCATCCGCCACCACATTAGCTTTACCCGGGTGATACACAATCGAGCAGTCATAATCTTTCAACAATTCAATCCACCACTGCTGCCTTAAATTCAACTCCTTCTAGGTAAGGAGATATTTTAGGTTCTCATGATCGGTGTAGATAATTGACTTTTCTCCATACAAGTAGTGTCTCTAGATTTTCAGAGCAAACACCACCGCAGCTAACACCAAATCATGAGTGGGATAATTCACTTTGTGTGGTCTTAATTACCGAGACGCATATGCCACTACCTTCCTTTCTTGTATGAGCACACATCCTAATCCTATGTGTGATGCATCATAATAGATGACAAACTCCTTTCCCGCTTTAGGCTGAATCAACACTGGTGCCTCAGTCAAGATCTTCTTCAACTTCTCAAAGCTTTCCTATTGTTTATCGCTCCATACAAATGATATCCCTTTTCGTAATAGCTTGGTTAATGGTGTAGCAATCAACGAGAATCCCTCAATGAACCTTCTGTAGTACCCAGCTAACCCAAGAAAACTTCAAATTTTTACTACTGACTTCGTGGTTTCCAATCCAAAATAGCTTCAATCTTTCGGGGATCAACCCTAATCCCCTCAGCAGACACAACATGCCCCAAGAAGGTAACTTATCTCAATCAAAATTCACACTTACTGAATTTGGCATACAGTTGCTTCTCTCTCAAAATCTGCAGAACTATCTGAAGATGCGAATCATGCTCATCTTCTGTCTTTGAATAAACCAAGATATCAACTATGAACACTATGAAAAATCGATCCAGGTAGGGTTGAAATACCCAATTCATCATATCCATAAACGCAGCTGGTGCATTCGTCAATCCGAACGGCATCACTAAGAATTCGTAGTGACCATAATGAGTTCAAAAAGTAATCTTATGAATATCTGCCTCCTTAACCTTAAGCTAATGATAACCTGACCTCAAGTCTATCTTTGAGAAGACCGAAGCACCTTGCAGCTGATCAAATAAATCGTCAATCCTAGGCAATGGGTATTTGTTCTTAATTGTCAACTTGTTTAATTGCCTATAGTCAATGCACATCATCATCTTCCCATCTTTTTTCTTGAAAAATAACACCGGTGCTCCCTACGATGACACACTTGGTCAGATAAAACCCTGGTCCAACAGTTCTTGAATCTGAGCTTTAAGTTCTACCAACTCCTTCGGCGTCATCCTATATGGGGCAACGGACACCGGAGCTATTCTCAAAAGTAGATCAATGCCAAACTCCACCTCACAATTCAGAGATAACCCTGAAAGCTCTTCTAGAAAGACGTCCGTGAACTCCTTCACCGTTCTAACATCTTTTATAGAAAACTTTTAGCCTCTAAAGCACAGATAAAAGCTAGAAATGCCTCACACCCATTTCGCACCATCCTTTCAGCCTTTAATGCGCACACCACATTGGACAGGTAATTCCTTCTCTCACCTATCACCAGCCCCTCCTTATCCTCGAGAGTCTTCAAGACCATGCGCTTAGCAGCAAAATCTAAGTTTGCTCGATACTTAATTAACCAGTCCATGCCCAAAATCAAATCAAACTCACCAAACGGCAATTACATCAAGTCAATCGAGAAAACAATCCCTTGTACTTCTAAAGGTACATTCCTAAAGAGTTTGTTCACCACTATAGATTGTCTTAAAGGGCTAATCACTGTCATCTCTCTAGAAGTAATCTCAGATTCTATACTTAAAGTCTCAGACACAGTACTAGCAACATATGAATGTATAGACCTAATATCTATCAAAGTTGTAAAGGGCACACCAAAAATAAGGAACGTATCGGTTATGACGTCCGGTGCATCGCCGTATTCTCGTCATCTAGCTGCATAAACCAATCTAGGCTATCTTGCATTTGTAATACCGACACCCCTACCCGGCACTTCATGACCTCGACCAAAACCATTACCTCTTCTAGCTAGACCATGGCCTCTCGGTGGTTGCTTCCCACCTCTTTCAACCTGCACATAACCCTGACCTACTGACCGTGCTTTGTCTAGCCCTTGTGGATAGTCCCTTATCCAATGATCCATAAATCCACACCTGAAGCATCCCCTATTACCTATCCAGCACTCCCCCGCATGAAATTTCCCACATCGAGCTCACTGCTGAGATCGACCTACTGCAACAAGCTTCGCAACTCAACTCGGCCCATCCAACCTAGGCCTCTTTTGGAAATCCCCAGCAGATCCTGATGACCCAAAGTTCCTCTTATTCCTACCCCTATCATTGTCCCGATTTTGCCTCTTAGACTACTTTACCTCTTCAGCTATTTTTGTCTTCTCCACCAAAGTGGCAAACTCTCTTTCCCATTGCGGAGCTATCAATACTCGCAACTCATCCCTCAGGCCATCCTCAAACCGAACATAGCTCTCATAATTAGTTGCGATGATACCCGAGTGTAACATCCTGAGTTGGGTTAGTTTTCCTCTTATTTTCTCTCTTACCAAAATCACTTAATCATTTTCCACTCTTTTTTCTTTGACCTCTGGCCGAAACTAGAAGACAAAGGGTGCACATCTCTTTCATTCTTTCTTTTTCTTCTCACTCCCAAAAGCCAAAATCATCACTTCACCATTTCTTTTCATTTTATCTTTTTCTGTTTAAAACTTCTTGTCATTCGAATCTATCTAAGCCTTGCTGAATTGCATCTTTTCGTTCTTTTCTCTTTCAAACACTTTGGCCGAATATCCCTTTTTGCTTGCATTCTTCTTCTTTATCTTTTCCCTTTTCAATATTGAGACTACTTCGGCATTTGGTAAGATCTTCTTGATTTAACTAAATTTCTTTAATCATCTCATCTCTTTTTCTATCATTTTCTTTTGAAGGAAAAGTCAAACTTACCATCTATTTTAAGTAGATTTAATTATTGGTTAGTCAAACTCTCTAGCATCTAAATCCCCTCTTTTGATTCCTGGTTGTAGTGGATCGCCGTTGCTGATCTTTTCATCACTCCCAATCGGATCCTCTAGTAGTTGTGGTAAGAGTTCCTATTCATTTAACTATCTTCCATGGTATTTGTGTGCCAAAGGCAATGATTCTACTCTTTAACCTTTGGTCGAATGAAGGTGGGGGTGGTGTCGTATTTTTTAGAAACCTTCGGGATTCGTTCGACTTGTGAACCAAGCCTAAAGTTTTGGGTGTTGTCGATCTAGGTATGGAGATCTATTCGATTAAACGTGTAAATCTAGGCAACCATATTCATTTAACTTCTGGTCGAATGTAGGGGGAGTGTTATCTTCACATTTTTGGCTTCGGAGCAAAGTCATAAGCAGATAGCAGTGGTTTCGATTAGCATTAGTGTCGACGTAGAGGGTGCGATATTACGTGTATTCAGGTGTGTAACGTCTCACACCATAGATATTGCTTTGTTTTATGAAGTTTCATTGATATGTATATAAGTATTTATGGATATTCTGTTAAACACTAGAATCTTGGTATGGTTGGTGTATACGAGACATCAGGTTAGTGATCTCTGTTCTAATAAAGGAAGTGGTTATGTTGAGATATATCGATCTTTGTTATGGGTATACTATACATGTTTGATGAAATTTGTTGCATCCATATTTCTGCATCTAATGTTTTCATGAGGTTGGGGTTATGTGATGAATGGGGAAGTGTTGTAGTGGCTCTGCCACGATCTGCTATAGTGGCTCTGCCACGATCTGTTGTAGTGGCTCTGCCACGATCTGTTCTGGTGACTATGTCACGATTCTGATGATGAGCAGCATGACTGCCATCGATGGTGTGTAGCGGTGAGGGTTGATTGTAGAAATCCCCATTGGTGTGATTGGCTTGTACGGGGTGTGTAGCGGATGGAAACTTAGGCTAGGATTGGGTTCCGCATTATCGTTTGTATATGCATTACTTGCTATTCTGTTCTGTAAGGTTAAGGCCCAAATCCATGGTGCTTGAGTCTTGCACACTGAGTTTTATGACTCACCCCGTTGTTTAACATTTTTTAGGTAGCACATAGTGCAGTGGATCGGGCTGGAGAAGAGGACGGGGTGGCCATGCATGGGTTCCGTATTTTAGTAAATACTTTAGTTATTTATTTCCAATAATAGGTTTGGTATTTTACAATGTAATAAGGCCACTGATTAATGGGTTTTAAATTTGGGACTTTATTTTTGTTTTAGACTCTCGAGTTGAATAACCCAACATAATAACTAAATGTTTTAAAAGAGAAGAAGGACACAAAAACAACAAGGTTTTTCTTACGACTCTACTAAAGAGTGAAGTTACCGTCTTTTACAAAGAAGTTTGCATATCTTAAACGGATGACACAGGTTTTGAATGGTCAATCGTTTTGAAAAAAAACTGGCAGAAATACAACTCGATTAATAATAAGTTTCTACATCTTCTAAACAAACGCTAAACCCAAATTTTTCGTGAAAGTTTTTCTTCAAAATCGCTTGGTGTTTTCACAAAATCTTCTTAGGGACATGCCAGATCTGGTCGTGGTGTATGGGCCAGATTTGGGGTGTTACAATTTTGGTATCAGAGCCAGGATCAAAAGCTCGGCATTGGGTTTTGGGTTCAAAGCGTCTTCTAGAAATAGTTTTAAAATGTAGTAAGATGGAATACATGTTTTTAGCATGGCTCTTGTGTCTCCAGCCCAAGTTGATACGATCCGTCTCGGGATGAGTCGAAACGTATTTGAGTTGCCCGATCGTCTACGAGGAGTAATTGAAAAGTTGTTGGGAAAAGGGTGAAATAAGGTTAAAATTGCGGAAGCTTATAAAAAAAGGTTAAGATTTGGATAGGAGATGGAGATAGGTTCGGTTTAACAAACGAGAACCAAGGATAAATGTTAGGTGATATTTTGGTTAAATGATAAGAGATATTTGATGGAGAGGGATAGAAAAACTTAAACAAAGAATCGATTCAACACTAGGAAAGTGTCACCCCGGGTTCTATATTTGTTTAAGGTGAAAAATGGAAGTAGAGAAACCTTGACCCACTACTTAGAAAAGTAGGAACCTTGGTATAAAGGTGAACGCCACACTATATAATAGTAATAAGTTTGGATAGAAGAAAAAGGGTTGACGCCACTAAAAACTAGATAAGCCGACGAGTCTTCAACAAAATATGAGAGAAAATAATCTCACAAATTGAGCAACATAACATTAACAAATTCCTTAAGTTTTTCCATCAATAGGCAGATTACATGTATTTATAGTGTCATAGAAGCTAGCTGAATGGTCACTTCTAATTAAGCTAATAATGAGCTCAAATGAAAAGTCTCAACTTTTGAAATTCTAGCCCAAATAACTCCATCTTCAATATGAATAATTTCTTCAATTAAGTGGTCATCAAAGTCCTTTGAAGTCTCCATGACCAATTGAAAAGTCACCTAACTCCATCCTTCAATGTGAGTAATTTCATTAATTAAGTTTCTTTGAAAACCTTTGAAGTCTCCATGAGCAACCAAAAGTAACCAAAGATCTTTGATGGAGAATTGAATGATGTGATTAATTGCTTTCAAAGTCTTTTGAAGTCTCCATGTCCAACCGAAAAGTCACCAGCATCTTTGATGGAGAATTGATTGCATGAAGTGATTACTCATAAAGCAATCGGTTATGGATGTAGAAAACAAAGAGGCTGCCAAATTAAATAAGAATAATGCTCTTTTTAATATAAAACAACTTCTTAATGATGTATTAAGTCCCTTTATATCAGCCCCTCTTGTGTAACCGAATTCACTTGAAAAGCCATCCTATTGAATTCATAATGCCTTTTGAAATAATGGATGTGAGTTGAAAAGTCACCGCAATTAACACATGTAACCAACATATTAATGCAATTATTAAACTTAAAACAAATTAACAACTAACTTAATTAAATAAGCTAACACTTAACATCATTTATTCTAGCAACTAGCTTAATTAAATAAACTAACATTTAAACATCATTTATTCCAAAGAACTAGCTTAATTAAATAAAGCATCATTAAATGAACTTAACCCATGCATCAATAAATTAACCTAGTAACTAGATTAATTAAAGAAACAAACTATTAAATTAAATTCATTAAAACAACTCAATTTAATTAAACTAAGTTGAGTTTAATTAATGACCAGCAACCATTTATTGAACTAAGATGCTTAAATGCATGATTTAAAATGCAAACTAAATACACAAATGAGTTACTTAATGCATGACTTAATTAAATGCAGAACACATAATGCATGTCATAAATAAAATATGTTGATCAATAATGCGTGACATTAACTAAAGATGCATTTAATTAAACAAGACATAATTAAATACTAAAGTATTGAGCTAATTCAAGCTCAAGTAAGCTGAATCTGAACTGGATGGAGCTCGTGGAGCTGGAAATGAGCTGGGATCAGCTTGCTAGCAGTGTGATGCTCGACTCGGGATACTTGTCTGATGAAGTTCGCGGGGCGTGCTCGCATCACAAGTCCGCCAGGTAAGTATTCTAACTTTTGTTCTGATATGATATGGGGTTTGATGGGCTTTTATGGATGTAGACTATAGGATAGTGATAATGGACAATTCTTCAAACTTCATAAGATTTAATTTCACTAATTAAACATGTCTGTGAACAAGTTGCTATGTTAGGGTGTGGTAACAGGCATACGCATGTCTAGGAATGGATCCAGGAAGAGCTTGGCATTTAAGCGGTCCTAGTGACTCACCTCCTCATTCCTAGAATCCTACCTGGGGTGTAGTGATTGTTCACCCTGGCCATAAGGGCTTGTTGACAGGCCAAAAGTTATGACTAAAACCCTACCCTAATTCTTGAAAAATTACTTATATGTCCCTGATTTTGTAAATTATCCAAAACACCCCTAGTTTGCAAAATTACCAAAATACCCCTATTTTGAAAAATCACCAAGAAACCTTATTTTGAAAAATTACCAAAATACCCTTAGGTAGTGAAATGATGAAAATACCCCTAGGTGATAAATGTGAGTTCATGGATGTTTACTTGTGTTTGATGTATGTATGTGATGCTCTACTTGATGTGGATTGAATGTGAACTCTGGAATTAGGAAATACAGACTTGAGAACTAAACTTTGTAGATAGAATTCGAATTTGAAAGAACTACTGTTAAAACTCTTTTCCATAAGACTGTCTGTTGTTAAATAGTGGAAAGAAATGCTAATGCATAAAATTTCTAAATCAGATTAAATCGTGAACGCTAGTCATGAGCACTCGAGGATGTGGGCATAATGTGCGTGGTCGTGGTAGGGGTAGGGTGATCGTGTTTCAACCAAAGAGGGTCAGTCATGGGTCGAGGATGAGGTGCCACTTGCCGCCAGTTGTGGACGCTGAGTTTCAGGATCAAACGGGTGGTGATGATGCGGTGTCGCAGAAATTCAATGGGTTCTTGAAAGAGTTCTTTGGAGTAGCGTGGAATACGGGGCTCGTAAATCAGATCCGAACGACTCTAAGCTAATGGAGCAGAGGTATTTAGGGGTGTATCAGGTGTAGCTCCCAACACATCTGAGTACTGGTTAGAGGCGATGGAGCACATAATAGATGATTTGGATCTCACGACTGAGGAGAAGTTGAAAGGGATAGTGTCTCTTCTTTGGGACGAGGCTTACCAGTGCTGGCTTATGGTAAAAGAGGGAACTCCAGCAGACCGGATTGACTGGGATTTCTTTAAGGTGTCATTTTAGGGGAAATACGTCGGGACCAACTATGTGGATGCTCAGAGGAAGGCATTTTTGAATTTGGTTCAGGGGAGCAAATCTATGGCTGAGTACGAGGCAGAGTTTTTGCGCTTGAGCCGTTATGCTCGAGGAATGGTAGCGACTGACTATGAACATTGTGTACAGTTCGAGGATGGATTACGGAATGAATTAAGGGTTTTGATAGCGCCATAGCGAGAGAGGGACTTCGCTGCCCTAGTTGAGAAAGTTAAGATAGTTGAGGAGGTGAAGTAGACTAAAAGACAGGATAGGGATAAGGATCGGGGTAGGAATAAGAGGAGTTTTGGGTTGTCAAGTTCATCTCAAGATTTTCAAAAAAAGGCCTAGGGTTAGTGGGCCAGCTCGTGCTTCGACATCTGGTGCAGGGGGTCAGTATCGACCATGTGGTTTGTGTGGGAAGGTGTATTTTGGGGAGTGCAGGAGGAGAACCAAAGGATGTTTCAGGTGTGAACCTACAGATCATCTGATTAAAGACTGTCCACAGGTGGATCAGGTACAGCCGGCTGGGCGAGGTTATGATCAAGTTAGGAGGGGTGGTCAGCCATTGCCAAGGGGTCATGGCCCAACCAGGGGAGGTAATGGATTCGATCGAGGTCGTGGAGTGCCTCGTAAGGGTGCTAGTAACACTGATTCGAGACAGCCTGGGTTAGTCTATGCAGTTAGGCGTCGAGAGGAGGGCAATGCACCGGACGTCATAATCGATACATTTCTAATTTATGGTTTGCCTTATATTGCCTTGATTGATATTCGTTTGACGCACTCATATGTTGCTACCACTATAACTGGAACTTTGAACTTAGGCTATGAGACTTCTTCTAGGGAGATGACTGTAGTTAACCCTCTAGGACAAATGGTAGTAGTGAACAAACTATATAAGGATGTACCCCTAGAAGTTCAAAGGGTAGTGTTTTGGGCTGATTTGATGGAACTGCCATTTGGGGAGTTTGATTTGATCTTTGGAATGGACTGGTTAGTGAAGTATCAAGCAAATCTGGATTGTGTAGCCAAACGTATGGTGTTGAGAACCGTAGAGAGTATAGAAGTGGTGGTGAGAGGTGAGAGTAGGGATTACCTATCCAGTGTGGTATCTATTTTGAAGGCCGAAAGAATGGTGAGGAAAGGATGTAAGGCATTCATGGTTCATGTTTATGCTTTGGAGGCCAAGGAGTTGGCTGTGGGGAATGTCCGAACGGTGAAAGAATTTATCAATGTGTTTCCAGAAGAGCTTCCGGGTCTGCCTCCAAATCACGAGGTTGAGTTTGGTATCAACCTACTACCAGTAACAGCGCCAGTGTATATTACCCCATATAGAATGGCACCGAAGGAGTTGGTGGAGCTGAAAGTGCATATTCAGGAGTTGTTGGATCGGGGTTTTATATAGCCAAGTGTATCGTCGTGGGGAGCACCCGTACTTTTTGTTAAGAAGAAGGACGGATCAATGTGAATATGTATTGATTATCGTTAGCTGAATAAGTTGACGATCAAGAACAAGTACCCACTGCAGAGGATAAATGATCTGTTCGACCAATTTAAGGGAGCATCAATTTTTTCAAAGATAGATTTAAGGTCAGGCTATCACCAGCTTAAGGTCAAGGAGGCAGATATACATAAGATGGCGTTTCATACTTGCTATGGTCATTACGAATTCTTGGTGATGCCATTTGGATTGACCAATGTGCCAGCAGCGTTCATGGATATGATGAATCGGGTTTTTCAACCATATTTGGATCGATTTGTCGTGGTGTTTATAGACGATATTTTGGTATACTCAAAGTCTAAAGAGGAGAATGATTCACAACTTCGAGTGGTTTTGCAAATTCTGAGGGAGAAGCAGTTGTTCACTAAGTTTAGTAAGTGCGAGTTCTGGTTAAGGGAGGTTACATTTTTGGGTCATGTGGTGTCACCGAGGGATCCGTGGACCCTCGTAAGATTGAAGTCAGATTGAATGGAAGGCACCTAAGTCTATGGTGGAGATTCGGAGTTTTTTGGGTTTAGCAGGATATTACAAAAGGTTTGTGGAAGGGTTTTCTTTGATTGCAGCGCCGTTAACCAAGTTGCTAAGGAAAGGGGTTCCGTTTGTGTGGTCAGACAAGCAACAAGAGAGTTTTGAGAAGTTAAAGAGGATTTTGAAGGAAGCTCCGGTGCTGGTTCAGCCTGAAGCATGGAAAGAGTTTACAGTCTATTGTGATGCATCGCATACAGGGTTAGGATGTATGCTGATGCAAGAGGGGAAAGTAGTGGCGTATGCTTCTCGACAGTTGAGGCCTCACGAAGTGAATTATCCAACGCATGACCTAGAGTTAGCTGCGGTGGTTTTCGCCCTAAAAATTTGGAGACACTACTTGTATGGGGAGAAGTCTATTGTCTACACGGATCATAAGAGTCTGAAATACCTCCTTACCCAGAAGGAGTTAAACTTAATGCAGAGGAGGTGGATCAAGTTTTTGAATGATTACGACTGCTCGATTGAATACCATTCGGGTAATGCTAACGTGGTGGCAGACGTGTTGAGCCATAAGGTAATATCAGACTTAAAGCAATGTCTGCCTACCTTAGATTGTATGATGACGGAAGCTTATTAGCAGAACTGCAAGTGAAGTCGACGTGGGTGAATCAGGTTAAAGAGAAACAGTTGGTAGATGATGTTTTGAGTGCTAGGCTTTGACAAGTACAAGATGGTGGATTAGAGGATTATAGTTTGAGCAACGACAGAGTTTTGTGTTTCCGTGGGAAGATCGTATGCCAAAGGATATGGAGTTGAGGCAGATGATTCTTCAGGAAGCGCATAGTAGCCCTTATGCTATGCATCCTAGAGGTAGCAAGATGTACTGAGATTTGAGGGAACATTTTTGGTGGCCTGGTTTAAAATGAGAAGTAACTGAATTTGTGGGTAGGTGTTTGACATGTCAGCAGGTGAAGGCAGAGCATCAGTTGCCTTCGGGATTGTTGCAACTGGTGAAGATTTCGCAGTGGAAGTGGGAAAGGATTACGATGGATTTTGTTAGTGGGTTACCCCTCACACCTACCAAGAAGGATTCAGTTTGGGTAATTGTTGACTGTTTGACAAAGTCTGCTCATTTCATACTTATACGTATGGATTACTCTTTTCAAAAGTTAGCTAGAATATATATAGCGAGATTGTGAGGTTGCATGGGGTGCTAGTGTCGATTATCTCAGATAGGGACCCTAGATTTATGTCAAGGTTCTGGAAGGCGTTGCATCAGGCATTGGGTACGAAGTTAGATTTTAGTACAGTGTTTCATCCACAGTCTGATGGGTAGTCGGAGAGAGTGATTCAGGTTTTGGAAGATATGTTGAGGGGCTGTGTCTTGGATTTCAGAGGTAGTTGGGAGGAATTTCTACTGTTGGCAGAATTCGCGTATAATAACAACTACCAGTCTAGTATTCAAATGGCACCATATGAAGCACTATATGGTCGAAAGTGTTGTACACCTACATGCTAGACAGAGTTGGGTGAGCGTCAGTTATTGGGTCCAAAACTGGTTGCTAAAATTGAGGACAAGGTTAAGTTGATTCGAGCTAGATTGAAGGAAGCTTCGAACAGATAGAAGTCCTATGCGGATCTAAAACGAAAAGATATAGAATTTGTAGTAGGTGACCGGGTTTTCTTAAAGGTGTCACCGTGGAAGAAAGTGCTAAGATTTGGTCAAAGGGCAAGTTGAGTCCCAGGTTTATCGGGCCTTATCGGTGTTAAAGCGAGTAGGGCTAGTAGCCTATCAGCTTGAGTTACCTTCAGAGTTGAATCAGATCCATGACATATTTCATGTTTCCATGCTGAGACGCTATCGTTCGGATCTGTCTCATGTTGTGCCAGTAGAGGAAATTGAGGTGAATCCAGACTTATCTTTTGATGAGGAACCAGTGCAGATCTTGAATCGGGACGTTAAAGTATTACGTAGGAAATCGGTTCCTTTGGTGAAGGTTCTGTGGCAGAATCATGGTTCAGAGGAAGCTACGTGGGAATCAGAGGATGTGATGCGATAGCAATACCCTCAACTCTTTTGATCAGGTAATTTCAAGGTCAAAATTATTTTAAGGGGGTAGAACTGTAACATCCTAAGTTGGGGTCTTTGTGTTGTATGTGTTTATGTGTGAATGCTATGTTTATCATGCTAATTTAGGGTGCTGTAGGGTCTAAGAATTACTTAGGGAAAAGCCATAAGCCTAGCTAAAATTTTCTTTTTGGGCACTTTCAGGGAGAGCTAGTTAGAATAGGACTTAAGGGGATTTTAGTTCACGTTTGGTGACACAAAGAAGTGAAGTGTGTGGTGTAGTGGCAAAGTGACGCCACATAAGAGGTAAGGGGTAACACCAAAAGGAAGGAAGGAGGTCTAGGGTTCAAGGCACATTGGTAGCTTTTGGAGTTTTTTTTTTTTTTTGCATCAGGAGGCTGAAGAGATGGCTTCCATTGGGACTCTTCAGGGTGGTTAGTAGATAGAGACTTAGAATTTGGAATAAGTGGCTAAGAGACAATGGCAAAATTTTGAATTGGTCTTCTAATTCAAATGAGTGGAAGGGAGGAAAAGTAGGAGCAAAAAGGAGTTGATGACTATAGTAGGTGTTGGCCGAATTTCAAAGTCTTAGTGGAGAAGGAATCGGTTTTTGTTAGGGGCTAGGGTGTGCTAAATTTTGGGTGATCAGGTTGCTAGTGTGTAGTGGTTTTCAGCATTATGGTGTGTGTGCTTCACATTTTGGTTCTAGTTTTCCTCTTATTCTCTCTCTTGCCAAAATCACTTAAACATTTTCCACTCTTCTCTTCTTTGACCTCTAGCCGAAACTAGAAGACCAAGAGTGCACATCTCTTTCATTCTTTCTTTTTCTTCTCACTCCCAAAAGCCAAAATCATCACTTCACCCTTTCTTTTCATTTTCTTTTTTTTTTTGTTTAAAACTCATTTTTAGCTGAATCTATCTAAGCCTTACCGCATTGTATCTTTTCGTTCTCTTCTCTTTCAAACACTTTGGCCGAATATCCCTTTTTGCTTGCATTCTTCTTCTTCATCTTTTCCCTTTTGAATATTGGGACTACTTCGGCATTTGGTAAGATCTTCTTGATTTAGCCGAATTTCTTTAATCATCTCATATCTTTTTCTATCATTTTCTTTTGAAGGAAAAGCCGAAACTTACCATTTGTTTTAAGTAGATTTTATTGTTGGTTAGTCGAAACACTCTAGCATCTAAATCCCCTCTTTTGATTCTTGGTTACAGTGGATCACCGTTGCTGATCTTTCCATCACTCCCAATCGGGTCCTCTAGTAGTTGTGGTAAGGGTTCCTATTCGCTTAACTATCTTTCATGGTGTTTGTGTGCCAAAGGCAGTGATCCTACTCTTTAACCTTTGGCCGAATGAAGGTGGGGGTGGTGTCATATTCCTTTGGAGACCTTCGGGATTCGCTCGACTTGTGAACCAAGCCTGAAGTTTTGTGTGTTGCCGATCTAGGTAAAGAGATCTATTCGATTAAATGTGTAAATCTAGGCAACCATATTCTTTTAACTTCTAGCCAAATGTAGGGGGAGTGTTATCTTTGCGTTTTCGGCTTCAGAGTAAAGTCGTAGGCAGATAGCAGTGGTTTCAATTAGCGTTAGTGTCGACTAGAAGGTATGATATTATGTGTATTCAGCTGTGTAACTTCTCACACCATGGATATTGCTTTGTTTTATGATGTTTTGTTGATATGTATATAAGTGTTTATGGATATTTTGTTAAACACCAAATCTCGGTATGGCTGGTGTATGCGAGACATCAGGTTAGTGATCTCTATTCTGATAAAGGAAGTGGTTATGTTGAGATATATCGATCTGTGTTATGGGTATACTGTACATGTTTGATGAAACTTGTTGCATCCATATTTCTGCATCTAATATTTTCATGGGGTTGGGGTTATGTGATGAAAGGGGAAGTGTTGTAGTGGCTCTGCCACAATCTGCTGTAGTGGTTCTGCCACGATCTGTTGTAGTGGCTCTACCACAATCTGATCTGCTCCGGTGACTATGTCACGATTCTGATGATGAGTAGCATGACTGCCATCGATGGTGTGTAGCGGTGAGGGTTGATTGTAGAAATCCCCATTGGTGTGATCGGCTAGTACGGGGGTGTGTAGCGGATGGAAACTTAGGCTGGGATTGGGTTCCGCATTATCGTCTGTATATGCATTACTTGTAATTCTATTCTGTATGGTTAAGGCCCAAATCCATGGTGCTCGATTCTTGCACACTGAATTTTATGACTCACCCCGTTGTTTAACATTTTTCAGGTAGCACATAGTGCAGTAGACCGGGCTGGAGAGGAGGACAGGGTGGCCATGTATGGGTTCCGCATTTTAGTAAAGACTTTAGTTATTTATTTTCAATAACTGGTTTGGTATTTTACGATGTAATAAGGCCACTGATTAATGGGTTTTAAATTTGGGATTTTATTTTTTTTAGACGCTCGAGTTGAATAACCCAACATAATAACTAAATGTTTTAAAAGAGAAGAAGGACACAAAAACAAGGCTTTTCTTACGTCTCTACCAAAGAGTGAAGTTACCATCTTTTGCAAAGAAGTTTGCATATCTTAAATGGATGACACAGGTTTTGAATGGTCAATCGTTTTGAAAAAAAAAAGGGCAGAAATACAACTCGATTAACAATAAGTTTCTACATCTTCTAAACAAACGCTAAACCCGAATTTTTCGTGAAAATTTTTCTTCAAAATCGCTTGGTGTTTTCACAAAATCTTCTTAGGGACATGCCAGATCTGGTTGTGGTGTATGGGCCAGATTTGGGTGTTACGCCAAGCATAGCAACTTAGACGCAGGAACTCCACCTCATACTCACCACTGACTTATTCCCTGGACCAAATTCAGAAATTCCTTCCTCTGAGCATCCACGTAACTCGCCCCATCATACTTTTCCCGAACGCTGTCTTAAAGAAATCCCAGGTAATACAGTCCGCTGATGTACCATCCTTTACCGTGAGCCACCATTGATATGCCTCATCTCGAAGGAGGGACACTACTCCTTTCAACTTTTCTTCCGCGGTATAGTCAAGATCGTCCATGATTCATTCAATCGCTTCCAGCCAGTATTCAGCTACGTTTGGAGCCACACTAGAAATACCCCTAAATATCTTGGCCCCATTTGCTCGAAGTCACTCAGGAATAGATTTTCGAGCTACTAATCTCGTGCTAGCTCTAGCAACCCACTCCAGAACACGCAACATAGGTTGGGACAAAGCATCATCTCCTCCAGATCGGTCTTGAGACCCCGCTTCCGCTACTGGTGATGCTGGCACTTCACCTTCTGGCCTATGCCCTGATCTGAAGGTTCAGCCTCAACACTCCGGCCTCTACCATGGCCAAGCATGCCATGTCCACGTCCTCTAGCACTCATGACTACAGAATCGACTTAATTTGATTACAAATTTTATGTATTAGTATATCTTCCACTGTTTTATTACCGAAAAATCTTATGAAAATAGAATTAGAAGTAGTTTTTTGCAAAACATATTTCAAAAAGTCTCAATCTCTAAAGTTGAATCTTATAAAACTATAAATCCCAACATAATATAATCTTTCCGTAAGAAATCAAGCAATAATAAGAAAAGTTACAGTGCGGATTGGTGCCGGAGACTCGGGTGCCATACTCGGGTACCAATTTTGAAGATATTCTTGAACCCAAGCCACAGTCGAGTTTTACAACCTAGGCTTTGATACCATAATTGTAACACCCCAAACTCGGCCTAAACGTTACGACCGGATCTGGTATGTCACAAGAAAAGGTTGTTTGAAAGAACTTGGAATTTTAAGGAAACATCGTAATTTTGAAAGATTTTCATTTTGTGTTTCTATCCTGGAAATGACATCCAATTTAAGGGTTTCTTACCAACTCTATTTTAAAAGAACTGGTAGTTTGAAAATGGTTTGGTGATATGACAACCAAAACTAGTGGTACTCCGAACATGTCATTTTGAAAATGGTGTTTGTGATTTTAAGTAAATCTCCAAATTGAGTTGTTAATCGGCATGTTATTCGCTTATTAATATTTTTAAAAATGTTTATTTATAATTTTAGGAAAACCTTGGGTTTAGCAGTTCATAATGTAATAACATTCGCATTAAATTCAAAAAACCCAAATTAATGTTGTGGAGGCCTTATTACATAACAAAATACTAAATTAAAATAAGTTTAAAGAAAGAAACGAAATTACGCAGGAAGTAATACATGGCCACCTCAAAGTCCACCTCGGGTCCAAATCCATGGCTAAGAGTTACCTGCAAGAATAAATAGAGGGGTGAGTCACCAATTCTCAGTGTGTAAATCCCCTTACAAATGCAATCTGGCCTGAAGCCCACAGATGCACATTGGGCCTTACCCCTACAACCCAACATAATACAAGTGTATGTAACGCAACCCAGCCCAACCTAGTTTTTCCATCCTCTACGTCACCGAAATCAGCCAAACGCTTGTGGCACCAAGCCACTGTGGTTCCAAACCACTGTGATACCAAATCACTGTGACAGAGTCACGAAATGTAATATGTAGGGCCAATCCAATGTGCTACCAAACCATTGTGATAATCACTGATAGATATATGTAGGGCCAACCCACTGTGGTACCAAACCACTGTGATAATCACTGATATATATATATATATATATGTGGTGCCAAACCACTGTGGTACCAGACCACTGAGACATAGTCACTGAATAAAATATGTAGGGCCAACCCACTGTGGTAGCAAACCATCGTGATCCATCGACGCACTTCCCTTTCAAGCATATCCCAATGCCCATGTAAGCATATTATCATACTGAGATGAATGCAAACATACTACCAATGTACCACATATAATTACATCATACATACATACATTTGAAAGTAGAATCATAGAAGTACTTACCCAGTGTCTCCAACCTCACCCACAAGGGTATCTTGACTGTCTATACAGTCATTTCGGTTTTCAGCCAACAAAGTTATTAACACAAAATAATAAGAAAAGTGTGAGCATTACACACCTAATTACGTAAAACTATACCCTCTAGATCATCGACACTCTCACTGGAAGAAACAACCACGATTTGTCTATCCCAGGTAGATGTCGACTCTCTACTACAACCCGATGAAAAGTCTCAAACCGCCGACACAGCACGCCATTTGAACTTAGTAGTAGAGATTACGAGTTCACTCTCTTCAGGCTCCTTTAACGATACCTACTTGGTATGGCTAGTGCTTGCATCCATGAAGAGATCAGTACTCAAAGAGAAATGTAGGTTGTCTAACAACAGAATCTGATTAAGGCAACCACAAACGAAAGGAATGTAATAGCCAAGAAATCGAAAAGATGGCTCTTTACCTTTAGAACCATAATGGAATGGTAAAATTTAGCAATCAACAGACCTTCAGGCTTCGGCCTACCACACGCTCGGCTAGTAGGATTTCCCGGAGTAAACGTTCCAAAATGAGAGAAAGAAAGGAGGGATTAGCCGAAATCTAAACATTACAAGAGATAGCCACTACAACTAAGAATAACTTAAAATTGAAAGAGAAATACAAAGATAAGCACAGTTTCCCTTACCTTATGATTACGAAAGAGTTGAAGAAGAGAAGAGATTTGGCCAACCCGCTCACACCACTACAAGAGAAGAACGAAATAAAAAGAGTGAGAAGATGGAGAGAATGAAAATGAAAAGAGAGGTGCTATGAGTGAGGAAAGGTTCAGTTATGGTGAAGAAAACAAGTTGTAAAAGATGAACAAAGGTGGTTTGGCTCAAGAGAAAAATAATGAAGAGGAAAAGAAAATGAAGAAGATAGAAGCAGTGTGGAAGAGAAGGAGGGTTTCAGCTTAATGAAGGATGTAGAGAAATTAAAGGAGAAAGGTTTCAGTTATGGTGAAGAATCAAACTATAAAAGATGCAAGAGATTCGGGAAATACCAAGAACAAGAAGAAGAAGAAGAAGAGAGAAAATGCTATGATTTTGGTAAAAAGAAATGAATGAAACTCCAAATGCAAAAGAAAGAAAACCTTCTAAATGAATTTCAATTGCACTCCTCTCTTTTTTTTCAAATGGCATAAACGGCACTCCTCCCTTCCCTTATGACTGAAAGTTGAAACCAAGTTGCCTAAAGGAACTAAAAGCAAATGGCACACCCTCCCTTAGCTCAAAACCGAGAACACTCCTCTAACACTACCCACATTCGGCCAAACACTCCACCACCCACCAAATCCCTTATTTGCTCAACCATTTCCTCCCCAACACCCGTTCAAACCAATTTGACCACTTTAACTCCCCCATCACCTCTCATCCATCCATTTCAAAATCAATTGACCCATTCAAACTCCTCGTAGAAGAGTCCCAGCCGAATGCTACCTCCTCCTCTCCTTGAGCACAAAAATTAAAGCTCCACCTACTGAAGATGAGACTCGAACTCTTTTCCCCTCCTACTCCCTTGTGACGCCACTCTCAAGCTCCGTAAGTGGCACCATCTTGCCACCACACGACACTCTTTTTTGTGTTGACAAACACAAATAAATATAATTAAAGCCTACTTCAACCAGCTCTCCCCCTTAAAGTGCCCAAAAAATAAAATTTTTCTAGAGCCCTGGCTTGAACCCGAGCCTCCCCAGGGCCCCCAAACACACCAAAATAACATGCTAAATAAGCCAAACACATAGAATAGTGTAAAATGTAGAACCCCTAATTCTAGGATGTTATAGGTATTGTTGGAGTTGCCCTAACATGGCTGAATATTGAATTGAGGCCACAGAGAGGATCATGGATGACCTCGACTGCACCCCCGAACAAAAACTAAAAGGTGCAATGTCATTACTGCAAGATGAAGCCTATCAGTGGTGGTTTATAGTTAAAGAGGATACTCAGGCCGACCGATTGACATAGGAATTCTTCAAGACTGCTTTCCAAGGGAAGTATGTGGGTGCTAGCTATGTGGATGCCCGGAGGAGGAAGTTTCTAGATTTGACTCAGGGGGATAAATTAGTGGCTGAATAAGAAGCTAAATTTTTACGATTGAGCTGCTATACGCGTGGGATGATGGCAACTAATTATGAGTAGTGTGTTCATTTCGAGGATAGCCTCAAGGATAGTTTGAGAGTGTTGATAGCTCCACAGAAGGAGAGATTTTGCCACATTGGTGGATAAGGTGAAGATCACTGAGGAGGTGAAGTGTACTGAGTGTTAGAACTGAGAAAAAGGGTAAGAATAAGAGGGATTGAGCCTCAAGTTTCGTTCAGAGGCCGAAGAAAAAGGCGAGTGGATGGACCAGTCAGAGTTGAGGACCCTAATGCTGCTATGGGACCACAGCCATGTGTTGACTGTGGTAGACGCCATCAGGGCGAGTGCTAGAAAAGGATTGGGGCATGTTTGAGGTGCGAATCATTAGAGCACCGTATCAGAGACTGTCCACAAGGCCCGAACAGATGCAAGTTACTGGCCGGGTAGTATTTAGTCATAGAGAGGTGTTTAGCACCACCGAGAGGCTGTGGTCAGGCCAGAGATGGAAATGGTATGGGCCGTGGTTGTGGAGCATCGGGTAGAGGTACCAGTCATGCTTAAGCGAGGCAGCTAACTTTTGTTTATGCTTCACGTCACCGAGAGGATGGAGAAGCCCTAGATGTTATTATTGGTACGTTCTTTATCTATAATGTACCTTATACTACACTGATTAATGTTGGGTCTACTCATTCGTATATAGCATGCTCGATGTCTGACACTTTGGGTATAGTGGTTGAAACCATTGTAACATCCTAAAATTGGGCCTTAGAGAATTGAGCCCAATGGGCCTTGAGCATAGTAGCATTTAAATTATTTTTGAGAACAAGAGATCGGCTTAAATGCAAGTTGGACCAATTAGATAAGTGAGTTCGGAAGGTTAGGGGGCTTCTATGAAGTCCCGAGTTCAAGTTAGGCCTTAGGAAAAATTTTGGTTTTAGGTGAAAAAAACCCTGGAGGTTGGCGGATAGGCCTTAAGAATAAAATGTGGAGGAAAATGACACAAGTGGAGTGTGTGGTGTAGTGGCAAAGTGACGCCACTTAAGGACAAGGGAATGACGGGAATGACAATGACCACAAGGAAGGAAGGAGGTCCAAGGTTCTAGTTGTAGCGTTTGCATTCCTTTTAGATTATTTTTATTAAATGAATTTAGACCTTGGCCATAAGGTTATATTTAGTTGTGCATGGTTTAAAACACAAGGAGCTAGTTGGTAAAATGGCTAGCAGTGTTGATTATGTTATAAGGGAGCCTGAGTTCGAATCTCGTGAGAAGCAAGGGAGTATTTATTTTGCAGATTGGACGGTAAGAGTTTCAGTTGAATTTAAACTCTACTGACGGAGGGATCCCACATCGAAAAGATACAAAGAAGGAAGGTGAAGAGCTAGCTATATAAAGAGCATTCTAGGAGGAGAGTTAACATACCTGGTTGGCGTTGGACGTACGAGTGCTCGGAGCGCAATTTAGAAGCTTCAGACTCCTATCAGGTGTGTAACTCTCTCTACTCTAGTTGTAGAGCGGTAAATGCTGAAGTGCCGATCATGGCAATAGTAGCCACATGAGCGTGCGAGTGCACGTGTGGGGCTTCGACGCGATAGTTGAGGCCATCAGTAGTATTCTTGTGGGTTGGGGCCGCTTGGGCTGCGATGGGCTGAAGTAGGCCCAATAGGCCCGTAGGCCCAATAGAATAAATTGTATGATGATGTAGTATATAGTGAACTAGACTAGGTGGAACTTATATACGTGGCTAGATTTGTGTTAGGTGGGCCACACGATCGTGTGGGCCCTAATGGGCCAAAATCGAGTTTTAGGCCCAATAGTTCGATAAAGACAGAAAATGGTAGTTGAGCCACTCAAGGCGACACTGGGCCTTCGAAAAGGCCATTCTAGGTACAAAATTACGAAAATACCCTTAGTAGATAAATTACCAAAATACCCCTGAAAGATAAATTACAAAAATATCCTTGGTGGGTAAATTATTTCCTTGGTGGGTAAATTACGAAAATACCCTTGGTAGGTAAAATTACGGTTATACCCTTAGAGGTTGATTAGCATGATTATGTTGTTTTATGTCTATCTGATTATGATGGTAATTCATGTTATACTTATATTTGATATATGTTTAGCATACATGACATACTGCATAGACGAATTATTATGTCATATTGTATGGGTATGATGAGAGGAGGGAAGATTGATATCTGTGACTTTGGGTCACGGTGGTTTAGCACCACCGGTGGTTTCGTACCACATATGTTATTCGTGACTTTGGGTCACGGAGGTTTGGCACCTCATAGCGACTTGTCCTGTGGCTTAGCACCACGATGGGTTGGCCCCACAATTGATAAAGCAGGATTATCGCCATGATTTGGTATCACAACGTGGGTTGGCCCATATGGATTATTCGTGACTTTGGGTCACGGTGGTTTGGCACCACATCATTATTGATATCGGTGACTTTGGGTCACGGTGGTTTGGCACCACCGGTGGTTTGGTACCACACGGGTAGAATCGAGAGTTTCAATGGTTAGGTTTTGGGTTGCATGACATGCATATTTTCATATAAAATTGTGTAAGTGTTTAACACCCGTTGGATGGGGATTTACACACGAGTCTCGATGACTCACCCTTAGTTAAATTTTGCGGTAATCATTAGATCGCGGATTTGGAAGCTGAGGTGGACTCGTTGAGGCCATACATATGTTTACTCGTAAATTCATTTCTTTTATTTGGACTTATTTTTATTTGGGTTTTGTTATGTAATAAGGCATTGGGTATTTTACTTGGTTTCACTTTTAATTTGGTTCTTGCTATTATTAAATGATCAATATGGGATTTTCCTAAAATGATAATAAAGCTGCTTTCTTATTCAAAATTACTTAAACTCGATTTTTCACAACAACTATAAAGAATACAAACTTTTTAACGAACACACAGTTTTTAGACATTCCTTTCATGTGACATACCAGATCCGGTCATAACGTTTAGGTCGAGTTCGGGGTGTTACAACCACTATGAGTGAGGTTAATGTGTTGAGTCCTTTAGGGCAGTCAGTTAAGGTAAACAAATTGTTCAGAGATGTACCTTTGGAGGTTCAAGGAACCATCTTTTTAATGGATTTAATGGAACTTTCTTTTGGAGAATTTGACTTAGTATTGGGCATGGATTGGCTGGTTAAGCATCAAGTGAATTTAGATTGTGCTACTAAACGGGTGGTACTAAAAACTGTGGAGGGTGATGAGGTGGTGGTAATAGGGGAGCGTCGAAATTATTTGTCAAATGTGATTTCTACCCTGAAGGCCAAAAAGTTGGTTCGTAAGGGTTGTGAAGCATATATAGCCTACATCGATGTTTTTGATTCTAAGGTTTTGTCTATTAAAGATATTAGAATAGTCAAAGATTTTTCGAATGTTTTTCCCGATAAACTACCTAGACTACCTCCAAACTGTGAAGTTGAATTTGGGATTAAGCTCCTACCGGGTACATCTCTGGTGTTCATCACTCCTTATAGAATGGCACCAAAGGAGCTAGTGGAGCTTAAGGCTTAGAATCAAGAGTTACTGGATCGAGGGTTCATCTGCCCTAGTGTGTCTTCATGGGGAGCACCGATGTTATTTGTGAGAAAGAAGGATGGATCCATGCACATGTGCATCAACTACTGGCAACTGAACGAATTGACTATTAAGAATAAGTACCCCCTACCAAGGATTGATGATCTATTTGACCAGTTTCGAGGAGTTTTGGTCTTCTCTAAGATTGATCTCTGATCGGGGTACGATAAACTAAGAGTCAAAGAGGCTTATGTTCACAAGATAGTGTTTAGGACTCGTTATGGTCATTATGAGTTCCTAGTGATGTCATTTGGATTGACAAATACACTAGTAACTTTTATGGATCTGATGAACCGAGTATTCCAGCCTTATTTGGATCGATTCATAGTGGTTTTTATACATGACATCTTGGTGTATTCGAAAACTGAGGATGGACATGACGCACAACTCCAAGTTGTTCTGTAGATTCTGAGGGAGAAACAATTATACGCTAAGTTCAACAAGTGTGAATCCTGGCTACGAGAGGTAACATTTTTGGGCCATATGGTATCTGTTGAAGGAATTAGAGTTGATCCTCAAAAATTTAAGTTGTTTTGGATTGAAAACCGCCTAAGACGGCATCTGAGATTTGATGTTTTCTGGGTCTGGCAGGGTATTATAGATGTTTTTAGGGGTTTTCATTGATTGCTGCACCTCTGATTAAATTATTGTGTAAATGGGTACCATTTGTCTAGACTAATAAGCAGCAAGAGAGTTTTGAGACGCTTAAGAAGGTTTTGATGAAAGACCCTATCTTAATATTGCCAGAGTTTGGGAAAGAATTCATTGTCTACAGCGATGCATCACATGTCGGTTTGTGCTGTGTGTTGATGCAAGAGGGCAAGGTAGTGGCATATGCATCTCACTAGCTTAAGTCTCATGAGGAAAATTATCCGACACATGACTTGGAGTTGGCCGCGGTGGTATTCACACTGAAAATCTAGAGGCATTACCTGTACGGTGAAAAGTGTATCATTTACACGATCACAAGAGCCTCAAATACCTCATCACTTAGAAAGAGCTAAATCTTAGGCAACGTATATGGATTGAGCTACTTAAGGATTATAATTGTTCGATTGAATACCATCCTGGTAAGGCCAATGTGGTGGCTGACGCACTGAGCTGTAGGGCTATGGCGGATCTGAGGATGATGTTTGCTCATCTCAGCTTATTTGATGACGGTAGTTTATTGCTCAAACTTTAAGTTAAACTGTAGTGGATTGAGTAGATTAATGGTAAACAGTTGGAGGATGGGTCTTTGGGTCCTCGATTTCGACAGATTGAGAGTGGGAAAACTTTAAATTTTGACCGAATAGCGTAGGAGTACTGTGTTTCCGTGTGAGAGTCTGTGTACCAAAGAATACTGGTTTGAGGTAGTCTATGCTGCGAGAGGCGCATAATAGTCCTTATGCTATGCATCCCAGTGGGAATAAAATGTATTGAGACTTTCGTGAGTTATATTGGTGGCCAAGTCTCAAGCGTGATGTTACCGACTTTGTGAGTAAGTGTCGACTTGCCAGCAGATTAAGGCTAAACATCAATTACCTTTAGGCTTGCTTCAGCCAGTTAAAATTCCACTCTGGAAGCGTAAGAGAGTAACTATGGACTTTGTTAGTGGGCTGCCCCTAACGCCTACTAAAAAGGATGCAGTATGGGTTGTAGTGGATCGGTTGACCAAGTCAGCCCATTTTATACCAGTTCGTACTGATTACTCCTTGCAGAAACTGGCTAAACTGTATGTGGCTGAGATAATGAGGCTACATGGGGTACCAGTTTCCATAAATCAGATAGAGATCCTTACTTCACATCTCAGTTCTAGAAGAAGCTATACGAGGCTTTGGGTACAAGATTGGACTTCAGTACTGCATTTCATCATCAGACAGATGGTGAATCAGAAAGGGTGATTCAAATACTAGAGGATATGTTAAGGTGTTGTGTAATAGATTTCTGAGGTTGTTGGGAAGACTATTTTCCATTGGCAGAGTTTGCATATAATAATAGCTACCAGTTTAACATACAGATGGCACCTTACGAGGCATTGTATGGCCGTAGGTGTCGTACTCCTTCGTGTTGGACTGAGTTGGGCGAGCGGTGTTTTTTGGGCCCTGAATTGGTTTTTGATACCAAGGACAAAGTTAGATTAATTCGGGTGCGATTGAAGGAAGCATCTGACAGACAGAAATCGTATGCGGATTTGAAGCGCAAGGAGATTGAGTGTTCTTTAGAGGACTTCGTTTTTCTCAAAATCTCACCATAGAAGAAGGTACTGAGATTTGGACAAAAGGGCAAGTTGAGCCCTAGGTTTATTGGGCCTTATTGCATATTGAAATGTGTGGGACCGGTTACCTATCAACTTGAGTTACCTCCAGAGTTAGATCAAATTCATGATGTGTTCCACGTCTCTATGCTAAGGCGTTATCGCTCTGATCCCATACACATGATATTGACTGAGGATATTGAGGTTAGACCGGACCTGACTTTTGAGGAGGAACCAGTTCAAATTTTAGATAGTGGTGTGAAAGTTTTGAGGAAGAAGTTTATTTTACTGGTTAAGGTACTTTGGCATAATCACAGTTCAGAGGAGGCCACGTGGGAACCTGAGGAGGTGATACGTCAACAATACCCTCATCTATTTTGATCAGATAAAATTTGAGGCTAAAATTTTCTCTTAGGGGGTAGAGTTGTAACGATCCAAAATCTAAGTAATTATTTTTGAATGTTTGTAGCACAAATATTTTTCTGCTTCAGTGATTTGGGTGTGTTTGGGAGTGTCTGAGAAGTCTTGGGTTCAAGCCTGGGCTTGTGCAAAAAGTTTTTTTTTTTTTAGGGAATAAACCTTTGCCTATAGTTAGTAGGCTTTTAAATTATTGTGGGTAAAACAGGACATAAAAAGTCTGCTGGTCTAGGGGGCAAGTGGCGTGTTACCTATGCCAGTGGACTAAGATTCGAATCTTGGTGGGGGTAATGGAGTATTTATTTTGCTGTTGTGCCGTGAGAGGTGTTGTGGTTTGATTGAAATAATGAAGTGGTTGAGAAGAATTGAAATTGGGAAGTTGAATGGGACTCGATTTGGAGGGTTGAGAGATTGAAGGAGGGATTTTAGGAGAAAATCAAGGAGAGTGAGAGGAGAGGGAGTGTTGTGTCGAAAGGGGACTCTGGGCACTCAAGAATTCAGCCAGAGTGTATGCCCCTCATTTTTTTGTTTTGTTTTGTTTTCCCTCTGCCGAAATCCCTTCTCCCCCTGCTTGCATTTTTCTTTTCCCTTTTCTTTCTCTCTCTCAATTGTTGATCTTCTTCATTCCAACCCTATGGAGTCGTTGTTATTTTGCTATTTTGCTCGATTTGAATCCTTACTCTTCTCGAAGACGTGTGCCGAATTTTGTTAGTAAGGAGTTTGCTACATCTTGTGGTTCCATTTCGTTTTGTCCCTCCCGTATTTGATTTTCCCTTCACCTCTTTTGTCAATCCTTTTTCTTCTACTTCCCCCTCTGTGCCATTCCTTACTTTCTTCCCTTGCTGCTGTGATCATCATCTTTTTCTACTCTCTGTCGAATTACTATGACATTGGCCGTTTCTATTGGTGTTATTGTGCTGTTAGTCTATTTCCCTCTTCGTGGTTTGGCATTTTGGTAAGTGATTTCAGGTTTGGTTCAAACTATACATACAGATATTGGTTAATAAGGGTTCGGTTGAATTGTAGGAACTAGTGATCTTTTGATTTCGATGATTTAAGTGGGACAGGCCTCGATCGTTCAAACGAGGTAAGTGGATGTCAACGAAGCGATTAAGTGGGTTAAGTAGAGTTGTTTTAAATTTTTTGGTCTTACGACTAATCGATCGTTTATGTTTTGAACTTAGATTTGAAGGGTTCAAGGAATGAGCATGCTATTTTTGTAACCAGGTGTGTAAACACTACCAAATCGTAAATAAAAAAGCCGAAAAAAATGACAATTGACGCTACACGAGCATGCGATCACTCGTGTGGTAGTCTGAATGCATAAAACTTGGGCGTTTGACTATTGAGGCCACCATGAGCGATTTCATGGTCTTAGGTCGTTTTGGGCCATGTTAGGCTAAAACGGGCCATATGGGCCCAATAGGCTTGTAGGCCCCACACGGGTAAACAACACGAACGTGTGGCCAAGCTATGTAATTTACATGGCCGAGACCAATTATGGGCTATATGGGCCACACGGGCATTTAGGCCCACATGGGCCCGCATTATGGGCATTGGGCCTATTTTCACTATTTGACTGTTAAGGTTCACGAGTCACCCGAGACGACTGTGGACCTACTGATGGGTCAGTAAGTATACCTAGACCCTCAAACTGATATGAAATGACTGTTATGCACATATGATATAAAATGAATGTATGGCTTATGTTGTGTATGAATGTATATGAGCATGCCATGATATATATGTTGCATACATGTGTGATATTTTGCATGGGATGGGATTATTATGATTGGAAGAAGTGTATTATACTGGCAGCCCTACTGCAAATACTGTTTAGTGCTGCAATCGGTGCTAATTTTGGAGTGTAGGGATGGGTGGGTGATTTTATCCCCACGTGGAGTGTTGGGTTGGACGGAGTGGAGTGTAAAGGCTGATTGGGTAGGATTTCTGATTGTATGCCTGAACTGTTACTATCACTAAAATGGGCTAATGCCACACTGATACTGATACTATAATGGGCTAAGGCCAACTAATTTGAACTGTTATTGATTTGGGCTTAGTCCCAGACTGTATTTGCCTACGGCTTGATTGGCCATTTTGCGTATATGGGGTTACACACTAAGTTTTTGTAAACTCACCCATCTACTTATCTATACAGGTAATCCCTAATCTTAGGCGGATCGGTGCTGCAAGGGATTCGGAGGTGGCCACACAACCGCACTTGCTTTTATATTTGACTTTTCATTTATAAGAAATTTAGTTTGGGTATTTGTTTTGTAATAAGGCCTCTTTAGATTTTAATTTTTAATTTGGGATTTTACTTAGATAAATTTATATCTGAAAGTAGTAGGATGTAGATTTTCAAAAGATAAATGCTTTTCAAAACACCTCGTTTTTGTAACATACTATAAAAACTTCCGCATCAAACAAATTGTTTTGAAGTATAGTAACAAACTATTATGATCGACTTTCTACTAAAAATAACTTGGGTTTAAATGAACAGATACCCTAAAATTTTTGATAAGATCATAAATGAGATTTAATTCAAAATGAGTTTTCCAATGAAACTATGTTTTCGAAAAACACTTCAATGTAATATCACCAGATTTGGCCATAACGTCTAGGTAAAGTTTGGGGTGTTACACGAGCTTTAAATGATAAAAAGACTATCGAATTAATACCGAGATAGTGTGAGCTGCAGAAGATCCGCTTGACGTGTTTTGCATGTTGGCAATCTACAAGGAAAGGGAAAACAACCGAGGTAAGCATAGTAATTCTTAGTAAGTTCACAAATATTAAACCAAGTAACTTACCTCAGGTTATAATTATACACTAAATGCTACTTAACTTGGTAAAGTTTGCCTAACAAGATAAGTCAAATTTAAAAAAGGTGAGTTTAACATATATCATACCATATAGTAACTCAATCATATAACATTTAAATTCACTTATTCAACATTTTATTACCATGCACAAACAAATAATCATTTAATCAATTCACTATCTTAATCATATCATACAATATATTTATCTGCAATACATCCCATTTCAAATTAATGCCAAACATTTTTTTGATTCATAATTTGAATTCTCAATCCAAATCAAGTTAAACCCTATGAACTTCATTCCCATATCATATCAATACATTTTTATCCAAATATACATCAAATTTCAATCACTACTACATTTCATAATACGAATTCCAAATCACATTCATCGTTTTGTTACATTTCTATATTGGTCCTCTCGCTTGTATAATTGATTCTCAATATATATATCATCCAATCATCATATCAACTCAATCTGAATATCATTTATTCTATTTACATTATACATGTCCCTATTAACCTGACTCGAACTCAGACGGATACACAGATCAAACCAATCACATCAATTTGGCACTTAGTGCCTATTGGATAAATCCAAAATAGTAAGTTAAGCCCAACGCTAGTCCGTAAAACCAAAAAATAGATTTGCCCAAAATTGGCTGGTATAACCGATTAATGTGTGTGCCCAACACTCCCTGACACATAGTCGTATAACCTTGAACTCTTTCTATCCTATGGCATGTCAATTATACCTAACCTTGCCCAAACAGTTAATAAGGTAACCATTTCTCAAATAAATTTATAATTCAATATCAAAACATGAATTCATGCATGCAGCAAGACTATTCATCACCATATAGGCCCAATTTCATATTTATAACATTGTATCATATTTTTAAATATATTCAATTTGGTCCTTATCACTATCAACTAGTCTAAATCGAATCAGTTCAACTCATTTCATCAAATATTCACTTTATCATATATAATATGCTATTTTTGTAACACCCCATACCCGTATTCTACACCGAAATCGGGTATGAGTCGTTATCGTAATTAACTCACATGGTCAAACAACCTTTGGGTTATCAAATCTCATTACAAATTAAAACTTTTCCATTCTTATATCTAACATCCTTATAATGGGCCTACGAGGCCCTAAACATGCTTCCGGAAGGTTTTAGATATAAATCAAAACTTTTACGCACTTAGGAAAATTTTTGCCTAAACAGGGGCCACACGCACGTGTTGTTCAAGGGACACGTCTATGTACCCTTGAGACATGCCTGTGCCTCCCACCCGTGGTCGACACTGACTTTTTTCACACGACTAGACACACGCCCGTGTCCTTGGCCTGTGTCTCTCACACAGCCTCGACACGCCGTGTCCTTAGCCTATGTCTCTCACACAGCCTCGACACGCCCGTGTCTTAGCCCGTGTGCCAAAACCTTGGCATTCTGTTTATGATGTCATCGTCTCACTAAGGCTACACGTCCAAGGAACACGCCCGTGTCCTTAGACTGTGTGTCAAATTAAATTCCAATTTCAAGGTACAGACTTTATACGGCCTGGGAACACTCCCATGTTTGTGGCCGTGCCTTCCACACGGCTGAGACACACAGCTGTGTCTCTGCCCGTGTGTTTACTACAAAGCTTACTGACTTGGAAAACCAATATGCAGGGGACACATGGCCTTGTCACTGACTGTGTGTCACACATCACCTAGACACACGCCCATATGCCTACCTGTGTGGATAGGAACAAGGCTATTTGCCAAGCTATTTTCACTACCCTAACTTACATAGCAAAATCCACCCTCCATCATCAATCCATTCATGCATATTTATACCCAAACAACCAAACCATTTACTCTACACAATTATGAATAACGTTTCAATTCCACTGATTGATAGTAAAGAGCCATATACTATGGTAATATACAAAAGATCTCATCTAGAAGGAGCCAACACATTTGGCAAAAATAACAAAACAATTCACCTAGTCTAGCCCCTATACATGCCATACTCAAAACACTAAGTCTAGATATACCGAGATGACATAATCACATGAAAGAACACATCATAATAATACCAATCACTAGGTGGTT